>BTHU01000004.1:12453352-13035768 GCA_036184795.1 Tokudaia tokunoshimensis
GTCATCTCCTGATGAACTGACTGGCTCAGAGGACACTGAACTAAGTCTCTAACTTTTGGGGCCAAGGAAAAAGTGACTCAGAGCTACTCACAGACCACTGTCCTTGGGGCCTGTGTGTGGCTTCATGACAGTGGGGGATACAGGACTTTTGTCCCTCTCTTGGTTCCACTTTCCATGTCATTCTGTGTGACCTCAAGAGAACGACTTAGCCTCTCTAAGTCCATGAGCTTTTCAAGGGCTTGCCTCAGCCCTTAGCTGACACAAGGCAAGTTTCATGTGCACAGCAGGCCCATGGCAGACTCTCTGCAGGTCAGAATGGATTGCATATATTTTCTTTTCTGCCCGAGAGGGAATGGCCCACTGTACTCACATCCTAATTGAGGGCAGTGGCAGAGCCATGAGCTAGAACCAAGGTGGGGCTCCAGCTGGAGGGATCGTGGAGACAGGCCATGGCAATTTCTAGTTCTCCCAGGTGAGAAGGTCCTGCCATTTGCAGCCCATTTCGGACTGAGTCAGAGACACCATTGGGTGCATGAACAAGCAAGATGGGGATGGACAGCTATGTCATGGCTACATGCAGTCAGCTGAATAACGAGGCCCTGGGAGAGTGTATTACTTTTCTCCTTGCTATGTGTAGTAAGGCAGTAGGGTCATTTTGGCTCATGGCTCATGGTTTAAGGGGATACAGTCCACCATGGTAGGGGTGGGGCATGATAGCAGGAAACTATGAGGCAGCTGGTCACATTATAGTCACAGTCAGGAGGCAGAGGGAGATAAATGTTCCCACTCAGCCCAGTTTCTTCTTTTTATGCAATCCTGGACTGCAGTTCATGGGATGCTGCTGCCCGAATTCAGAAAGGGTCTTTCCACATCAGTCAACCCAGTCTAGAAACGATCTAGAGTCTAGAAAGTCTAGAAAGTCACAGACAGGCCCAGAGATTTGTTTCTATGGTGATTCTAACATCCAACAAATTGAGACAATTAAGATTAACCACCCTGGTGTGCTTTTACAAAATTTGAAGTTGTAAGTCACTGGTATTAACAAGATGAGTATAAGAACCAGTGAGATGGCAAAGCTAGTCAAGGGGTTTGCTGTGCATCCTGGAAACCCGAGTTCAATCCCTGGACCCATGTAAATGTAGAAGTAGAGAAATGACTCCACAAAGTTTTCCTGACCTCTACACTTGGCACATACGCTCCCTCTTTATTCCATGAATACATACATGCAATAATAACTTAAATGTGATTAATATGGAGTATTTGGGAGGCTCCAGTGTAATCACAAGAGTCCTTAGAAGCACAGTCAGAAGGTGGAAGAAGCAGAATTTAAAATGTTCAACAGAAGCCAGAATGGCTTTAATTCTAGCACTCAGGAGGCAGAGGCAGGAGGGTATCTGAGTACAAGGCCAGCCTGGTCTACAGAGTGAATTCCAGGATAGCCAAGGCTACACAGAGAAACCCTGTGTAGTGGCTATTCCTGGTTGTCAGCTTGACTATATCTGGAATGAACTACAATCCAGAATTGGAAGGCTCACCTATGATCCTAATCTGGAGGCTCAGAGATACAAGTTTCTGACCTGGATCTTGGCGTGGAGATCTTGAAGCATAGTGGCTATGAATTCCAAAAGATTAAGACAAAGAGATCTCCGAGTTCAAGGCCACATGCGCCTTTAATCTGGGCCACACCCTCTGCTGGAGACCTACATAAGGACATTGGAAGAAGGAAGATTTACTCACTCACTCTTTTTTCCCTGCTTGCCTCGTGGGACTGAGCAACTGCTAGATCCTTAAACTTCCATCCACAGCTGCTGCTGACCATTGTTGGGGAGTTGGACTACAGACTGTAAGTCATCGACAAATTTCCTAACTATATAGAGATTACCCATACATTCTGTGACTCTAGAGAACCCTGACTAAGATACCCTGTCTTGAAAATCCAAAAAAAAAATGCAAACAAACAAAAAAAAGTGTGACACAGACATGAGTAAAAAGGCAAATCAATCAATCAATCATCAATTTGTCAATCAATCCTTAGGTAGAAGGGGTGACCCTGCGAGTGATTGAACCCGCCTTGCTGGCAGGGGGTTCATGAAAATCATGAGGAGGAACTGGACCTTTTTTGAGTGTGAGGCCCAATTTCTTACAAGTGGCAGGGGACTTTGGTCCCATGACCTTGGAAACAGAACCAGGGCAACAGCCTGAATGTGCTTATATGTAGATACTCCAGGTTCTTAGGGAAGGTGGCAGCACCCAGAGCAGAGGGCACAGCAGAGTCATGCTAGGCTCCTACCTACAAGACCTCGAAGTCACCATGAGTGTGGCTCTAGGCTTCCTGTGGTCATTGTAGCTGCTCATGAAAGAGAGTCTAAAGGCGGGAAAGGGAGCAGCGGCTTTCCCAGGACCCCCCTCTCCATGCCAGACTGTCAGCCCCGGCACCAGCCAGAAATGTTTTCTCCTGAGTCATGGCCACACCCAGCAATGATTCGCAGCCGGTTCCAACGCTCGGGACACTCTATAGCTCCCTGTACCCTGCTCTGCATACTGTGTCTTTTAAAGATAAAATTTTTATCACACTTATTATTTTGTGATGTGTGTACATGTGTGTCTGTTTGTGTCTGTGTCTGTGCCAAGGCCCACACAGGGAAATTAGAGAAGAAAATTCCAGCATCAAATCTCTTTTCCCACTGTGTAGGACTTGGAAATGAAACTGAGGTTATCAGTCTTGGCAGTGAGCACCTTACTCACTGAGTCATCTCACCGGACCTCCAAATTCTGTTTTGTTCATTTACACCGCTATACTCAAATGTCCAGAAAGTCCCTAAGCCTGGCCATTTCCCTGGGATTGGCATAAAACAGGATCCACATAAGACCTTAGCAATCATGGAGTGGGATCCTGAGAGTGGGTGACCCCGGAGGAGCAGGCTACCAGCACTTTATGGTTGTTCTAGGCAGAGCTCCTTACCAGCCCCTGGCCAAAGGCCTAGATATCTCCATAAGTCTCTTGTGCTTAGGATTAACCATCACCAGATGTTTTCTTAAATCCTTAAAAAGTGTGTGTGTTTGTGTGTTAAGTCCCATTTGTATTTCAAGTTTTTTATTATGTGATCTCGAGTGGCCCTGTCTTCACATCTTTTCAATGCTGAAGCCCTAGGGTTAGGGGTTCTTCTCTTCTCACCCAAAAGGCATCCCAGATAGAGCTCTGAAAGGCACAGGTCACACTCTGGTTCAGGCCCAATTGGATGAATTCTGTTTACCGTCTTTGCTGTCAAGGCCAGAGTGAAGGGGAATTCCCCAGAGGTAGGTGGGTTGTCTGTGTAGGGAGTGATGGATACCTTCAATAGTTATTTCGATTGGCTTTCCAAGTTCACACACCCATACTCTCCCTTTATGACAGAGTCTGTCTTGGAGAAGGGCTTCTGAGCCATTTCTCAAAGGCTAAGACCATGAAGGAGCCCTCTGGTATGGGTCTGACTTTTCCAGGGAAGGTCACTGGCGCCAACAGGTGTGGGTCAAGAGGACAAGGACCAGGGACTCCAAGGTCACCTCCTGGGAGTACATTCAAGCCTCCAGGCACTCTTAGAGGTCCTGTGACCTAGAGTTACACTGGGGTCAAAGCTGCCTCTGCAGCTCCAGCTGTGACCACTTGTTTTCCCTTTGATCTGCCACCCCAGTTCCTTCACCTCTGCCTTGACTCTTTCCCCAAACCTTCCCTGCCCTCTCCCTCGCTTAGCCTCCAAAATATCTACCTCAACAGCTCCCACCACACTCAGTCAGGGATGAAGTTATCACCTCTTGGGTCCTGGTGACGAGCTTTCTCTGGGGCAATGTAAAAAAAAAAAAAAAAGCCAGAAACCAATGGATCTGATTTCCAAAGTACTGAACTGGTGAAATAGAAGTAGAAACCTCCCTCCAGTTCAGAGCTCCACCCTGCATGCCTCATTCCAGTAGGATAACTGGCAAAGAGTCCATCAGTAAACAACCCCCTGGGTTCCTGCCTGGGACCACAATCCCAGAATTAGCTGTTCTATAGACCACGCACAACTTTGCCCAGATCAGGACAGGGCTAGTATCCCTAAAAGACTAAGGCAAGAAAAAAACCTTTTAACTTCTATTATTTACTTTTCACTAATTTAATACTTATCAATTAAAATTGTATTTGCATCCTGTAAGTATACTCACACGTTGCTTAACATGGGAAACCAGCGTGTTCTGAGAAATGATGTGTTCTGAGAAACACATCATTTGGGGATCTTGTCATTGTGTGGACATCACAGTACTCACATACACAAGCCCAGATGGGTTAGCCTGCACCGCTCTGCTCTATGGTACAGCCTCCTGCTCTGAGGTGACAGGCCCAGACAGCAAATTAATGTACTGAATGCCGAGAGTAACTGTGACATAATGAAATTTTGTATTTTTTAAAATGTGTTTTGCCTGGGTGTATGTCTGTATGAACATGTTGAATCCCTGGAATGGGAGTTACAGACAGTTGTGAGCTGTGGGTGCTAGGAATTGAACCTGGGTCCTCTGGAAGAAAAGCCAGTACTCTAAACCACTAAGCCATCATTTTCAACTTCCATTATTTTCTTAACAAAAACAAACAAAAAAGAACAACTTTATTTTTAAAGGGTCGTCATATAGCCCAGACTTGCCTCCAATTTTCTATATAAATGATAAATCTTGAACTTCAGATCCTCCTGTCTTCATCTCTTCTAGGTTAAGATTACGGTCATGGGCTACCATGCCGGGTTTATGTGGTGCTGGGTATGGGGGGTGGGAGTGGGGGTCCAGGCACCAGCTCAGGACCTAGTAGGCAGGAGGGGGTTCAGTATGTTGAAGAGGATTGAGGGGACACTACCCTGTTACCAGACTTCCCTGGACCTCACAGAGACCAGTACCTCTGCTTGGAGGGCACTAGATTCCAAAACTATGAGCACCACAAACTTTATGGACCCTCAGGACCTCCGTGCAGGGAGATAAAAGCAAATGTAGGATATACTGAGAACGGACAAAGCCAAGAGGAGGGACTTGGGGACAATGAGAGGTACGTTGCCCATTTCTGGAGACACCCAGTTGGAGCCCTAGCCTCAGTTGAGAAAAAAAAGCCTTGGCCAGTGGCTGGGGACGCCCAGATCCCTACCCTCTCCTCGCCTCCCCCGCCCTCGTGCTGTCCAAGAAGCAGCGATGAAGTTGGAACCAGCCTCTCCCGGATGGCTTGCAGGCTTTCAGACCGGATTGGCACGCGGCCGTCGAGCAGTTGGTGGCAGGAGCCAGGGGACCGGGAGAGCAGGTTTTCGCTGGAGGGGACGTGAGCTTTATTTCCCTCTTGGTTGCTGACAAGGAAGCAGCTGGCCTTCCCTGATTATTTTTACCCGGAGTCACAGCCGTGGCTGCCGAGCCTCCCCCAGCGCCCGCCGCCGCGCGCCCCTCTCAGCCGCGCGTCACCAGCGCCACCTGCCGCCACCTCCTGCAGCCGCAGAGAGGGTACAGCGGCCCTTAGACCATCGCTGGCCACTGGCCTCCAGCTCTGTGGTTATTTTTTTTCTCTTCTTCTGTACTCTTCCCCTCACTCCCCTCATCCCTTCCCTTTTGTTGTTGTTGTTGTTACCATTGTTTGAGAGACAGTCTTGCTTTGTAGCCCAGGCTGACGCTGAACTTCCCACTCTCTTGCTTCTGGGTCGCAGGCCGACATCCCTAGACCTGGCCACAGATATAGTTCCAGTTCAGAGACTGACCCTGACTATTACTTTACAGTTAGCACAACACATCCACATCTGTAGGGTCTACCATCAAAGCTGGATATACCGGGGTTGGAGAGGGCTCAGTGGTTAAGAGCACTTGCAGCTCTTCCAGACTATCTGAGTTGGGTTCGCAGCACAGGCATCTTTTGCCTTACAGCCAGCCTGTGACTCTGTTCCAAGGGATATGGTGCCCTCTTCTGACCTCTTCAGATACCTGCACATATGTGGCATTCACTCACACAGACACATGCATACACATAAAAGATAAAAATAAGTGTAATGCACAGAAGGAAGGGCCTAGAAGCTTGCCTAGAACCACACAATACAAGATTAGGGAAAATGATATTTGAATCACAGTCGACCTGGCTCTAAATCTTGGTACCACCCATTTGTATCTGTCACAGTGCTTTAAGTGAATGGGGACTTATTTTCCTCATTGGTAGGTGAGTTGGGGAGCCACTCCGCAGTGTCAGGAACTCAGAGTCTATAATACCAATATTGCTGCTCCATCATCCCAGATAGACCATCTTTGGACACACTTCCAGTTCGAGATCATATGAGCTACTGAAACTCTGGGTCTCACACTAGAATTCAGGGTGGGGGTAGGGGGCTAGGAGGAGATGATGTTTGAAGCTGTGATAACCTGCTTTTTCAGGAAAGCAAAGTATTTCCCTAATTTCTAGTCCCCTACACACACCACACACACACACACACACACACACACACACACACACACACACACACCCGTGGGTTCTATTTCAGTGGTAACATGACTACCCAAAACTTCGAGGGAGGCTGAGAAAAATCAACATTTCTTGGATAAGGAGGACAGCAGTAACAACAAATGCTGAGTCAGCAGCCACAGTATCTGCCCCAACCCATGTGAAGTTGTATTTAGTTGCAATTCTATCGCACAGAGGTTTAATTATTGCTTCCTATTTTGTTCTTTTACTGTGTGGCCACTTGCAGTTTCATTATCACACTGTGTTTTGGTTTGGGGCTCTTTTGAGACGAGTCTCACCATGTAGCTCTGGCTAGTCTAGAATTTTCTTACAGATCAGGCTGGTCTCCGAGTTATTGCAATCCTCCTGTCTCTCATCCTCCCAAGCGCTGGGGTGATGGGAATGAATTACAATCCTTGGCACTATGTTGTCTTGATCATTTTCATTTTTAATGGCTTATTTATTTCTTCAAGTGAACATATCACAGTGTATGTACAGGACATTTACAGAGCTACATTTTTTCAATGCACCTGTGTGTGTAGATGCAAGTGCACATGTGTGTACAGATGGAAGTTGGAGGACAACCTTGAGTATCATCCTCAAGAACAGAACCCACTTCTTTTGAGTCAGGGTCGCTCATAAATCTGGAGGTACCAGTTAGATGAGGCTAGCTGGCCAGTGAATTCCAGGGGTATTTCTTTCTCTGTCTCCCCAGTACTAGGATTACAAACACATGCCTGGATTTTGCTTGTTTTGTGAATTTTGTTGTTGTTGTTTGTTTTGTTTTGTTTTTGAGACAGGATTTCCCTGTGTAGCACTGTCTATAGTGGAACTCACTCTGTAGAGAAAGACCTGCATGCCTCTGTTTCCTGTGTGCTGGGATTAAAGGCATGCACCATCACCATCTGGCCTGCCTGAATGTTTCATGTGATCCCTAGAGAGCAAATGCAGGTCTTTGTGCCTGCAACGTAAATATTATACCAACTGAGAAATTCCTCCCAGTTTTGAACCTACCATGTTTTAGAGTTGTAGAGAATATTCTGGTAACTACTTTTAGAAAATATTTTATTATATATTCTTTTTTAAAGATTTATTTATTTATTATGTATACAATGTTCTGTCTGCATGTATGCCTACACACTAGAAGAGGGTACCAGATCTCATTACAGATGGTTGTGAGCCACCATGTTGTTGCTGGGAATTGAACTCAGGACCTCTTGAAGAGCAGACAGTGCTCTTAACCTCTGAGCTATCTCTCCAGCCCTTATTATTTATTCTTATTTTATGTGTATGAATATTTTAGGTTTGCCTGCATGTATGTAGTATACCATGTGCATGAAGTACTCTGGAAGACTAGAAGGGATAAGATCCCCTGGAACTGGAGTTGCTGATGGTTGTGAGGGGCCATGTAGGATTGTGGGACCTGGGTCCTCTTAGGAGCAGCAAGTGCTCTTATCCAGCAAGCATCTCTCCTGCCCCGCTATCACCACTTTTATGCACAAAGCATTTACCATAGAGTGAAATTCTCAGCATCAAAGACTGTAACGTCTTTAGTACTATCAATGCTATTCCATTGATCTCCAAGAGGGCTGTGCTATTTTACACTGTAGCAGTACCTAAGTATATTTACTGATTTCATTACAACTTTGCCAGCACAGAATCTTATGATTTTAAGAGACTTTTTTTGCCAAATTAGCATAAGAAAATGATATAAATTGTTGTGGTTTTATTCCTTTGGTCCAAACTGAAGAGGAAAATTTCTCTTATAGTACATTTTTATTTATTATTATGAGACAGGGTATCACTATATAGCACAGGGTAGTCTCGAACTTGCTACTCTATAGATCAGGTTGTCCTTGAACTCATAGAGATCTTCCTCCTTCTTCCTCCTTAGTGCTAGGATTAAAGGGGTGCACTACCATGCCCACCTCCCCTATGGCATTTCCTTCTTTCCTTCTTTCCTTCCTTCCTTCCTTCCTTCCTTCCTTCCTTCCTTCCTTCCTTCATTTTCATGGCTAGCAATAGAATAAAGGGTATCATATACACTAGGCAAATGTTCTGCCACTAAACGTCGCTCCGATGTCCAGTAGTTTTTATTTTTGTTTTTCTCTTTTTGTATATACACAGTGTACATGTATGAGGATATGGACTGCAAAAGTCAGCTCTGTCTGCCATGTTCCTTTATTGTTTGCCGCCTTGTTTTTTTGAGACAGTGTCCTTCACTGAACTTGGACCTTTCTGTTTTAGCTTGGCTAGCTGGCCAGTCCCTGGGATCCCCATCTTTGGCCCCTGAACACTGATGTCCTTTTACACACCATTAAGCCTAGCTTCAAGTAGATACTGTGAATCTGATCTCAGGTCTTTATGTTGGACAGCAAGCATTCTTCCCCACTCCCCACCACTCAGCTCCCCTCCCCCACACTTGGTGTTGAACTTACTCAATACTTGTCCTCTTTCTTCGGTGGAGTCTTTGTGCATCTTTGAAGTGAGAGACTCATTTTTCCCAGCATGACCTCGGACAACCTCTCGGCACCCTCTGCTCTTCACTGTCTCACTGGGTCTTGTGAGCTCCTGGGTGGAGGCTAGGACCCCAGGTCCCAGATGAGGCGTCTGAGCTCATGAAGTCCATGCAGATGTGGAAAGCAGGTTGTCCGGATCCGAGTTCCATGTCTTCTCGTCCCCAGCAAAGCAGATTTTATGTGTTGAAGTTTGCATAGCATCCCACCCAGTCAGAACACACAACTCCGTGCTCCTTGGTGAATTCACAGCTGTTCAGTTTTAATCACAATCCATTTGGGAACATTCTTGTCACCCCCAAAAAGAAATACTTATGCCTAGTGTTCAGAGCCACCAACCCAACAAAAGCGAAAATATCTTTAAGCTTAGAGAAAAGAGGTGCCATGGACTTGCTATTGGGTTGCTGTTTCTTTCTTACTCTGGCTTTTGGTTTCCTTCAAATACAAATAAACATAGTTATTTTCTCATTTGTCTGTTTGTCTCGTGTATCCCAGGTTACCCTCAACACTAAGTAGTTTAGAGTGACCTCGAGGTTCTGATTCTCTGCCTCCACTCCCCAAGTGCTGTAACCCCAGTTTTCCTGGCTTATGCAGTGCTGGAGGTGGAGTCCAGGCCTTTGTGCCTGCTGGCAAAGCACTCTATCCATTAAGCTTCACCCTCGGCAGAGCTTAATGAAATAGTTTTGCTATGTAGTCCAGGCTGGCCTTGAACTCACTGTGTAGCTCTAGGTTGGCCCCAAACTTGTAGCAACCCTCTTGTCTCTGCCTTTCAAGTACTGGGATTACAGACATATGTTACACCTAATTTCAAATGATCATGTATTGAGTACTTGCTGTATGCTGGGAACTGGTGTCACAGATAAACCAAGAGCAAAGGCTGGGTGAGGAATGTCCTAATGCCCAGGAAAGGCCACTAAGTGCATCTTCCCCCAGAAATATACCAGGAATAGGTGGGGACAGGCAGCAGAAGAGCTTTTCTTCACAGGTTAAGCACACTTGCGCACTTGTGTATACACACACACACACACACACACACACACACACGGGGACTAGTACTAAATATTTGTTTCTCTCCAGTGGCCACGGCCAGTGGGACAGGTATCAGGCCTTAGAGGGCCCATTAAGCAGAGTCTCACATCAGCCCCCAACCCCAAGACACAGATCAGACCGGAGTCACAGGGTTTCCACCTGAGTCTGCCCAGCTCCGCGGATCATAAGTACCTATTCTGTCCAGCTCAGCCAGGTATTGGAGTGGGTGTGTGGTAGGCAAATTACTTGGCATTTGTAGGTACCAGCTCAATACGGGAGGGGGCATGAAGACAACCTAGAAAGGTCTACGCTGAGATGTAGAGGATGAGGAAATATGAACCAGAAAAGATTTGGAGGTTTCTGCCTCTTCCTAGGTAGAGAATGTTCACCTTGGTCAGAAACTGAGGGAAGAAAGGTAGGAAAGGGAGGGGAACAGACATGGATGGGTCATGGTAGCCATGGGAGGATGCAGGACTTTCTCCTGGAAGTGGTAGGAGGCCACAGAAGAGTTTAAGGAAGGGAAGAAACTTGAGAAGGCTTACTTTTTCAATCCCGTGGTGGAAGGTTTTAGGGCAGGTGAAAGAAGATGCTGATTGGCTCTGGGCCCATCACAGACCCTATGGACCTCCTGTGCCAAGGCCAACAGGTTGTGTCTAGTGTGGGCACCAACTTCCTCAGAGAAAAGTGACAGTGATCCTGACAATCAAAACCTCTTCTAGCCTCAGAGAAAGAGGTGACTCTGCCTTGAATGGAGAGACCTGTCAACAACCCCATTCCTGGTGACCCTGAGGTGAAAAGGCCCATGCTCCTGCTGCCTACTGCCTTCTGGCTGCAGACAAGCAGGGGTCAGCTGAAGGTCTGAGATTGGGCCAACCTCAGGTCCAGAGAAGGTCAGTGTCCTCAGTTCACCCCCGAGGTGCCTTACCCTGCCCATTTCTTTCCCCAAACAATGGGCCTGAGATGCTTGAGGGCTATCAGTCCCTGCAGCCTCTGGGACCATAGCCAGATACAGTGGCTCTGTCATGACTGCCATCACAGAGTCGATAGATGGCGCTCATGGGAAGTTGGGCATCACCCAGTCTCTGGGAAGAACAAATTAGGTAGATCTGCTTGCTGGACAGTGCCTCAGGCAGGGGCCTGTAGACCACTCCAGTGCTGCTCAGCCATCTTTGGGAGTGACCTCTGGAGATGTGGTCACTGTAAGAGGGAGAGAGTTAGTAGGGATCCTAGGCAAGGACCCTGTAGAGAAGACAAAGATGTACCAGGCTACAGCTTTTTTATGTGTCTATAAGAGTGAGGCCAGAGTGCGCATGAAAGAGACTAGTACAACCCCAGACGTGGAGAGAAAGATTACTGCTAGGGGGCAGACCGGGAGTCCATGCCTTCTTTAAGAGCCTATATCCCCTCTGGGATCAACTTGCACGTGTGTTGAATGGGTTCCTGTGTTGAGTGGATGGCTCCATTGTGCTGTGTTAATCTGTTCTGCAGTGCTATCACAAGACATCTGAGGCATACAAAGAAAATAAGCGTTTTGGCTCAAGATTATGGAGATCCAAGGGTAAGGGGCTGCATGCAGAATTGGCATTCGTGCTGACAGTGGAGAGGAGTGCATGGAGAGATGTCAGAGTGCCCTTTCACTCCCCACCCCCACCTTTCCTTAGTGCCACCAGGATTTAAGCCTGAGTACACCGTTCCAATGATCTTACCTAATCCTAATCATCTTCCCAAGTCTCCATTTCCCAACGTCAGAGTCACATTAAATGCCCATCCCCTAAATACTCCACAGTAGAAATTAAATGACAGCACAGAAATCAAGGTGGACACACTGAAACCAAAGCCAAAGATAGAGAAAGGGCCCTGACAAGCAAGCAGAAGAGGGCTCTGTGTGGGTCTTCTTTTTACTGGCTCTCAAAACTGGGACTGGGTGAGGTGGGAACAAGCCAAAAATTGGATAGTTATGTCCTACATATACTCTGTTGGCCCCCAAACACACTGAACTCTGCCCCAGACAGGGACTTCTTTTCCCTAAGATTATTTATTTATTTAGATAATTTTTTTTTGTTTCTTTGGATTTGGGGGGGGAGGAGCTTTGGTTGGTTTTTGAGACAGGGTTTTCAGTGTAACAGAATCCTGGTGGTCCTGGACTCCCTTAGTAGGACAGGCTGACTTCATAGTCACAGAGATCCCCCTGCCTCTGCTTCCTGAGTGCTGGGATAAAAACCATGCAACACCACACCCAGCCTGTGTGTTCAGTTTTCAGACAGAGTCTCCTGTAGCCCAGGCTGGCCTCGAACTCACAATGTAGCTGATGATGGTCTTTAATCCCCAATCCTCCTGCCTGTGATTCCATCTTGAAAGTTACAGGTATGTGCGGCAATGCTCAGTTCAGTTGATTATTATTTTATGTTTTTTAAATTCTCAAGTCCAGAGAAAAGTTGGAAAATTCGCACCAGTGTATCATTTGCTTCAATTCCCCTCTTTTCTAAAAGAAAGCCAGGTGTGGTACGTACCATAACCCTGGCATATAGAGGCTGAGGCAGAAAAATCACAAGTTCTAGGCCACCCTTGGCTACATAAGCAAAACCATTAAAATAAAACAGGCCAAGTATGGTAGCACATGCCTTTGAGCCCAGAATTCAGGGGGTAAAAAGGCAGGCTGATATCTGTGAGATCAAAGCCACCCAGGTCTATGTGGCAAGTTCCAGGCCAGCCAAAGTTCCAAAATGAGATCCTATCTCAAAAGCAAACAATTAAAATTAAAATAAACTATCATGGATAGTAAATTCAATGTGCTGTGTATTTGACCACAGTTTCAAAGATACTGAACTGGCATAGCAACCCCACCTCTGCACTGTTCATCATCCTCGACTTACACATGTCACAGCTGAGGATCAATGACAGGTAATATTCACCCAGGAGGCAGTGTGAACGTGACAGTGTGGACCCGAGGCCTTGGCGGCAGCGTCATCAAGCTAGAGTTCTCACCCAAGCCTAAGTCCTTGTTGTTAAGACCACTGAGGCAGGTGGGTGGGGCCTCCAACACCCCAGCCCTCAGCTTTTCATTGTACTCTTGGCGATGCCCCGCCCCTTCTACCTTCCATAGGAATGGCTCTGGAGGAAACTGATTGTCCATGGCTTGCCTGCAAAACAGCATGCCAACCGTCATCATGGTGGGGTGGACGTAAGGGGAGGCAGGCTGGGGGAGCAATTCAAGGTAGCAATATGCTGAGGGCTGGTCCTCTCTGCTCCCACTAGCTTGATCTCCGACGGTATCCAGAATTTCAAGGACCCTTTAGCTTCCCCAAGTTCATTCTTTAATCCAAGTTTCACAACACCACTCTTTCTAAAAGGGAGCCTTCACCTGTGTGCTGGTGGAAGAACAGGTCAACAACTGTCACATTCTGTGCAGCCGCTAAAGGTTTCCTCGCAGACACAAGGGGGCAGGTCTCAGGGAGGAGTCACAGAGTCCCGCCCCATCTTTCCGACTGGCTAGGCTGCCTAGCAGAGAGCCAGGCTCCAGAAACAGAGCTGACAGTGGACTGGTGGACCGGTGGAAGACAGCACCAGTAAAGCAGGTGAGAACCAGGGACTGGGAAGAGAAGAGGGGCCAGCAGTGAAGGGAGCCTCAGGTCCTAGGTCTCATCTGCCTAGTGGGGATGTCTCGGAGTGGAGAGGAGACTCATGGGAGCAAGGGAGGTGGGCCCCAAGGGGCTGGAGGGACACCGTACCCACTGAGCACCACTACAATGCACACAGCATAGTGATAAATGGACCTCAGCTCCCAGCTACTATTTCCTGCCCACTTTTATTGGGATCGGGCAGGTAGAAACAGATTAAAAGTGGCAAAATTACAATGTATTGGTGACTTTCAGAGTCCCAAAAAATGTGCACTTCTGAGCCCAGGACTTATTTTTGTATAAAGAAAGGGCATGCATTATTATTATTATGAGGGGCCAGACTCCCAAGTGGCATGAGGCCAGGACAGTGCTGTCTAAGTCATTTGTGCATGCCAGGGCTGGGACCCCGGAGGCAGATCCCTGGAGCTTGCCAGGAGCGGCCTCCAAATCACCCAGGATAACCACATCCCCAGTTTGTACATCTGGCCTAGGATAGGCCTACCACTGATGTTGGGGGGGCGGGGAACTGAGAATCTATCTTGAAGAAGGGACAACTGAGGGTGTGCAATCCAGGTAAAGGGGACAGTGTCGTCTCAAGAACCCCACCTCGGGGTGGGGTGTGGAAATGGGTGATGGTTAAATGGGTGGGTGCAGAGGTCCACAATTGCATCTTCAGGTGGGAGGGCTCAAAGGCCGGCAGAGCTACATGGCTGACCCTGACTCAAACAAATACCTAAGGAAACAAACACAGCTGGCTGCACAGGAAATGTAGGACAGACAAGGCAGAGTCTTGACCCCCAAGCTGAGAGCCTCCAGAAGACCACATGGTCCTGAGCTCCTGGGCTGTGTCCACCTCTCCCTGGGGAGTGGATTGCTGTTGCCCCGACACTCACCAGGGTTACCGGTTCCCAAACTGCAGTCCTGAATACGCTCCTGGAAACCATCCTTTCATACAAGCAAATGCCATTCATCCCTTTCCCTGAGCTCTGACCCCAGGGCTTTGGCTCCTAGCTTAGTGAGGTCTGGAAACCAAGGAAAGGAATGTTTGGACCCTGTAGAACTAACTCCAAGGAGGTTCCAAGGCAGCTGGCCCAGTAGCTTTTTTTTTTTCCTTCTGTTGTTCTGAAATGGCATCTCATGTGCCCAGGCTGACTTCGAATGACTATGAGGTTGAGGTTGTCCCTCCTGCCTTCACCGCCCAGGCAGTGAGACTGCAAGTGTGTGCTACCATGCTCAGTTCCCTCGCCTCTGCTTCATTGTTTTGTTTTGTTTTGTTTTTCTCAGTTGACATTGGCCAGGTGTGTGATTCCCCACTGTCCCTCACCTGTCGTGGCTGCATCCAGAATGACTCCTCTGATTCACTGCCTCCTCTATCTTCTGGTACCTGAATTTCTGGAGGGAAAAGTTCAGTGGGGAGGTCAAGGGAGCCCAAAGTTGTTCACTTGCCGAGTGGCAACCACACCTCAAAGAAATGTTAAAGTTAAACCCTTTCGTATACACAGAACAAAGGCAACCACTGGGTGCTATGCTCCTGACATTTGCTCATTGAAGGGTATTTGACCAATAGCAATCACATGGGCTGCAGAGCCCACAGCTTTTATACCACCCCTGGAGCACACAGTAGACTTTCAACACTGGGGAGAAGTGCCTATCCAAAGCCACATCCATATTCCTTCTCAGACCAGAAGTCTCCCTGGGACCTTCTCAAACTCCCCAAGCGAATCAAGGAACCCTTTGGCTGCAGGTTGGTATGAAGGGTCCTTTCAGGAAGGTCCTCTTTAGATACAGCCCAGCTGTGTCACGTGGTTGGTAGATTGGTCTGAATTATGCAGAAAAGGGGAGGAGGTGGTGTTTCCTTCAAACCCCTGTGGGAGGCTCCATCGCATTTCTGTTGTACAGAAAGACTTGAGGGGGCAAGTCACAGAGTAGACAGTCCTGGACTGGCCCAACAGACTCAGAACTCCATATCCTTGGCCCTTGTCCAAAAAGGTGAGATGCCCATAAAATTCTCTTCTGTGTTTACTCTCCTATGACCTCCAGCCCCAGCCGCCCCAGGCGAGATGCTGCAAACTGGGGTTGTGCGATTTCAAAGGACAGCGGCTGAGCTGGTGGCAAGCCCAAGAGTCCTGTGACCAGAGGTTTAGCCACCTGGCACTGGGGCCCCTAGATAGGGTTCTCGCTTCACATCTCGGTCTGGGTAGGACAAAGAGAGGCCTCATTACGAAGTCAGCCGCAGAGGCGTGAGTATGGGCTCAGAATCTGGTGCAAGCAAGGGGCAGGGGGAGGATAATGTTTGAACCATCAGAGATGGGGTCTCACTGAGACAACAGTTTTGGTTGAACAGTGCATGCCCATTCTAGAAGTGGGGGTTAACCCTGGGCAGGAGGTCTGGAACCCCAACTTCTTTCTTCTCCAGACTAGAGGAACCCCAAATCCCATTACAGACTCCACAGCTGTGCCAGTGAGTGGCAGGCCCTGTGGCAGTTAGGGAAACTGAAGCTCTGCCGCGTGACCCCACAGGTAGGCACACCACAGCTGCGCTGGTGTTCCACGAGAGGACCGCTGACAGGGCCGCTCGACTGCTCGAGGTCCTGCCCGCGCTGGCGGCACTCACAGCTTGCGTTCATGTTCAGTGGGATGAGACAGCAACTGAAGTGGCCACTCTCTTCTCCCTGGCCATGCCCGCTGTCGCCAACGCCGTGCAGTTGCGCGCCTTCGCAGAGGCTGGAGGCTCTGTGCGCTCAGCGCTAGTGGTGCGTGGCCACCATGCGCCCTTCAATGCTGTCTTCCGCTCTGACAGCCGCTGGCACCACGTGTGCGCCACGTGAGAGCAGCGCAGTGGACACTGGGCGCTGTTTGCAGATGGGAAGCGACGCGCTGGGGCTCAGGGACTCAGCGCGGGTCACCCGGTGCCGCCCTGGTGTGCTTATGCTGGGTCAAGATCAGGACTCCCTGGGTGGTGGGTTCTCGGCCCATGACGCCTTCAGTGGCAACCTCACTGACTTCTACCTGTGGGACCGGGTGCTGAGCCTCGAGCAAGTGCGCCGAGCTCGTGCCTGCACGCCACCCCCTGGGGGCTTGCTCTTTCAGTGGGACCCAGAGGCCCTGGACATCACGCCCTCGCTGTTACCCACCGTGCTTGTGCACCTGCTCTGTCCTGGTAAGACATCGGCCCCAACTGCCCAGATGTTAAGTCCTACCCCTGGCTGGCCCGTTGAATCTGGCCCCGCCCCTGTCTAGCACCAGTCTCCAGCTCAGCCTTTGCTAATTTGATCTCGTCCAGTTCTGGCGAATCCCTCTTCAGGCTAACTGTTCCTGTCCAGAAGCTTACTTAGTGTGGGTTTGCTCAGTGCTAGCTTCAGAGCCTCATCTCCCTGATCTCAACATGCCCCATAGTGTGGTGATGCTGCATGCTGGATCCCAATCAAATGTGCAAGCGCCTTTTGTGCCTGCATGGGTAAGACAAGTTGTGGTCTTGACACTTTGCTACTCTGGCCAGTACCCTCAGAGGAGTGTCCCACGTGGAACCCAGGACCTGGCACCAAGGGCTCTGAACTCTGCTTGCACCTACAGCCCTTTCTCTGCTGCTACCCAAAAGGTGCGCCTAGCTATGCCAGAGCTCTGCTGATTAGTAGAGAAGTTAGGGCATTTACAATCTCCAAGTCTGAGGACTCTATAGATCTAGACTACAGGGCAGTCTGTCTGGACAAGCCTGGAGACAAATCTCAGCTGTGTGACTTTGAAAAAGTGACTCTGCCATGTTGTGCCTCAGTTTCCCATCTACTTCGATGTTTAATATTTCAGACACAGCCTCAGATATGCTTTTCCTCCCCAGAACAGTACTTTGAGGGTGGTCATGGAGCAGGCTATCCCCTCCTTTGCCTGGGGTCCAACCTGGCCTCCACCTTTTGCAGAGACCTATCAGCAGCTTCAGGACTTCCAGTCATGGCCGGATCAGGACATTATCAGCAGAGTCAATGCTTTGGCCAATGCCACTGTGGTGAGCCCATCCCTGGAGACTGGAAAGTCTGTGGCACCGTGGGCCAACTCCCCGTGCCTTATTTTCCTTACCTGTAAAGTGACACCCCTCTGAAATATCTACAGGAGCCCCATTTGTTCCTGCACTTGCTTTAGAACCCCTGACAGCTGGGAGCTTGTGACAAATTTGACCCACTAAGAAGACCCTGGCAGTGCCCAACTGTGGTATCTGGAGAGTTCTCTCCTGCCAGTTATTCCTCTGCCCACAGCTTCTCCCAAGCCCCCTGTCTAAAGCCGCCAGAATCCTGTCCTTAGACAAGGCTTCCAGCTTCCTGGGTCTGCTGGAGAGAGTCCTGGCAGAGAAGCCAGGTCCGCTGGGGCCTGTAGTCCTCCTGGCCATCCTGCACTTCCTGAAGAGGGTGACTGCTCTCAGAGCTGAGGAGTCAGAGCTGCCCACCCAGCCCTGGGAGGAACTTGGCAGAGGCTTTGTGTCTGTAGCCAGCCTGACCCTGGAGGAGCGATCAGCCAGTGCGTGGCTGTCTATCAGCGAGGTGAGACAGGCAGGACTGGACGGGATATGCCCTTTCAGCCCCTTCATTCTGTAACTGTGGGTGAGTCCATACCTGTTTCTGAGGGCTGCATCTCTCCATGCCATCGGAGAGGCTCCTTTTGTCACCGTGAGTGGAAAGTCCACTTGAACATAGCACATAGTTAAGAATGGTATTGAGAGCCATTGGTGACAAGGGCCCTACCCCTATCCAAGAATCTGCCAACTGCCTCAAGTGGGGCATCCTCTACGTGGAGTGGTCCACCCATCATGTCTGCCTAAATACACAGGCGGGTGCTCTGGAGAACAGGAAGTTGCTCTGGAGGGAGAGGCTATTAGAAAATTCATCCTTGCAAAGTACCAGTGGACAGGATTAGGAACAGACAGAGTGTAAGAGTGAATAGGAACGTAACAACCAATGAGGAATGGTGCTCACCTGAACAGGTAGGGAGTTCCCCTCCCACATGTGTGAAGTCCACCTGTAACTACGAATCGGGGGCACTGTAGTAGATGAGGGAATGCCAGGCTGCGGACCTCAGTTTTCTTACCTAGAGAATGGGATTCTCACACGTGCCTTACTGAGGCGATGGGGAAGTGAACGGGGCGATGTTCACAACGGAAAGTGGGTGAGCACTCAGTGAATTTGGGTTTTGTTTGGATTGTTTTTTTTAATGTGAAACCTGAGCATGTATATTATGAGTTTGGCTCTGAATCAGTGTGAAGAGGAAGGCGGCCCAGCCAGAGTGGACTCCAGTTAGCAAACAACAGACCAGCAGCCACAGGGCATGTTAGGAGACCTACAGCTTGACTTGATAGACAGAGTTAGAGAGGTCAGAGGAGGCTGAGGCAGACCAGGAACTCAGGCCTTGATCTTGAGGCCATTAAGGGTTTGGAGCCAGAACCCCAAGCGTCTACAGCCCCCAGGTCAGGGCCCATGGCACTGGGGCCTGGAGTTGGAGTGGGAGTAGAGCTACAGCTCCTTCCCAGGTGGTCAGTGGGCCTATGGTCCTGGTGATGGGTGTGCAGCGCCTGGCATCCCTGCTGAGCTCCAGGCTGACCTCTGCGCAGCCTCAAATCCACATCAAGCATCATCTCGCTGGTGAGCGACCCTCCACTTCCACAGCGAATCCCAGCTGTCCTTCCTCAAGGCGGTCCCTGAGAGATCACTGCCTGTACTTCTGAGCGTTTCACGTTTCCTTCCTTTACCCAGGCTGTATCTTCTGCTCACAATGCCCTTTCTCCCTTAATCTAGCAAATTCCTCCCCTTGGAGCCCTGCTTGGGTACCAACTCCCCTAACACGCACGCACACACACACACACACACACACACACACACACACACACCAGTCTAACATCTTGAACAAGTCCCTGCATAATAGGACTGCCCCTCCTCTTCCTGATGCCCCTGGGGTTCCAGGGCTATTTGAACAGTCTTTGCCCAGAGCTAGACCCAAGTTCACATTCATCAAGCGCTTGGAGATCTGTTTGGGGGCTCTCACAGCAACCTTTAGCCAGAGGTTCCTCCCACCCCCATGGTAATACCCTTCCCTCAGGAATCCAGAAAGCCATTTTACCTTGGTTAGTGGCTCAACCTCTCTGGGCTTGAATGGTGGGCCCCTAGTCCTATAGTGGGGAGAGGACAAGTCAGCCATGCAACTGGACACCCCAGAGGAAAGCCCTCCCTCCTGAGATCCAGTCGCTGCTCCATCTTGTCCCAGGCCTGGAGGTGCAAAGCCTGCACCTGAGGGAGGCCAGCACTGGAGGGCACACATTCGTCATTCCTGGCGGGCGTCCAGATGGACCAGGCCACATCAACATCCCTGCAGGAGAAGTGAGGCGGCTCCTTGGGAAAGGTGAGTAAGTTGGCTGGAACCCTGTTGTGTTCTGGGTGAGACGTCTGTCATCCACGTAGTCTCCTCCAGTGAGTCCACACTATTTCCTCAGAAGTGGCTAGGTGAAAAAGGCCCCAGCCCTGACCACTCAGGGTTTGGGAATCAGTGTACACAAGACAGATGAAGGGATTTGGAACGACAGGTTAAGTAAGATATGCTAACCATGGCTGGTTGGAATTCTGCATTAGTCACTTTTCTGTCATGTGATCTTAGAAAGTCACTGGCTTCTGACCCTCAGTTCCCCTGTGAAATGGAAAGAGCAGTGCCTTCAGAGACAGCTAGTGTCTCCCACCCTCCTAGGCCTTGCTGAAGTCATAGTCATCCTTACCTGGTTCACCTCAAGAATCTTCCAGCATACCCTGGGGGCACCTGGCCTAGAGCTCCAGGCCCCTAATGGCTCAAAGGAGGCAAGAAAGCAGAGGTGAGCAAACCCCTCCCAGTAGACTGCAGAGACCTATGTCTCCCTCACAGCCCAGGAAACCAGGCCTCCATCTCTTCCCAGACTCCCACCATGGTGGGCAGGTCAATGTTTATCAGTGTGCTGGGTCTGCAGAAAGAAGCCTGACGGAGCCCTGCCCCCTTCTTATCTGGAGTCTGGCTTTAGAGCTGAGACTCTGAGAGGAGACATGGCTTTCCAATAAGTTCCTCAGGGCCCCAAGTCATGGTCTAGTGCTCTTCCCTTGGCTGACATGACCCAGGGTACGCATATCATTCCCCACATCCACAACCACCCTTAAAAGCTCCATTTGTTCCCACAGGTCTCTAAGCACCCAAGTGGGGTCAGCTATACTCTCCTCTGAGGTTTGGGACGCTGCTGAGGAGCTGAACACAGCTGTGACCTTTCACTTGCGGCACCAGGCCGAGGTACTTGTCTGACTAACCCCTTTCCCTGATTCCCTGCCCCACACTTGGCAATATTTGTTCACTGGAAAGCCAAGATCTAAACATGCTCCAAAGAGCATATTTGGGCTGGAGTGATGGCTCAGTAGTTAAAAACTGCTCTTCCTAAAGACCCGGATTCATCCCCAGTTCCAGGGGATAAAATGTCCTCTTTTGACCTCTGAGGGTGATACACATATGTGATGCACAGATATACATACATGCAAGATATGTGCGTGCATGTGCTCACATGCACACACACACACACACACACACACACACACACACACACACATCCAGTCATATTCATCCCCAATGATCTCCTCCATTCTCAAGGGATCAGAAGTGGGGATCCCTCCAATGCCTATTCCCTCTGGTGCTCAGAAAGACTATGTGATTGGTACCATCTTTAAGTGGATAAATCAAGGATGTTGCCTAGTCATGAGACCCTAGGTTCTGTCCCCAGAATTTAAAAATAAAAACATGCAACTTCAATGACAGAGGTATGGCAATACTCAAAAAGCCCTAGAGAGCTACGTACTCCAGTGATGAACTGGTCACTGTGGTTGCATGAAGAGGAATGGGGTTCTCTATAAACTGGAGTGGAAAGGCTTCGATACCATGGGGTTTGGTTTCATGGTATGCAGTGTCCAAAGTCCTGGGGGGTTTTTTGGGTTTTTGTTTGTTTGTTTGTTTTTAACCCTTGGAGCATTTTAAAGACAGCTTAGAGGTCTGTTGCTCACGGGGGTCATTGTGGTGCATGTGTGCACCCAGTGTGGCTTCTGTATCAGTTTGTCTGTATGTCCTCCTGAAAGTCTCAGTCAGCTTGGTGGCAGTGTACCCTCATCGATCCTCAGCCTTGAGTGGGTGGTTCTAGAACCACCTGAACCCAGAGATAGAGATGTTCAAACTCCTTATTCTGAATGGCTTGGAAGTTACAGTGCTGTATAGACACTTTTCTAGATGTTCCCAGTTCCCTTTAGCTCACTCATGGTATCCAATACAACGTCAGTGATGTGAACTACACTATGTGAATATGCTAAGGTCTGGTGTAGGACTTCATGACCAGAAAAAATCTCTATGTTTAGGACAGAGGCAATTTTTTGTTGTTGTTTTAGTATTTTCTGCCTTAAAAAATATTTTTGGCTGGGCAGTGGTGGCACACGCCTTTAATCCCACACTTGGGAGGCAGAGGTAGGCAGATTTCTAAGTTTGAGGCCAGCCTGTTCTACAGAGTAAGTTCCAGGACAGCCAGGGCTATACAGAGAAACCCTGTCTCAACAAACCAAGAAAAAAAAAAATATATATATATATATATTTGAGGGATCTGACCATTACAGATGGTTGCTGAGAATTGAACTTAGGACCTCTGGAAAAGCATCCAGTGCTCTTAACTGCTGAGCCATCTCTCCGTCCCCCATATATGGATGTTTTGTTTGGTTTGGTTTAATTGGTTTAGTTTGGTTTGGTTGAGACAGAGTTTCTCTGTGTAGCTCTGACTATCCTGGAACTCCCTCTGTAGACCAGTCTGGCCTTAAACTCAAAGATCCACCTGCCTTGCCTCCTGAGTGTTGGGATTAAAGGCATGAGCCACCACTGCCCAGATAATCTGTTTTTTGAAGATCCTCTACACTGATTTCCATAGTCTTTGCACCAGTTTATATCCCGTCAGCAGTGTATAGGGTTCCTTCTTCCCCACATCTTTGTCAGTGTGTATTGTTGCTTGTTTTCTGTTTTAAAAGATTCATTTGTATTCTTTTAGGTTTTTTTGTACATGTGGGGGAGGGTACAGGAGCCCACAGAGGCCAGAAGCGTTGGATCCTCCTGGATCTGGAGTTGCAGGCAGCTGTGAGTTACCCAACAAGAGTGCTGGGAACCCAGCTCACCTCCTCTGCGAGAGTAGAGCCTGCTCTCAACCGCAGAGCCAGCTCTCCAGGCTTCCTGGTTTGTTTTCTTGATGATGCAGTGGGTGAGAGGAGTCTCAAAGCTGTTTTGATTAGCAGTTCCCTGGTGACTAAGGATGTTGAACATTTTGTCATATATTTATCAGCCATTTGCAGTCCTCTTTGAGACCTGTCAGTTCAGTTCATTAGTCCATTTATAGATTGAATCATTTGTTTGGGGGAGGGTGATGTTTAATTTTTAGAGTTCTTTATAGATTCTAAACATTAATTTCTGGTCATATGTATGTTAACAAAGATTTTCCCATTCTAAAGCCTGTCTCTTCACTTGACACACTATCTCCTCTTTTTGTGCAAAACCTTTTTAATTCCATACAATCTTATTTGTTAATTCTTATTTTATTTTATTTGAGACAAGGTCTCACTGTATAGCCCTGGCTGACCTAGAACTTGCTATGTAAACAAGGCATGCATCAAATTTACAAAGATCAACTGCCTCTGCCTCTAGAGTGCTGGGATTAAAGGCATGCACCATCATGTCCAGCCCCAATTCAAAGTTTTATGTGTTATATTAAGGTTTATATTTTACATTTATTTATGTATATGTGCACATACATGTACATACATGCACATGAGCCATTTTGTGTGTGTGTGTGTGTGTGTGTGTGTGTGTGTGTGTGTGTGTGTGTGTGTGTGTATGTGTGTAGGTCAGAGAACAACTTGCAGGATTAGTTCTCTCCTTCTACAATGTGTGCCCCAGAGAGTGCACTCAGGCCATCAGTAGCAAGTACCTTCACCTGCTGAGCCATCTCACCAGCCCCAGAATTGGGTTTTATATAAGGTGAGAATTAGGGATCTAGTTTCATTTTTCTACAAGTGGATATCCAGCTTTCTCAGCACTACCTGTGGGAATGACTGTCTTTTCTACAATTCAGGTTTGTGATACCTTTGTAGAAAATCTCACACACACACACACACACACACACACACACACACACACACACTCACACACACATACTCACACACTCACACACACACTCATAAGCACACCTGCCCCATGTCCCTATACACACTCATATATATGTGCCCTGTCCTCATGTCTTACCCCTAGGTCTTTCCTCAGAAGATTCTAGAGCCTATCTGTGGTTTTTGGAACTTCAGTGCCGAGTAAGTTTGCACATTTATTTATTTGTGTCTTTACATGTGTATGGAAGTCAGGGAACAGCTTGCAAGAGTCACTTCTTTCTACCATGTGGTCCTGAGGATTAAACCCAGACTGTCAGGTTTGCCTGGCAGCAAGGGCCTTTGCCTGTTAAACCATCTCACCCAACTCTAAATCCGACAATTTAAAAAATTATGTCCCCTCTGCTTGCAAAGGAACTAGGACTTGGGAGTGTTTGGGGGTCTCCCAAAAACTGCTTTCCAGACTCCATACTGCTCCAGGAGAAGCTGGGGCAAGGAGGATGTATTACCCACATGGTATCGAGCTTCATCCTCAGGTGCTTTTGAAGGAGGTAGCATTGACTCTGGGAGGGGTCCTGAAAGAGACTCAACTATCCAATGGCTGCTAGAGGGACTCTTATGAAGTTGTGGCCCTGAGCATTGTCAGAGTCCTCCTGGGTCTTCAGCAGAAGGAATGACATCACCCACAAATGTTTAGCAACCAGTGCAGGCAAGAAACAGAGGCCATCACGTCTTCTGACATCCTCTGGTCCTACCATCCCTGAGAAAATTAAGCACATTTGTTGGATGGGAAACTGGGGCCCAGAGAGTTAGTTACTGGCCAAGGACGTATCACTGGCTGGAGGCAAAGCAGCCCTCAGTTCAGGCTTCAGGTAGAGAGAGACCTCTGTCTGTCCTGTCTACCCCCGTGTCCACCACATCTCAAGAGCCCTTTTGCTAACCCCAAGCTCAGATGCAGGGGGCTCCTGGGCCACCACCGGCTGCTTAGTGCTCGCTCTACACCAGGACTCCACCACCTGCCTCTGCAACCACAGCACCAGCTTTTGCCATCCTGCTGCAGGTGTATGAGGTCCAGGTGAGCGGGGAGGAGCAGGGTAACCACAGAGGGCTTCACAGGTAGTCACAGGACAATTCAGAGGGAGGCTGTACGCAAGGCCAATTCATCCTGAGTCCTTGCACTGGACCCTTGGAGGGTGGGTCAGGGACCGAGGTCCAGCTAGTCATGGGGCTTGGAGAGAACCCAAGTGGGGAAATGGTGGGATGTCAGGTAGGGCTGTGTGGAGCTATTGGGGCTAGGACTGGGGTTCAGAAGGGTGTCCTGATGGTCATGAAGAACCTGTAGATAAATCATGAATCCAGGTGAGTTTGAGAGGAAGAGGAGACTCAATCAAGAGGGAAGCAGACTCCAGAGCAGACTAAGAGAAAGGCTCCATGGAGCAGAAAGGAACCTAATGGTCATTTGCTAAAAGGTCCAGCTAGACAGAGCCGCAGCCTTCGGAAGACTCTGGGTCTGAAAGGGCCCCCAGGAAAGCTTACATGCTTATTTCCTGCAAATGCCACGTTATAACCCATCAGCAGCTTCATCTTTTTTTTTAAATGGGTTTTTTTAAGAGATTTATTTATTATATGCAAGTACACTGTAGTTGTCTTCAGACACTCCAGAAGAGGGAGTCAGATCTCGTTATAGATGGCTGTGAGCCACCATGTGGTTGCTGGGATTTGAACTCAGGACCTTTGGAAGAGTAGTCGGTGCTCTTAACCACTGAGCCATCTCTCCAGCCCAGCAGCTTCATCTTTAATCGCAGTCTGTGATCCTTATGGGTATCGCCTGCCTCACAGGGCCATCCCCCTGGGTTTTTCAGTCACTACCAATTCAGGACTCTGCTGAGTCAGAGGAAGCTTGGCAAGAGGGAGATCCAGCAAGAGAGACATGCATTCATTTATTAAGCACCTACTGTGTGCAAGCCTAGTCCCTGGTGGTTGGTACTATTGCCATCCTTGATTCCCTAGGGACACTTGAAGTCAGCAGGCAGGGTGAGTCTTGTGCAAATCAGGATGAGGATGGGCTCCTTACTGTCCTTCCCTGCAGGGAGATCCTGAAGAAGAATCACTGCTGAGGACGCTGTCATTTGTGGGCTGTGGTGAGTCCCTCTGCACTCTTGCTACCACCTTCTTGCTCTTCATTGTGGCTGGGTGAGGAAGTGTCCCACCCTAGGGCTTGTCTCCTCTTAGACTCCACAGCCATCCCCATAAGACTTCAATCTGGGGCTTCCCTTAGGGTGAGCTGGGCCCCTTGCTGCCTACATGAGCCCAGCCACCAGAAACCCCTCCCCCCTCCCCAAAGCCTGACTGAAAGTGGTGAGGCTGGTGGGGCTGTCCTAGTGAGCCAACCCTTCTACCTATACAGGGTTCCCACTTCTGAGCGGACCACAATCCACAAGAATCTTATTGTTTCCCTGGCCTCTGCTGAGGGCTTCCTCATGACCAGCGAGTGGGCGAAGACCAACAAGGTAGGCAACCAGCAGGTGACTTGTAAGCTCTGGGACCAGGAAAGCACGAGAAGCCTTTTGAGGTCTCCTCCCCTGTTACCTGCTGGTGGCGTTCTTGCCCTGGTGGAGAGCGAGCGAATCTCAGAAAAGAAAGACCCAGATGGTACAAATGGCAAAGACCTTCCCCTGACTCTTCTTTGGATGAACATGCTAAGTATGACCATGGGATCAGGGTAAGCTGTGCCCAGAACCAAGCTCCACAGTGACCTCCATTTTCCCCCAGGTGACCTGTGTGGCTGTCACAGTGGCCATGCATCTTCTCTTTCTGGTTGCCTTCTCTTGGATGCTGATAGAGGGACTGCTGCTTTGGAGCAAGGTGGTAGCCGTGAGCATGCACCCAGGTCCTAGGATGAGGTTGTACTATGCTGCAGGCTGGGGTGAGGACCCCTGATCTCTACTCTTGTTATTTCCATTGCTGTCCAATACCACCCTACACCAGTACCACCCAGACCCATCCTCGGGCACATTGGTACCATTCAGCATCCAACAGCTCCTAAGAACTACCTAATACCCAGTACCCAGTACCACTGGATACCCAGCACTCAATACTACACTCTACCTGTTTCACCCAGTACCACCTGATTCTTGTCTCTGATGTGAGTTCTGTTTCCCCAGTTACATCAGACTCTAGCTGTATCCAGTCTGTTTTTCTTAAGTCCCCTCCACTCAGCAACCTCAGTCTCTACCTCTTAGATTGGCCCAGGGGACAGTTGTGGGCTGGATCCTAGACATCACTGAGTGGTGGCATGGCCTGAGTCTATTTCCTCCTTCCCTAGGCATTCCTGTGGCCATTGTGGCCATCACCCTAGCATTGCACCCTCATGACTACGTGGCTTCTGGATACTGCTGGCTCAATGTTCACACGGATGCTATCTGGGCCTTTGTGGGGCCCGTCCTGTTTGTGCTGACTGTGAGCTGGGAGGTGTGGGTGCCACAAGGGAGGGACATGTTGGGAAGAGGGAACTCCTCTTGCTCACTGACACCCAACCTCCAGGTCAATACCTACATCCTGGTCCGTGTGGTAATGGTCACTGTATCCAGCACCCACCGCCGTGCAGGCATGCTGAGCCCACAGCCTGACCTACAGCAGAAGATCAAGTTCCAAATGTGGTGAGTCTCAGCTAGGGGGCACGATGAGACTGGGGTGCAGGGCCAACTGGTACCTCATGTGAGCCTGGTTTAGTGTGAGCACGTGTGTCTCTGTTGGGATGTGTGGCCAAGTGTGAGCCTGTGTTAAGCAGTGAGTACATGTGTGGCCTTACATGGCACTCATGCTGGGGCATGTCATGCTGTGTGAGACGCTGTGGATACCAGCCACTGTCCTGGGGCCTCGCTGTCTGCAGAAGGTGCTGAGGGTCTGCTTGAGACAAGATAGGAGGAGTCCTCAAGTCAGGCCATCAGTTCAGGAGCAGAGTGAGGATTCAGGCCTCTAGCTCTACCAAGGACCCTTCCTCCCCAACATCATGACCACCGGGGCACAAGGGGGTGACCTTATTCCTATAGCCCAGCTTCCTCTGTGGCCTTCCTCACTTGACC
The DNA here is from genome assembly GCA_036184795.1 of Tokudaia tokunoshimensis. Taxonomy (NCBI): domain Eukaryota; kingdom Metazoa; phylum Chordata; class Mammalia; order Rodentia; family Muridae; genus Tokudaia; species Tokudaia tokunoshimensis. Next base: position 12,481,223 of record BTHU01000004.1, read on the forward strand.
AGTCCTTGCTGCAGCAGAACCACTCAAACCAATAAGCGCCTGAGAAGACAGGGAGGCCAGGCTGCTGGAGAGGGCTATGGAGCCTTCCTGACTTATGCTCCCATTCCCTGCCCAGTTCTGGGCAGCTGCCTCATTTTTGCAAATCAGACTTGGGAATAAATGAAGTCTTATCTCCCAATACCACCACCCCTACTAAGAAGGAAGCAAGGTCCACCCAAAGGCTTTGCAGAGCCTTCTCCCAATCTGCAGTTGCAGGCCCTCCCTCTCCATGTATTTTCTGGGTACTGCATCATCCGTAGACACTAGGGAATCACACTGGCCCCTCAGCTCTGCCTCCTTTCCCCACAGGGCCATGGTGAAACCGGTGCTGGCCCTGTTACCTGTCCTGGGCCTGACCTGGCTGTTTGGCCTCCTGGTACACATCAGCCCAACCTGGGCCTACGCTGCTATGCTTCTCAATTCCTTCCAGGTATATCTAGGCCCTGACCACATAGAATGGGGTCTCTGGAACATCGGAACTCAGAGAGATATGTGGTTTACCAAGACGAAGCAGGAGGTGAGCCTGCGTCGCAGAATGCATCCAACAGCAAAGTGGGGCATTCTGCAAGAAGAGGGGATAAGGGAGGCATGGCAAATGGTGCCCTTATGTCCACATGTGGGTCATGACGGAGGACTTGTGGTTCACTGGACAGTTGAGGAAGCCTCTCCAGCCCTGCTGGAAGGGGGGTGGGGTCAGAGATGCAACCAGTAGAACTCCCTAGGCTCCCTATCTCCCCCCACCATCTGTGGCTTCTTTTGTTTCTGAACTGTCTCTGATTCTTTCTGTCTCTCAGGCTTACCAAGGGGACGGTCAATGGTCACAGTGTCTGGGCCACTTCAAGGATCACCAGGAGGCCAGTGAGGGCATACTGGGAACTTGTGTCCTCTCCTTAGGGGTCTCTAGCTTACTGTGGGGTTGGCTCAGGCCACCCTATCTGTGACGACAAAGATTAGGAAAGGGTTTAATCAGGAGACTGATACTGAAGTCACACAATAAAACCATCCATGATAGCTTGGTGACAGAGAAGTGTCTGAGCACCTGAGTGTTTCTGTCTACAGGATTTACAGGCCTGTTGGAGACCAAGACAGGAACAGATGGTGCCAGCCTCAGGAGTAGATGGCAAGACAGTGAGGGTCCCAAGGAGTGGTTCCTGTCACTGCTGTCCTGACTCTTGCAGGACTGATCCCTTTGTCCATGCCAGCTCACCCTACCCCGCACTCCCTCTTAGGGCCAAAAAGAACAACAACAACTCAGGGCAAGGCTGAACAAAGGCATGCTCCCCAAATCAGGGGCAAACGCTGTCTAGGGCCCTGCGTCCTCGGAGCAGTGAGCCTCTCTCAGAGAGGAGGGTTAAGTCAATAAGGCCTGCTTCTGTTGCCTGTGTGATTGCTCTGGCCCAGTTCACAGTTTGATCTCAAAACAAACTCATAGACAGAGAAGCAGGCCTTGTACGGTTGCTTTCCCAAGGTCTCAAAGCAGGGAGAAATAAGATGGGTCCTATATTCAGTGTCTGGATTCTCAGTTCTGGGGGTGGTCAGCTTTGACTGCAGGCAAGTCCTGGCACAATCCTCAGGAGGGGAGCCCTGACTACTACTCTTCCGTTCATGTCATAGCCAATGGTTACCCACTGTGATGTGAGATGCTAGGATACAGCAGAGAAAAGTCATGATGAAGATGACATTCTGGGAGTGGAGGCCAACCATGATCCAGATAAAGGGTGGCACAGTCGTGAGGGGCCAGGCAGGGATGGGAGAAGTCCTGGTCCATGTTGTCCTTACCCCTGGATCTGGGAGACTTGTCTAGTCTCTGCTAAATTAGCATAGAGATGGGAAAAGGAGAGGAGTTCCGGTGTGTGTGTGTGTGTGTGTGTGTGTGTGTGTGTTGGGGGGGGGGTGGTGCTTAGTAGTTGAAGTACTTGTCGTGCAATGACAGCGACCTGGATTCTGATCCCTAGCACAGAAAAGAAATTGGGTGCTACAGTGTATGCCTGTGACCCCAGCTCTAGGGAGGTGGAGATAGGCTCCCTGGACCATACTAGACCGCCAGACTAGCTGAGTGTGTGAGTTGCAAGTCTGGTGAGAGACCCCATTTCAAAAGATAAAGTGGATAGCAGTTGAGGTTGAGACCTAACATCGACTTGTGATGGCCACACACGTACACATACATGTATACATGTGCTCACACATGTGCAGAAATACATGTACACACCACACAGATATGCATGTGGGATGGGGGCAAAAAGAAAGGGGTTTGCTGTGAAAGAAGAGGGCCTCACTAACCCCTGGCAATGATAAAGAGTAAGTATGGTCCCTACTACCCTGTTAGCCTAAACAGCAGAGCACTGGGTGCCATGTCCTTTCCTGACATAGAGTCCTCAGTACTCTGAGGCTCTATCCCAGCTCTCCCTGCATGTCTAAGTGACCCTGGTGGGGCTTCTCTAGCTCAAAACAGGACACTGAAGGTGACAGAAGCTCGTTGTCATGGTGATTACTTCAGCTTGCTGGCAGTACCCCCCCCCCCCACACACACACACCAGGAATGCTCTCCAGGCCTGCTAGGGGAGGGGGCTCAGAGGTACAACCAGTAGAACACCCTAGGCTCCCCATCTCTCTCCCTCACCTGTGGTTTCTTTTGTTTCTGAACTGTCTCTGATTCTTTCTGTCTCTCAGGCTGTCACCGTCTTCTCTGTTGGTATTTTTTTTTTCTGGCAATGCCCCTGGGCTCTTCTCCATCTTCTAAGCTCTCTCCTGTCCCAGTCTGTGGCTCCTTCTCTAGCCTGCTCCTGGTTCCTCTGGGTGTGGTGCTGTCCGGCAGGTCCCTGATTCATTCTAGGCTGTATCCTTGGCACCTGGATGACTTGTGACCATCCCCAGGCTTGGCCTTTCTTTTCTCCTCTCCTTTCTATCACACCTCCTGTATCTGTGTCTCTCTTCCTCCACTACACCTGAAGCCCTGCCCTTCTGTCTTGGGCATAAACTAGGCAGGATATACCCCAGGACAGTGGCGAGGTCCAGAGAGACCAGAATGACTATGGCCTCACTTGTTATTCAGGAATGATTTTGTTTTCTTCTGACCCACATTGTGTCCGCTTTTGCGGAAGGAAAGCAATGCCTCATCTCTGTAGCCAGCTAGAGCTCACATCTATTGGTGGACTTGTCTAATGGGGATTGAAGTCCTCTGTGCCTCAAGGAATCTTCTGGTGATGCAACTGAGATAACCTTTACACAGGGCTGAACATAATACCTGGTGCACACCAAACCTCTGTGAATGGCGACTCCTTTGTTCATTCATTCATTCATTCATTCATTCATGCTTTACAGATTCTCCTCTCCCCTAGTCCAGTTGCTGGTTCACACCCCAAAGAACTTACTGCATGGAACCAAAGTGCCCATCTCATACTACCTCTCAGCACCACAGAGGCTGAGAGGGCAAAGGACAGCCAAAGCAGTATGGGAGTAGAGGGAATTCTCATGTGGAAGGACTGATGTGAAAGCTATATGAAGAGGGGGTCATTGTGGGACCCAGGGTGATGGGCAACATGAGGAGGGCTGGTGAGAAATGGGTCAGGAGCGGACATGGGACCAGACTGTTCTGACTCCAAAGTTGCTATAAGGGACTCCAGTTTTATTGCAGGGCGTGCAAGCCATGGATGATGTCACGCATGGGGTGGTGGAGTCCAGGAAGATGCCTTTGTTTGCTGGTGTAGACTATGAAAAGGAAACGCATGGAGAAGGCAATGCAGAGGCTGCAGAAGGGACAGGCTGGCTCTGGGTTTAGCGATTTGTCTTAGAGTTAAAGAATGGTAGTGTCAACCCCTTATGCCTGGGGACCAGAGGCCCAATGGCTGGAAGACCTAGGAGTCTAATGCCCTCTGCTCCTGGCCTCAGGCTTGAAGAGATAGCTGCCTTTTATGCTGTCACACGGTGTCTGAGTGAGTTCCAGGCTCTATTTCTAAGTTCAGTTCAAGTCTGACCCACTGGACCACACTATCTTGGGAATCTCTGTCCATCCACACGAGACCCAAATACGGTGGTACTTTGTGAGTGTCAAGGCCCTGCTGATCCCTGTCCCTGTGGAGAGGAGTCAGTTCTGCCTTAGCCCTGAATGCTGAGCCCTTCACACTCAAACTCGGAAGGAAATAAAAGACTCTATGGGCTGCAGAGTAAAGGGCTAGGAGGAGGGCAGGACAGGCTTTGAGTCCTTCTGCCTCTCAATGTCCCTCAGTGTATCTACGGTGGTCCTGGGCTCTTGATCCAAGTAAAGTCTGAGGTCAGGCTACAGAGCAGGTGGGTATTCCTTCTTAATGACATGAGGCCTGTCCACAGGGCCCATACATCTTCCTTGTCTACGCTGCTTACAATGGAGAGGTGAGTATGGTGAGCGGATTGTGGGGAAAAATCAAGGGAGGTGGGCTGGGATCCCTATCCCTGCTTCCCACAGATTCAAGGATGGACCCTCCTGTAGGGCTCCAGGGAGGGTCAAGGCCTGACCCGTGCTACCCTGCAGGTACAGAATGCTCTACGGAGGATGACAGAGAGGAAGGCAGCTGAGGTGATCAGGGCAGAGCAGGTGCACCTGGCCAAGGATGAGGGGTCCTGGTGCCAGATGGGCAGGGCCAAGCACAACACCTCTCCTTTCAGACACTCTCTGGCCCTTCTGACTTACAGACTTCATGTCCCTGGGCCATGGTCCAGGAGAAGACCCAAGCCTGGGATCCTCTGGGAAGATCTGTTGCTCTCAGAGGTACAATCTATCTCCATGCCTAGTGTTTTCTGCTGCCTTGATTTCTCCATCAGTCAAACAGAGCTAGGAGAACAATGGCAGACTCTATAAGTCCACTAGAAAGACAAAGAAACTGAGGCCTTGGAGAACAGATGGGTGTCCAACCAGACGTGGGGTTTACTTAGAACTCCCGTCTAGGGTTCCTAGCTGGGGGTGGGGAGGAAGGGGAGGAAGTGTACCTGAGCCCCTGACATGAGGGCTGGGTGGGCCTCAGTTTCCTCAACACGAATCTGAGAGTAAAGTTCTGAGCAGATTTTTTAGGATGTCTGATAGTGGGGGCCCAATGTCTTAGCCTGTGCACAGTTCATCAAATATTTCTCCCTTTTAGGGACCCACAGACCCAGGATTCCCATAGCCTTCTCTTCCATTACAGAACCCAGGAGACCAGTAAGGCTGGGACAAAGGACCAGCTAGTATAATGGCAGGATTGGGGGCACAGCAAAGGCAAGGACAGGGCAGGTGGGCACTGACCCCAGGGACCTTGTCCTCAGCCCTGGGAAGCTAGAGCCTGTAGGCTGGCAGACCTGAAAGCCAAGGCCTCTTGGGAAGGGTCAAGAGCACCCAGGGTATAGGGGGCAGGAGAAAGGGCTCCTCTTCCCTGTTCTCTTTTTTCAGGCTGTGGAGCTGACAGCATTTAGGACTCTCTACCTCTCTTCCTGGGCAGACTCCCTCATCCCTCCTCTCCCACACTGCTCCAAGATGAAAGTGATTTGAGACTTAACCACACAGGAACCAATCTTAGATCAACACTGCCTAGCCTCAAACTATACTCATGGCTGGCTAGAAGAGAGGCCTGCTCTCAGAACTCTTGCTGGCGTTAGGCTCAGTGCCCAACCCCAGGCTGGTGCTGGTACTGGTCCACTAGTCAGGGGAGGCTACTTTCCTTGAAGGGTGCAGAGGCCAAGGTATCCAAAGGAGCTGCGACTAGGCAGCCAGTGGCACAGCAGGAACCAGGCTCGCCTGCACAGATAGGGCAACTGAGGCATGGCAATAGTCATAGGGGTGTGATCCACAGACCAAGGTTTTGTGGCAGCCTTGAATGTTCAGCTTCCGGTCCGCTAAAAGGGGCCGGAGCGCCCCCTGCAGGCAGATCAGGGGCGCAGGGCTAGGCAAGATCAGAGAGCGCAGCCGCCCCTCACCAGACGGGCCCAGCTCCCCCCCCCACCCAGCCCCCACCCGCAGGCACAGCCGTCTGCGAGAACAAGAGCCGCTGCAGCGCCTCTCTGCCTTTGTCTCTGCTGAATGGGTGCGTTGCTAGGGCTGCTCGTAGCAACGAAACCGCTTCCACTTCGGCCCCACCTTCCCGACCCCCTACCCTGGCCCGACGATCCCTGCTTCTTGCCCCCAGCTTCTCCCAATCACGACTCAGGCAACCTGGGCAAAGGTCCCGCCGAGGGGTGGCTGCTGGCCATGCGTCCTTTCCGAAAGCTCTGGGGACAGTAGGTACATACAGGTGTTCTGACTGTGGAGACACCGTCTCAGAGAGACCATGAGGAACAGGCTGGGGTGGCAGGGTTTTTCCCCAAGTCTCTGTTCCCAGATCCTGCTTAATCTTGGCCATTCCTGCCAGCCCTGCCCAAAGAGAGCCCTTGCACTTTCCTTCCAGGGGTCTAAAGGGCGCGTGCAGGGTTTTCCTCCCCGCCTTTCAGGAGCTCAACGACCAGAAGACCTCAGCTCATCATCGGAAACCCAGACTGAAATGTACAGCTGGCAGCCCCAAGTGAGAGAAAAGCAGCTTTGGACCAGCCCGGCTGGTCCTTCTGTTTGTCTTGGGTCCTTCCACTTCTTAGATGTCAGTGTCTGATAATAAACCAAGTATTGAAGCTTTCTGCCTGTGCCTCTCCCAACCCCTGGGGGGGGGGGTGGAGGGGTGTGGGGTGGGGGTGTGGAATTGTTTTCCTGGCCAGGAAGGGGAAGGTGGACAGGGCTGTCAGTTTGACTTTGGGATTCTGCCTTGCCACCAGGCTTGCTAGTTCTAGTTAACACTTAAAAAAAAAATTGTCTCGTGTGTGTGTGTGTGTGTGTGTGTGTGTGTGTGTGTGTGTGCGCCCGGATGTTTGTGTGAAGGTCAGGGGACAGCTTACATGAGTCAGTTCTCCCCTCTTACCATGTAGGCTATGGGCATAAAGTTCAAGTCATCAGGGTTTGTGGCAAGTGCTTTTAGTCCCTGAGTCGTCTCTTCTGCCCAGCGGTCAGTCCATTCAGCACCTGCAGTGTCCCTGGCCTGAGGCTGTAGTGCCTCACTCTGCCTGGAGATTGACTTCATCCTAACTGTGCAGACACAGGCCTGGGGCTTTGGGCAATGGGTGTGGGCCCAAAGCACCTAGGCACTGATTTCTGGAGGTGCCAGGCACAACTGCTCATAGGTAGCTGGGATTCACTTGGGAGTGAGGGAATAGCTGTCTCGCTGAGGAACCTACGTGGAAGTCAACTGAAAACAGGCCAGGGCACACCCTCACTGTGCAGCTACTGGGTTCGGTCCCCAACACCATCCAGCCTGCCTCCCTTGGGGCTACAGAGCTGGGTCAGGGTGGGCTTGGGACAAGTGAGACAAAGAGAGCAGGGTGAGTGAGAAACCCCCAACAGCCAGGGAGGCACAGACAGTCCCAGGGCTTTGGTGGCTTCCTCCCTGAACCCTATGTGTGTTGCAGCTGGGACAGAATTTCTGGAGAGCATTGGCTCACCTATGCAAGTCCAGGTCTCCAGGCATTTATTTCTGGGGACCTAGGATGTGGAAGAACTTAAAGCCCTGTCTGTCTGTCATTTGCAGAGTGAGGGATAACAGGCTTTCTCTCAGAAGACCTTATGATACGGTCCTATGCTAGTTTGGGGCACAGCAACTACCCTGCACCCAGTAAGTACATCGAGAAGGTCAGCTGTGACCAGAGACGTGTAGGGCTGTAGGCAGAGGAAGCTGTGTTCAAGGCATTGAAGGCTCTGGGGAGGTGAGAGATTCACAAGAGAGAACGGACAGCAGACAGCAGAGCCCCTGCTTTTCACTGGGAAGGCAGGCAGAAGCCCAGGAGGATGAAAGGCTGGGCCAGTTGGCCATTCCCTTTGGAGCAGGTGGGCTTTGCAAAGTATCAACAGAGTACATGCTCAGCCCTGGCAGAACCCATGGCCTGTGGCTAGGGGCCCAGGGGGGTGTGCAAGGAGGTAGAAGGGACTGGGTCCTTGGTGACACATAACCATCTGCGTTTCCATGCTCTGAATCCCGTCCCTCACCGAAGGCCCCTATTCCAATCATAAAGGTTTGGGGATCAGGGGACAGGACTAAAGGTCTTTTTCCAGGCCTTTCCATCCTACATATCTCTTCTTCCTACCACACCCTCTATGCTCCTGCCAAACACAGTCAGCTGGCGCCACCCTCTTTCTTTTTATTGCCACACTGTTCTTTCTAGACCGTCTCTGTTTCTGTTAAGCTGGTGAATTCCTAGGCATCCTTAAAAACTCAATTTGGATGACCCCTCAGCTGTGACGCCTTGTCCTGTGAGCTGAATCACCGACTTTCTTAGTTGTGGTTCAGTTATATAAGGGATCACATCATATCATTGCCCTGGGACAGGCACAAAGCAGGAGAGGAAAATCTTTTTCTGCCACCTCCCCCTTTTTTTCTAGTTGTTTTAGAAACCCCGGGTGGACAAAGTGTGGTCCTAGGTTAATCATAGTGGTTGAAGTGGGTGGGAGGGGCAGTGGCTGAGAACCACCTTAACTACGGGAATGTGGAGAACCTACAAAGATGGCCTGGAAGAGCAGCTCCGCTGGACGGGAGGTGCTGGAGCGTCAGATGTTGGTCAGGCTCAGTGCTGCCACCTAGCAGGAGTCATCAGCAAGGGTGGGGAATGAAGGCAGGGTAGAAAGGGGGGGTGGAATCTGGGTCCCCCCCCAATGAACGGCACCCCTACTGGGAGGGGTGAGGACAGGGAGCTGGGGGAGGGTGTTTGCAAGGTGTTCATGAAATGAACGATGCGCTTTCAGTATGGGGCAGAACTGGCATGACCTGGTGCAGCTGAGGTGAGACCCCAGAAAGTCACAGCATCTCCCAGGGTTTTCGTATACTTGAGTCCCAGGTTTGGCATAGGGTCCAAAGCCTAGTAGCACCTGCTGTCTACACCCTGGGCTCTCCAACCATCTCCTACCTCATCTTTAAAAATATCTTCAATGCGTATGGTATGCATGTAGACACACAGATATACACTGTATTTAGATCATATCCTCTCCCACTGCTCAGTTCCCGGGACCCTCTCCACGTTCCCCTCCCAACTTCCTTAGTTCATTTTCATAATCTGCTGAGTCCATTTAGCGAAGCCTGCATGTACATAGGTGCAGGACCTTCCAATGGCGCACTGGAGCATGGCTTAGGATCACATCCCTGAAGAAATCTGACTTTCCCACCCCCAGAAGTCACTAACAGTCAGGAGCAGGGGATATATGAGTTCGTCCGCCATCCATGCTGGAATGTGGAGTGGCTTGGTCTTCTGCAGGTTCTAAGTGTGTGTGTGTGTGTGTGTGTGTGTGTGTGTGTGTGTGTGTGTGTGTTGCACATAGGTCAGAGGACAACTTATGGGAGCTAGTTCTCTCCTTCACCATGTGGGTTCAGGTCATCAGGTCTGCAAGCACCTTTACCTGCTGAGCCATTTCAACAGCACCCCCTCGCAGAGGTTTGAGCTGAACACCATTTTGGTGGCCGGCAGACCATCACCACCACCCAGAACCTACCCCAGGGACTACACCTCACTTCAGAATGCAAATTCACAAATGCTACTGGAAACTAATTGCAAAATTTATTTCAGGGTTGCAGGGCTGCAGGGGTTTATAAGGGCACTTCTTGTCTTGGGGCTGTGGGTCTCTGGCCTTGGTGGGAGCACGCATTTCAGGGACAGAGGTGGGGTCTGAGCCAGGGTGGTAGAAGACAGGAGAGAGCCTTGTCCAGTTGGGCAGGCCTAGCATAAGCTGTAAATCTGACATGAAAGCAGGAAAGACAGTGGATGCCCAGTCTGAAACAGAGGGTGGCTTAGGCTTCTCCCCCCGGTGCTTGGCCCTGCAGAGTGACCTTCAGGAGGCAAAGCACCAGCCAGGGAACTGAGGCCAGCTTCAAGGGTTGTGGCAAGGGACCCAAAAGGATGGAGACATGAGAAAGTCCTCAGCACTGTCCTCATACGAAGATCCATGAGTTCTCCTAGGTTCACCCATATCCCCACCTGCAGCCCCTGCAGACCTCCTGTTGCTCCCCTAGTGTGGCTGGGGCAGAGGGTAGGCAACAGCTCTTCTCAGGAGTGAGGTGGGGTACATAAAGATGACCAGACGCCACCCTGACTCTCGGAAGGAGATGTCAGGAGAAAGCTTTGGTTCTAATCCCCATATCCCAGCTTAGTCCTCAGTCTGTCTCCTGCCTGTTTCTCTCTCACACACTTTCCAAAGACTATCTAGGTGAAAGGAAAAGAATCCTGGTGTCTGCAACCTTGCCGATAAGTACCAGCCCAGCCAGCTGGTGGTGGGCAGGGCTAGGGCAGGAATGTGGACTACAACAGACTCCTCCTCCCTGGGTAGCTGGGACCTGGGAGAAGGATGATCACAACAAAGTCCTTTTACAAGTCGTGGATCAAAATTAGATGGGTGGAGGGTTGGAGGGGGTCTTTTTGCCCTACCCACTCTCATGGTATCCTCTAGGGACCCAATTTAGCAAACTCAGTTTACAATAGTGGACTTCCCTCCCTGCTTCAGGGGAGTCTGGAGACCCCCTCCACTGCCCTCATTGATGCCTGCAGACCTTCCTCTGCCTCTGATTACAGGAGAGAGGGAAAGGATGACCTCTGACCCAAGGAACATCCAGGCCCACCAGGAAATCCTGAGCCTCCTCCTGGGACCTCAGATACCAGGAAAAAAAGCTGGGGGCAGATGGAAGAAGGAGTGATAAGTAGCCACCCCTCTGGGGCACTCCAAGTGGCAGACACAGGCCAACGGCTAGTGAAGGCAACCTGCTCCGGCCAGTTCCCGCCCATCCTTGCCCGTCATCCCAAACACACAGCTCTGGAGCTCAGGGACAGGGGCTTAGGGACAGGGCTCCTGGACCACCTAACGCAAGGAGTCTTTTGGAGGCAGTGGCATCCCTGCCTACTGCCCGCTGCCTGGCGCCCAGGCTCAAGTCTGCTTGGCCTGCAGCATCTCAATGAGAAGGTTGTTGCGGGGCATCTCATTACCCAAATGCTTATGGTACAGGTACTCCTTGGCCTGCATGCTCAGTGCCCGCACCTCCACCAGGCACAAGAGCAACTGCTGGAATTTGTCCCCGCAGTGTGGGTAGTGACACAAGGTGTAATCCAGCAGGGCGGCGTTGGCCTTCTCCTGGGCGTCCTTTACCAAGCTGTGGTTGTTCAGGAATTTCACATCTGCAACGGGAGCAGCCCATCACCCTCTTGTCACTGTGCCACCAACAAAGTTGGGCTGGCACAGTCACCAGTATTACCAACACCACAGTCCCAGGGAATACCAACCTGTGGGTGCAGAGACTGCTGTGAGCCTCTCCGTGGCAATGTCCCCATTTCCATTCTGTGGCCACCATCACTGACTGACATCACTTTGCATCTGTCCCCAAGCTTCTCCCTGTGCTTTCTTTGTCTTTTGGTTTTCTTTCTGTTTGTTTTCCTTCTTTTTGAGACAGGATCTCACTATGTCTCCCTGGCTGGCCTGGACCTCACAGGGATCCACCTGCTTCTCTCTGCCTCCCAAGTGGATGAAGGGCATATGCCACCACACCTAGAAAATCCCTGTGTTCTATCATCATCAGTATGGCCACCACCATCGCCAACCACTAAACCATATCACTGACCCAGTCATCATTACTGTTGTTACCATGGATACTTGACAATCAAGACCATTAGGAACATCAGCAGATGTATTGCTAGTGTGGTGTTTATACCTCTCTATTTTCTCATCTGTGAAATGGGGTACACTTGTCTCTCCCAGGATATAAGGTAGCGGTTTGTGAGAAAGCGTATCAAAGCCTTTCTGTGGCTGTCACCCCTACGCTGATAGACATCACCATTGACATCACTGCCCAAAGGACCTATCTTAGGGTGTCAGACCCATGAGCACTCTGGGCATGCCCTGGAAAGAGGCTCCATCAATTCAGTCAGGGGACTCTGGGGTCAGCTTCTTTGCAGGACTGTTTGTGGTGAAGAAGAGGGGCCAGGGTTGGTGTATGCCAGTTATATCTGGGAAGCCGTGGAATGGATATGCCCAGAGCACATGGGGCCATGTTGAAAAGCAGGGCGGAGTGGGAGGTAAGGGAGAATGGGAAGAACTGAAGGTTTGCAAGGCAAAGCCATTTACATAAATTTAAAATGGCACTGAAGCAAAGAGTGGCTTAGAGCACACTGTTGGCCTGGCACACACAGGCCCTGGTTCTATCCCCTGTACTATCAAAAAATGAAAAGAGAGGGTTGGGGGAGGGTGGAAAGAAAGCGGGGCGGGCGAGCAGGCAGGCAGTCTGGCTCACTAGCCCTCTCCACACAGACACGCTGCGTGAGAACAATGGTCGCCACGAAGCTGCAGATAGACATGGAAGCCCAGCTCCCCGTGAGAGGGAGAGGAGCAGGTGGCTCAGTGTGGAGCAAATGTGACTGGGGCTGGAGCGTGATCAGTGCATCCTTGGGCCTTAGTCCTGGGCTAGACACAAAAGAGGCCGTTGGAGTTGGTTAGGAGCGAGCTGCCCTGTGGAAGAGTCCCTGCCTGTTCTGCATAAAAGGTCACCTCCTCAGGGAAGGGGGCTGGAAACAGGGTGTCCAGGTCCCTTCCTTGTCACCCAAGCCCCTGTCACAACTCTCAGCCTCTATCAGCTCATGCCCTGCCTAGGAGTTTAATTAACATCAGCCCCCAGCGCTTAAAGCCTACCCTCTGCTGGACTGATGGGTCACTCATCTGCTTTCCTCCCTTGGGGTAGGTACCCCCAGTCTTCCTACTGTGGGGGAGTTTGTCCAGCATGCGCTCTTGGCCCTCTAATCCCTCTTAACACCCACTGCGCCAGGAAAGCTGAGGTACCTGGCAACCCTGATCCCCAGCCGCCCCCAGCGTACCCGCTGAGGCCTGTGTTGTCCAGAGATGGATTTAGGGAAACCGGAGCAGGGCCTGAGTCGTATGGCAGGATTTGGCAGCTGCTGGCTTCTACCCCGGCTCCCGTCACTCTCCAATAAGTGAGCTAGGGTCATTTTCTTCTTCCCCTCTCTGGAATAGCCACCAGTTCACAGACATCTTTATGCCCTTTAGGGGAAAAAAGCTCCCTTTGTCTAGAGAGATGTTCTTACATTCCGGCCCAGTCCTTCCCTGCCTCAGTGCCTCTGTACAGCAAAGCCTACCCAACTGTACAGAGTAACCCAGCTTTCTAGCCTGGCTGCCTCCAGGTACATTTAAAGGTGACCACAGGAAGTCATTCCACCAAGCTGGTCTCCTGGAAGCGAGAGATGCCTACTGATCCCATCTGTCCTTGTCCCAACCCCTTCCCCATCCTTGTATTATCAGCCAGCACCTCCATACTGTCCCTGGGCTATTCTGACATTCTTAATAGGAGAATGAAGGGGTCTGTCTCAAGGCTACCCAGTAAAGGGGCTCAGAAGAAAGAGATGAGATGGAGGAGGTTGGGCCAGGATGCTGCTCAGATGGAAGGGATGGAGACACCAGGGCCTAGGCTTCTAGCTTTACCAGGATTTACTGTTCTCAGCAACAAGCATCAGGGGTGAGAGTGGAGTAGAAGGGGGAGGGTGCAGGGCAAGGACAACTTTCAGGGACAGCCCCTTTCTAAGAAGGCCTCTGGACTTTCAGTTCCCACATATGAAGACCTCCACGTCCCTGAAGCCTGGAAGCAGCTATAGGGTGGATGGACATATACAGCAGTCATAGACTAGAGCTGGGATCTCTTTCATGGCACCAGCCTGGTTCATCCCTTCAGATATCTAGACTGCAAGAAGTGTATCTTGCAAGAGTGTGCCTAGACCACACACACACAGCAGGGTAGGACTCAGACCCAAGCCTGTCTGATTCTAGGAGTTGCAGGACTTCCTACTGAGAGCAGGGCGGCATTGGGATTCCCAGAGCTGGAAGGTTTCAGAATCAGGTTTTCTTCTACCTATAAGGTTAGTCTAAGTTCCCACCCTGAGTCTGACTTTAGACCTAACTTTTCCCTCACCTGGAAACCTTAGATCAGTTCACTTCTCTTCTCCAGTTTCCTCAGCTCACCCAGTCTAAGGAATGGAATACAGCCACATCACACTGAGTGTGGTACTCTTTGCCCTCAGATCCAGGAACAGGCATCACCAGAACCTGGAGATTCTCCCTTCACAAGCCAAGGGGTTCATACCCCAGTTCTGCAACCAGAGGCCACCTCGGAACCTATCTTCTGTAAGAAAGGGCTGGTCAGGACAGGGACCCTTGCTGAACACCAGACTGAGACCTGAGCCTGCAGAATGGATGGTACTGCCCACATCCCTGGAGGCGGAGGGGATGGGAGATGGCACCCCACCCTGGGAGCAGCCGCTAGCTCCACGAGCTGGGGGCCCCCAGGATCTCAGAAAAGCCCCCTTTTCACGGTTTAATTGAATATTTGAATAATCCTTTCATTCCAGCGAGGCATAAAGAATGTTGTCCCAATAGCAGTGACTCAGGCAGGCGCCCCCGCGCACAATGGCCCCTCGAGTGGCACTGCTATTCAGTCCGTCTTTTGTTGGCTTGGAGCGGTGGGTAAATTGCAAACGCTTAAGGGAATGCTGCCGTGCGCCTCAATGGGAATCAGGAAATCGAATGTTAGGTCAATCCATTAAGCTTCGATTAAGTCCTCGGCGGAACAATGCCGGCTGGGCCCATCTTCATAAACACTGCGATTGCCAGGAGAGAGGCACTAATTTTAATTAAGCCTCCTTACCTGCCTCTGAGCTGCCTGAGATGCTATTTAGACGCCAAATGGCACCCTTCTGCAGAGACAGGCGAGAAGGAGGTGTGTAGAGGGGGACAGGGTGGGGGGTGGGTGACAGTTACTGCCTGGGGTTGAGGCTCCCCAGCCTAGGGCGGTGATGCCAAGGGTACCACAAGCAAGCTGACTGGAAGTTTGTGGACAGGCGGCCAGCCCTGTCTTGAGTTCTAGTTTTCCTAAAAGCTCAGCTCTGCATTTCAGAGTCAGAGGGCCATCCACCATCACCCAGCTACAGGTGTTGCCTGCTGCAGGGCTCAGGCTATCAACCTACTAGCCTACCCCAGGCTGGAGCTGGAAGGGCCTTAGATGGTGATATGCAGGTGTGAGATAGTCATGTTATTCCTAAAGTGGGAGCCATTCCAGAGGAAGACTCAAGGTACCCAATAACCAAGGTCAGGCACAGTTCACCCCCTGTCTACCTTATGATCTCCTCTCTACCCATCCCCCTCCCCATAACTTCCAACAGGCTGTTCCTCCTGCATCCCAACCCAGTAGAGTTGCCTCAACTCTGATCATACTGGACTGCTCACCTCCTGTCCCAACACAAAGTCTCTTTCCAAGGACCCTGTGATTCAGAGTGCTTCTATCATTGTCCCCCTCATTCTAGGATCCAGTAGGGTGAGGTCCCAGAATTACTGTCTCCTGTGCCTCTGACACCCCCAACCTCGATCCAACGTCAGGCCCACTGAGCTGAGAACTCCTCAGCCAGCATGGCCAGACCTGAGACAATAAAGTCCTCGGTCAGACACAGAGCACAAATAAACACTGAGCCTGCAGGGGCTGGTTTGTTCATTCATGCTGGCTCATCTGTTTATGAACTTAATAAGGATGATTAATAAAGAACATCAGCACGTACTTCTGAGGGCCAAGATTGTGGTAGAATTACCTCATTGTATCCTCGCAGCATGTCAAGGACACTTATGGATGTCATTTCACACATGGGGAAATAGAGGCTCGGAGAGTGACTTGCTCAATTGCACAAAGCCGGAGTTGGAATCCAGGCAGCCATGTACTTCCCACAGGCTCTTCCCACGCTCCTCACTCTAGCACTGATCTCTCCAAGCTACTGGAGGTGAAGTTAGCATATAGGACGGGAGAGGGGTGCTAAGTCCCTAGGGGCCTTCAGTAGGCCCCAAGTCAAGGCACCACTGAGCCTACCCCCAGGAGAAATAGGGAGGCCAATGTCCAATTGGACTCAGTACCTTTGCTTGTGGGAGAAAGGGGGCTGTGGGGTTCTCTTAAGGGAGCATGGCTGGAGCTCTGACTGGTGCTGAAAAGTCCTCTCTGCTGAGAATCCCCACCCAAGATCCTCCCACACTTGGCCGGGGCTCCTAAGGCTGTGCTATACTCTAAGGTGACAACTTCATTGTGGTCATTTTCTAACACTCTGTAGAACCCTAGCCAGGCTGAGAGTCCCAGGCCCTTGTCCCTAGCCACATGCACATGGCAAGTGGCCCAACTCTGCCTGAGCACTGGGCATCCTCCCCAGCTCCCTTCTCTCTGTTTCCAGACACTTCCTACATCCTAGGAAGCATCACTGCCAGACCACCACAAAGACATATCTCTGTTCTGTCTTCCCTCCCATTCCATAGCTGCTTCCCTGCTGAAGAATCTTCCACCCAACTCACCTACTAAGACTCTCTCTTCCAAGCTTTCTATCCCAAGACTTGGGCTCTCTTAGGCATACCTTCATATTTGATGCATCGTGTTGCCACGCATTCCCCCATCTATGCACTCCACCCTTTATAAGACACTTGCTGTTCCCCTGAGCAGATGGCTCTGAGGGGCAGCAGTTGGGGTCTTTCCCATTTGCTACGTTGCCTCCGGTCCCTGGCACCCGGCAGATGTTCAGCAGATGTTTGTAGAATGAATGAATATACAGGTGAAGGGATCTAGAGTCAGAACTTGGGTTCCTGTAGTTCAGGGAGTTAGGGAAAGTAGGGACCCCAGGATGGGAGCCAGGAAAGAGAGAGCCCTAAATGCAGCAGGCATTTAAGTATGCTAGGTATGAAGAGTAATTTCCGGTATGATTAGCCAGAAACAAATCATATGTTGAGAAAGGTCCTCAGTCCATGAAAAACAAGGCATAGACATCATCTCAGCCTTTGGGATTTCACCAAAGAAACCAAGTCCCTCCAGGGTGCAGCCAGGCCCTGACCCACAAGGTGCCCTTATAACACTCACTAAAGGAGGATCCTTGTCCCTTGGGCTTTCTAACCACAGTAGGGCCCCCAGTGTCTTTACCACCGTCCTCTGCAGAGCCTCCAGAGGCCACTCACCGAGGCTGAAGAGGATGAGGAACTTGAGACAGACGAACTCCTGGCGATCCAGCTGCAGTGCGTGCAGCTGTAGCACTAACTCCTGGGCCCGCAGCACCAGGCTGTGCAGCAGGGAGCCGGCCTGCACAGCCACCGTGCTCAGCTCCACCTGCACCGGCAGAGGGCAGGTCAGGGAGGTGGGCAGAGAGTCAGGGGCTCGGGTGAGTGGGCGTGGGCAGAAGGTTCTGGTCAGTGGTTTGGGTCGAGCACTGAGCCTCAGGCTCACTGTTTGGCCAGCTTTGTTCCATCTGTTGAACCAAGCTGAGCACCCAGGGCTGGCCTTGTCTTTCATGGCAGTGGAGCAGGCACCAGGCAGCGGGAACACTGGGGAGCTGAAGGATACTTCATTTACAAAGAACTGCCTCCAGCCCTGTAGTGTGAACAGTTCTTGTACAGCTGACTTTGACAAGTGCCCTTCCCTGGGGCAGGGGAAGCAGTAGGGGTGATTCTGCTGATCACAGGAAATGGCCACCACCACCTACCTTGTTCTCTCTCTCTCTCTCTCTCTCTCTCTCTCTCTCTCTCTCTCTCTCTCTCTCACACACACACACACACACACACACACACACACACACACACACACATGCGTGCGCACACACACACGCACTCATGCAGATATACTCACAAGACTGTTCCCTGTTCCCTGAAGCTATGGTACTCGTGTCTGCACACCCACGTCCACGCCTGCCCTTCAGTGGCCATTCTCAGCAACACAGATGCACACCTGCATATGCATTCGTGCTCACGCTGTGCCAGGCAGCTATGGACACCCACGCATCTCTGTATGTGCAGAGTCACACAATCAAACATAGGTGGGTGGCTACACCCTGGATGTTCCCGCAGCCCGTGTATCCTCACTCACACCCCAGATCCTGCCTTTGCACTCTTGTGGGCCAGAGTAACCCCTTGGGACCAGCATCCCCATTCCTTCTTCCAATGGCCTGAAACATGGGAGGTATGAACCCAAGATGAGGACAGTGGTTCTGAGAGGCAGGGGGAGGAAAGTAGGACCTTGATCTGCATTTTGCTCCAGTACCCACTGCGCCTACTATTCAACCTATGTCCCTGCTGGGGTTACTCTCCAGTCTCTGAGAGTTTTCTTTTCTTCCTCCTATTTTTCCATGTACCTCCGCTCACCATCTCTGTGCTGTCCTCTTTAAATGTGTCACCAGACCCCAGCACCCACATCCTTAGGTTAGGTTGCTTCACCCACATCCACTGGCAACCCTAATGTCCCTCCTGTTGGGGACAAACTTCAGGAGTTCCCAGACCCTTCTCCATGGCTTCCCACTCCTGTCATGTTACATTCTCTGATCTAAAGGGGCCAAATTCTGAGTCTGAGCTCTCTGGGCCTTTCACCTACTCTAATGTTCATTCATTCATTCATTCATTCATTCATTCATCCATTCATCCATTCATTCATCATTTAAGGGAATGGAGACCCTATAGGGTCTCACTAACTCACCAGCCCCTATCAATGTCTGGAACCTCATCTCTCACACTTGTCACCCCACAGTCCCTTGGCCCTACTCTGAACCCCTTCTCAAGAGTCCTTGATCCTGCAGCTTTCACGTGTTTGACAGTGTAGACTGCCACCCATCACTTCAGTACCAGCTAACCAACTCTGCCTTATTTGGGGGAAACCTAATTCCACTCTTATCTCCTATAAGAACCTCCACTGGCCTTTCCACACTGTGGCTCCTCAAAAAGTCCAGGACACAGAGAAGTCTGTCTAGTGCATGTCCCTGAATTTGGAATTTGGGGTATTGTGAGCCAGCCTGGAGAGGCCTGAGGTTATGCAGGACTGGGGGTTGGAGCCATTCAGTCACCTCCTGTCCAGTAACCAGCAGGATGCTGTCTTCCTTGCCGTACTGGACCTGGCGGTAGATGTGGTCCAACACCAGCAGCTCGCTCCAACAGTTCTGCAGCAGTGTCATCTGGTCAGCCACCTGTAGGGAAGAATCATGCAGAGGTCCAGCTGGGGACTGTCCTCCGGGCCCTTCTCTCAACTCTCTACTCAAAGTCTCGGATGGTGCCATCTGCCCACCTGTTTACTTCATTGGGGCCCAGTGAGAGCCTTCTTCAGGACCCAGCTCAGTCTTTCATTAGATGTGTAACCTCACACATGTCCCAGAGTCTTTCTGTACCTCCATTTTCTCAATTGCTCAGTGATTCGAGGGTTTGGAGAGGGCCAGTCACATATCCCACACCCAGGAAATCTCAAAGACTAGGAGCTAATGCTGTGAAGACCAACCCTCACCCCTTATGCCCTGTGGAGGGCCTGTGATCACGGCTGCCCCTGAAGGGTCCCTTGGCAGGGAGTTGTAGAGGTACCTAGGCTCCTGGGGAAGATAGAGGGGCTACTTGGCTCATGGATACCACAGCTGTCTGCAGCAATAACAGAACATTAGGCAAGGTAGATTCTAACCATCAGGGTGGAGTTGGGCCTTGGAGCCCAGGAGAGGACAGACCCTACTGAGTATCCCCCAGCTCTCGGGTCATAGCATCCTCCCACAGAACAGGCAGATGCTCCTGACAGGGGCAACTTCTGCTTAGAGCCCCTTAGAGAATGATAGCCAGGGATGCCGTGCCATCTCCCGCTCACCCCTATACCCAGCCTCTCCTCTCCCACTGCCCCATACTCACTCACCTCCTTCTCCCCACCCAGCCCAAAGCCTTTCTTTTTAAAATAATTGTTTTACCTTTATTGGTGTGTGTGTGTGTGTGTGTGTGTGTGTGTGTGTGTGTGTGTGTGTGTGTGTGTACCACAGTATGCATGTAGAGGTCAATGCTCTTCTTCTACCACATGGGCTTTCCAGGAATGGGACTGAGGTTGGCTAGATACTCCCATCTCTCCCTGGGCCACACCTTGCAGTGACTACCAACCTTGCTGCGTGTCGACCCCGTTGACAGTCACCATCACTTTACAGAGAGAAGAAACTGAGCGCTGAGCTCAGGCGAGGTACCTACGTTTGTACAGCTCAGTGTGGCTCTAGGTCCATGTTCTTTACCACTAGGCATAGAAAACAACCTGCCCCCTTGTCCCCCTTGCCACCAGGACTTCAGAGTCTCCTACAGACTGGGTACCTCGTCCATGAAGCCCTGCTCAACCACGCTCTCTCACTACCCTTTGGAGCTAGGATGGCACCAATCTGTGCCTGCCTTTCCTAGTACTTTGGAATATGAAAAGGCAGGGCTGGCTTCCCCCACGCCACAGTTGGTCCTTCAGGCAAGAGGCTGATGAGGGGGACATTTGCTTCATAAAACATTCATCTTTCCTTCAAACCCAGGCCCAAGGAGAGATAACTAGACATAAAACTAGTCTGTCTACAGCTTAGCAGCCTTTCCCTCTGCTCTGGGGCACCCTCGGGCAGGTGATGAGAAAGGAGAGGGCAGAGTGTGGGCTACTTTTATGCCAACTTGACACAGCTAGAGTCATCTGAGCGGAGGAAACCTCAGCTGGAAAAATGTCTCCATACGGTTGGGCTGTAAGAAGGCCTGTAGGGCATTTTTTTAATTAGTGATTGGTGGTGATGGAGGGGACCCGACCACCACTCTAAGCTGGTGGTCCTGGTTCTATAAAAAGGCAGGCTGCACAAGCTGTGGTGAAAAAGCCAGAAAGCTGCAGTCCTCCTTGACTTCTGCATCAGTTCCTGCCTCTGGGTTCCTGCCCACTTTGAGTTTCTGTCTTGGCTTCCCTCAATGGCTGGAGCTCAGGATATGTAAGCCAAAGAAACCCTTTCATGCCTACATTGATTTTGGTCATGGCGTTTCAACACAGCCATAGTAATCCTAACAAAGACAGAGGGTCAAAAGGAAAGAGCATCCAGACAGTCCTGCAGCCTCCTTAGGACCCCGTCCACCCACCCCTGTTCCAACCCACAGGATAGGGGATGCCAGTCCTTACCCACCTCCTCTCTGGGTCCCAAGCCCGGGCCTCTGCTTGTCCTGAGCCCCATCACTGTCAGAACAGAGACCCAACCTCTGACCGCAGGCTACTCCCCATCTCTCTCACATCACCCTTTCCAGGGAGTAACGGAAACACGGTGCCAGAGCCCCTCATGCCTGCCCAGATGACAGATACTCATAGACAGATAATCAGAAAGAGTCACCCAGGTGACACCAGGCAGGGGGACCTGGGAAGTTCTTGGGGGCCCCTGAGAACTTCTGGACACCTGGGTGGAAAAAGCCTATAAGACAGTCACAGTGGCAACAAAATAAATACACACCCACGTGGGTGACCCAGAAAGAGGCCCAGTAGGGCTGGGCATGCTCTGCCCCCGTCTCAGGCATAGGCGCAGATACCCTTGTGCCCAGATGGAAGAAGCAGGGCAGGAGAAATGATAAAGAGTATTAGCAGATAAGCAGACTGAGCCTTGGCAGAAGGCAGAGAGGTCATAGTGACCTGGGTGCCCAGCCCTGCAGCAGACTCTACCCAGACCTCAGCTGTGGGGCTGGGTGGCCCAGCTTGAGGACTGACGAGAAGACTGCAGCATGAGGCTACACTGAGCACACCAGATCCGGTGTTCCAGACCTTCACCTGGTCATGCGCTCTCCTCAACCATAATTTCCTGATCTGTGATAGGAAAGGACTCTCTTCCCTCTTCTGCACTGAGACAATCAGGCACAGTTGGCGCTGGAGAGGGCATGGGGCACCTGGACCAGCCCCAAAGGTTCTGGAAACCCGTTGGGCTCCATTTTCCTTTTGGCCAGGCAAATTTTCCTGTCATGCCCACCTCTTCCTGAGTGTAGGCAGATGGACACATGGACATCCAACTCCAACATACTGCAGCTGCCTGTGCTCTCCACAAGAAACTGAATGTGTAAGAGCAACTCTCATCCCAAAGAACTGGTTTCCACCTTCCCCTTGCCACCTCAGGAACAAAGGTCATTTGTAGCCCTGGCTTGGGGTTCCTGGCCAGGCCAGCCTGTCTGTTGAGTCCTCCTATGGCCCACCACAAATCCTGGAGTCTTGACACTGCAGTCTGTATCCAAGAAGGGTATTGATGGTGTTGCACTGACCTCTCCCTCAGCAGGCCTCTCTGGAGCCCCTGGGGTCTGATCAGTCTGGCAGCCAAGGCCAACAGGCTCAGTAATTCTTCAGGGTCTGACACTCCTTGACTGCCCATGGCACACTCCTGGCTGAGCAATTGTTTATCAACCCAGTACTGACAGACTTACTGTGTCTCAATAAACCATCTATCTGAGCAGTTATCTGCTGCCAATGTGGGCCTCCGTGGGGAAGGAGAGTGGGACATTGAGGAGGGACAGATGTCAAGATGGACTCCTAGGTAAAGGTGAGTCTACCACCATTCAGGTAACAAGTTGGTACACCACCAGGGGCAAAGTGGGTCCCATTTTACAGAGCTCAGAGGAGTGTGGGCCTTGTGTGTCCTTCCCTGTTCTCTTCCTGAGAATGGAGAGTCTTCCTTATGCTACAAATAGGGGCAGACCAGAGGGGAGGGATAGACTCCTTCAGTGGGGCTTCTCGTGTACTGAGCTACATGTCAAATTCTTTACCTGTTCTAGCTCACCCAGCCTTTACAAGGCTCCAGGAAAATATTAGTTAGGCTCCTCCTACCTTACAAATGAAGAAACTGAGGCCAGAAGAGCAGAGTTACTAAGTCCACAGGTTGCATGCCCTGGCCTGTCTTCTGACCCCCTCTGCAGAGAAACCTTTGATTCCCATACATGTGGCAGTGCTTTCCCTCCACACGAGGAGCCCAGGGACCTGCTCACTGACAATCTCCATATGTCTTCTAGCCCTCCCTGCAGCTTCCTGAGCCCAGTTCATTCTGATGTCCCTGGTGGCCATCTCAGAGGCTGCCCTAGTCACAGAGCCACAGAGCCCCTCTCCCATCACCTAAGATTTGCATGTGGCACGGTGAGAACCAGCTCACTGGGCAGCCTCAGCTCTTCTGACCTGCATGCCTGGCCTCTGCGACACAGAACCCCACCCCACCCCACAGCCTGGCAAAGCGTGCTGGCTCAAGAGAGGCCATAAGGGCCGGGCTCCCGGGCTCGGGCTTATCTGCAAGGTCCCTCAGAAGCAGCACTGACTATGGTTAAGATTCCTGGGCTCCTCTCACAGGTTCGGGGAAGGGGAAGCAGGAAGGTTTGGGCCACAGAGAAGCCAGAAGCAGGAAAAAACACTCAGCAACGCTAGGACAAAAGCCCTTCCCATCCTGCATGACCCCCCCACCCCCCCCCCCCGCAAACCAGGAAGACAGCCAGAGGAAGTGCCCTGCCCCTGAATCCAAGATCCAGGAAAGCTGGGAATGCTTAGCTTCTACTCTCTGTTCAGGGACTTCAGGGGATGTTTGCAGCGTCTTAGGGGGGTGGGGGGGTGGGGGAAGGGATCTTTCAGAGCACTCAGTACAGGGCAGGTGGGAGGGTCCACTATCTGACCAATATCTACCTCTTACATCAGTTGGCCTAGAAAGGGCCAGTGAGAAAAGTCACCCAAGACAGAGACATGGCATGTCCTTGGTCATGGCAGGCCTCACACAGTGGAAATATGAGTCACGGTCAGTCATCAGTTCCTAACTCCCAGAGTCCCCTGGGTCAAAGGTTGAGGTGCCCCCTCAAGGTAGGGGCTCAGAACACTCACACTGCAGCACCTTCCTCCCCTCGATGCCAGTCAGGCAGGCAGTGCCCCCAGCCCATCTGGCCACGCGCCCAAAGGAAGCCCAGGCCGAGTGGTGAGTGGCGTCAGCACTGACAGCCGCTCAAGGCTACGGTGCTTCCCGCAGGGAGGGCAGCAGCCTGCTGTTTATAGCTAGCCTCACAACAACCAGGGGGGCTTGACCTAGGAGGGTCAGGTTGGGTTGTACCCATGCCAGGCAGCAATGAGTCTGGCTCAGGATTCTGGAGTCTTGGGGGTGGTGTACATAAGGAGCTAGGTAGGGCACTACAGCGTCAGCTCTCAGGCCTTAGGGCTTCACACTAATAGATGACTAGAAAGTTCTTCCTGTTGCTAGTCTTAGTCCCTCCTGCTGTGATCAAGCTTTATTTACCTTCATGTGCACTAACCCTGGGAGAAAGGGGGCACTGAGATGGGGGGGCAGTTGCATGTGGCAGGAATTCTAATTATCCTACATTCTCGTGTACACACGTTTGCACACACCACCACCACCACGATCATCATCATCATCATCATCACCACCACCACCACCATCACAGGGTAATAAATCATATTAGCTAGGTAGTGCTCAGGTCCACAAACACACAAAGTCATACACCCAGAGCCACATCTATGACAACTGAGGATGATGGGATTGATGTGTTCTTTCTGAATAAATGAGATGGTAGAGTGACGGGACCTACTTCTGACATAGGCTGAGGATTTGGGGTCCAAGACAAATGTCTGAGGGCTCCCAGGGTCTCAAAGAAAGAGGGAACTGCCTGTAGAAATGCCAACTGGGAGAGAAGCACAACCTGACAGAACACGGAGGTGCTGGGAGACCACAGCGAGGGAGAGGACACAGAGAGAAAGAGGCCAAGAGAGACAGACTGAAGAGATAGGGAGAGGGATGGACAGGGGGCAGCAGGCACCAGGAAGCTGAGAAAGCTCAGAAATGCCCTCCTTCCATGCAGTGGTACTTCCCCAGACACTGCTTGAAGAAGCCACTGGGCAGGACTGCCCATCAAAACGGTGATGCCAAGACTAGTAGCTAGAGTCAGGGGCCAGGGGCTATGAGGAGGTACCCACCTCCAGCTCCTTAAATACCATGCACCTTCGTGCCCAGTCGACAATGGAGATAAAGGTCTGGTCGGCCATCCTGCAGAGGAGGCTGAAGGGCGCTGGCTGGTCAGAGCGGCTTTTGGCTGGCTCCTGCAGACAGCCCACGATGCGAGCCCGCACCTGGTCCTCCTCTGGCTCTAGTTGCAGCAGCTGCAATATGAGCTCCGGTACATTGGGCCCTCCCGAGAAGGGCTCTGGATAGCTGTAGGGTGGCCCTGGCTGTTGAGGGGGGCTGGCATAGGGCTCTGGATACTCAGACTTGATGGTGCGGTTAGAGAAGGCAGGATAGAGGTAGCCAGCCAGTGGCCCGTGGGGACCAGGCACGGCCATGGGCAGAGATGGGGCTCCAAAGTCACCCAGCGGCCCACTGGGTGGGCCAGAGACCAGGGCCTTGGGCTCCGGTGCATGCAGGCTAGGGGGTAACATGTAGTCCGGTGGGGGAGGGGGTGGCGGGGGCACCCCCATCGGAGGTCCGGTCTCCAGCTTGAAGCCATTGGCCCGAATCTGTGCTTTCTTCTGCTGCTTCAAGGCTCGGTCTCTCTTGTACATGGGCCCAAACTTGTTCCGGCCGCCCCGCATTCGATCAGCACGCACAGCTGTAGGCAGGAGCAGTCCGTCAGGTTCTACCTTCCCAACTGTCTGCCACAGATCTGTCCTTCTCACACATGCGTATACCATTCCCCCAGCCCTGTTCAGTGGCCTTCTCTGCCCACAGGTGAGAGCAGCAGCCTTGGCTTGGCATCCCAGGCCTTTCTCCACCTTCTCGTGACCTCCTCTCCTTCCCCTCCGCCCCACTCACCCACCCTCCCCTCTGCCTGAAACCCTTTTCTTTTCTTTTCTTTTCTTTTTTGTTTTTGCATTTACTTAACACCCAGTCCAATGTTGCCACTTCCAGGAAGCCTCAGGATTCCCCCAGGCAGAAGCTCCTGTCCTGCCCATATGAATACCTCAGACTGGGCGCTCCTGGGTTCAGGTGCCCAGTCCAGGCTCTGACAGGAAGATGGTGAAAGCAAAGGGCCCCTGGTCTGCCTCACTCACAGTGGGGCGCCTTCTTGATTCTACAAAGCGTCCCCCACCACAGTCTACTGTGAGCCTGGGTTTGTGCTGGAGGAGGGGATCTATTTTGCTGACCAGATGTTTTTCTCCTGGCCAAGAATGTGTCACCAGCCAGACTCAACAGGTGCATCTCTGCAGCTCCAGTGTGGCTCCAGCCCTCGCTCAGACAGGACCCCACCCAAGCTCTGAGAAAAGGGAAAGAGGAGTGGTGTTCCACAGAACTAAAGGCTTGGGAGCTTGCCCGACACACATCTTCCTGCCTGCCGGGAGGTGATCAGCGTGCTTTGCTCCCTCAGGCTGCTGCAGAGGCGTCCGCCACCCACAATAGCCAGCTCTCTGCCTGCTTGGGACCTGGACCTAGGCATGAGGGCTCCAGACACAGGACAGGGTACCTCCTTCAATCTGAGTCCCCCTCTAGGTAGCAGGATATATCCACAGCTTTCCCCAGCCTTTGGGGCCTTCTCTGCAAAAACTTTAGCCAACAGCTGCCGGCTGGGCTCTCAGCCTGACTGGGGCCAGAGGGGTAGAAGCTATGACTGTCCACTTTCTGAGTCTGAGTCTCTCCTGATGGACCATTGCTGTCCTCTCTGGACCAGAGCAGAAGGGGAGAGGCAGCTATAGGTCACTGTTCCCTTCACCCAACCTTCTCAGGGCTGGACTCTGAATGCATGGGAAGGAATCTCAATTCCTGTGAAACTTAGACAGACAGACAGACAGACGCACAGTCTGAAGAGCGATGGACAAATAGCAGAAAGTGTGATAATAACGACAGTAACAGCTATTCTGCTGGATCTTTTTCCTCACAGCAGGCAACTCCCACTTTTCTTACCCCCACCCCATCCCCAGTCCTCCCACTAACACAAGGTGAGCGTTACTTTTTTACTTCATTATTCAAATGGGGGCATCTGCAGCTCAGAGGAGTCCCCAGCCTACAAATGATAAAGCCGGGATTTGAACATGGTCAGGTTATTGAGAGCTATGGCTTTGGCTGGTGTGGGGAATTCGTGGGGATGTCTGGGAGCTTCGCACACAGTGGGTTTATTGGGGCTCTGCTCTGTCCTGGAGAAAGGCTTACCTCTCTGGGGGAGGGGAGGGAGGGGATACTGGATCTTAATACACAGCTCATGACTGGTAACAACCTCCAGAGACTAGGATTGCAGGGATGGACCACCACCCTCTGGAAGTCTCACTTTTGATATTTTGGGACTGAGCCCAGGCAGACCCTACATGCACGGACTCTTCTGGTGCTAGACTCCCTAGTTGCCTCTGCTCCCTGCAGAGCTGGGGCCCCAACGTCACGCCGAGGGGCCAATCACCTGGATCCAGAAACTGCTCCGCTTTCCCCTCAGCCCCTCTCCCAGGCCCGCCCGCGGCTCCCTGGGGCGGCCAGCAGTCAGGGGTCCCGGGCGTGCAGGACGCGCACCTTCCAGGCGCATGCCCACCGTCAGGCACTTCTGGAAGCGGCAGAAGGGACAGCGCTTACGCTGCGTCTTGTCGATTTTGCAGCTCTGACTCTCGGTGCACGTGTAATGCTTGTTGTTCTGGACTGTGCGCTTGAAGAAGCCCTGCTCCAGAGGAAGGGAATGAGCGCCAGGTCCCGACCTTCGTTCGCCGCCCGCACCCTTGCCACCCGCAGCCTACACCCTCCCGGCTCCCGCTTCGCGCTCACCTTGCAGCTCTCGCACGTGAGCAGCCCGTAGTGGTAGCCCGACACCTTGTCACCACACACCGGACACAGCTCGTCCAGGTCCTCGTCGTACGAATAGTCCATGCCCGCGGCGTCCGCCTGTGGAAGGAGGATCGGGTCAGCGCGGACCGACGGCGACTGGCTTGAGGTTGCCCTAGTCTGTGCACACGAGGGGGTTCCCAGCACCGGCTGGGTGCGGGGGTTTGCGGGCCATGTCCCTGCGCTGCAGCTCAGCCACCCGCCGCGCTCCAGGGCTGCTTCCTCGCCGCCTCTGCCGCGCCCGATCCGGGACCCTCGGATTCGATGCGTTTCCATCCCGATTCGTTTGTCTGAGAACAAAACCCCGATTCTGAGAAAATCAGATAGGCTCGGGCGCGCGGAAGACAGACGCCAGGGAACCAGGGCGAAGTAGGGCACACAGCTGGAGTGGTGTGGGGGCCCGACAGAGACCTGAGGCAGAGATGAGTCTAGAAGAGACAGAAAGAGACCCCAGCCAGTACTGCTCAACGGAGAGGGGATCCTGGGTGACGGGGACAGGAAAGCCGTGCCAACGACACTGGGAGAGATTCATAGATGGTTGATTGTTAGGTAAGTAGGTAGGTAGATATTAATAGATTATGTAGATAGATGATAGATAAATGATAGATAAATGATAGGTGAGATGGATGATGGACAAATGATGATCGGTGACTAATAGATGATCTAAAGATCGATATACAGTACATAGTAAAAAGATGAGAGACCAGTGATGGGTAACGAAAAAGACAGGATCAGAGGCTAGGAGTGACAGGCCCAACGAGAAAACCACAGAGACACAGAATCAGAGACACAGTGAGAGACACCGAGCAAGGAGAGACACCCTGGGAAGACAGAGGCAGCGAGAGTGACAGAAACACAAACGGAAAACCTGGAGAGACGGAGGTGCCCAGCGAGAGGGTCGGGGATGGGGAGACAGACTCTCAGCGGGCTGCGGCGCGGGCAGAGAGCTCCAAGGCGTGGCCCCGTGGAGGGACAGGGGCCGACCCTGAGAAGCAGAGAACCCTGGCGCTGGGCCTCTGGGTCCGCAGACAAAGCCACGCAGCGACGGCACCCACCGGCGAGCCGAGACGTCGGGCCGGGAGCGGGCGTGGAGGGCGCAGCGGGGTCGCGGGCGCGGGGCGGAGACCGGGTACAGAGAGTGGGATATAGAGTGCGGTAGACCTCAGACGGAGAGTCCAGATCCCAAGAGCCGTGGCCGGGAACGTGAGAGCCAGTACGACGGCGGCGCCTACCCAGGCCGCTCCCGCGAGCAGCACCCCGCGTTCGGCCCGCACCGAGCCCCGCACCTTTTGGCCACGCCGCCGCCCGCGATGAAGCCGCACCCGGGCTCAGCACCGCCCGCCCGCAATGACGGCCACTCGGGCCGGGGGCGGGGAGACCGTCCCGCTCTGCCCCCGCCTCCCCGCGCCCGCCGCCCGCGGGGCTGCTCGAGGCGCACCTGGGACCCGGGCCCCTCCGCCGCACTGCGCGCTTCGCGAACCCGCCGCGCGGGGCCGGGGTGGCCGCTCTATATGCGCGCGTGCGGTATCCGGGGGCGGAGGCGCGGTCCCTGTCCTCCCCACAACCTGGTCTGTGCCCTGCCCTCCCTACAGTCCCGCTCGGCCTTCACCCTCACCTCCTGGCCCTCCAGTCCCAGCTCGATCCTCCGAAGCCCGAGAGTTCTAAGAGAATTGGGGACCCTGAGCACCCCGGAATCCGGTCAGGTGCCCTGCGCGGGGAAGCTTCGGGCCTCCCCCTGCGCAAGGAGGAGGCGAGCTCCCGTTTGCTAGTCCAGTTTAGGGGTGCCAAGGCCTGAACGCTGGTCGTTTGGCCGCGTGAAAGTGGTTAAGGGCGTGAGTGAGGCGGTGGGCAAGACAGTAGGGCAAGGAAGAAACTAGACTTTTGAGTTAGCACTGCCACATTTGCCTACTCAGGCTGCGTGCGCCCACTCCAGCCCTGTTTCTTAATCCGAAGCCAGCTCTTCCAGAGGGTGGCTGAAAATGGATGCGGTGCAGTGGACAGCAAGAGTTCGGGGGCGGACCCCATTTCCAGGGGTCTCCCTCAGGGCGCTCGTCTGGAAATGGAAAGCGTGGTCATCCCTCTCTGCGACATCCCAAGGTCTGGTAAGCAGCCGGAGCTCGGTGGGCACAGAGCCTGAAGAGCAAAGCCGAGGGGCTGTACCCATGCGCCCCTGTGAGCTCTCCTCTAGCTAGGGAGGAGGGGGAGGGGGGGAGCACGGGAGCCTCGGCACTACTGGTCCAGCGGATGAGGTGGCAGAGCAGTTGCTCTGGGCTGGAAACGTGCACCAGACCTCACGGCTTTGCAAGTTAAGTAACTGAGGTTGAGAGATCTTTGAAGAGGCCTACTCAATCCAGTCCAGTCTCCTTAGCCACCAGGGGTGGAAGTCAGTGCCCCGGGATGGAAATGGACTCCAGAAAGCCTCAGTGGGGAAGCACAGCAGTTATGCCTTGGCTGAGACCCACCCAGTCATAACTCTGTGTGGATCCCACCCGTGGCTTGGGTTTCTGTGGGGCCTGGACACGACTGAAGACCCAGCACAGCGAAACCTCTCAAGTCATTTACCCGATGGAGGGAAGCACCACCGAATCTGACCGACTTGGCTGTCCAGTCCTAGCTCAGGCAAGTCACTTCCCTCCTGTCCTACAGAGACAGTTGAGTGAAATTGCGTGGGTGAAGTGGATGAATCGTAGGAGAGAGAGAGAGAGAGAGAGAGAGAGAGAGAGAGAGAGAGAGAGAGAGAGAGAGAGCCAGAGACGCACACTGATAGGGGCTATATGGGCTTATGAACAAATTCCCTTCAGATAGGAACCCTCAGAAAGCGAAACTGGGGAGGCAAGGGGGTTCAACGGCAGACCACGCCCAGTGTGAGGCTCTGTTGTTCATTTCTAGCATCGCAAAAACACAAACAAAACCAAAATAAAAGCCACCAGATGAACCTAGGCACAGGCCAGTAGGCAATGGGGATGAAGGAATGGGGGCTGGGCTCCTGATTGGGCATCTCTAGAGTAGCCCACCAGGGCATCTTGGATAATGTGGACACTCCTCTGGGCTAAATCCCTAGTGGGATGGGGGATGGGCACCAAGCTGCTCTCTACCTTTCTGCCTCTATCTCAGTCCTTTCCTCCTGGGTTCCACTGAATGCCCCCTCCCCCCCCCCCCCGTATACCCTTATAGTGACTCACAGCTCTTCATCCATCTAACCAGGGAAGAAAATAGACTCTGGCCCTGACTGACAGTAGAAACACAGACATACACATATGGAGGCTCAGCTCTCTCCATAGATGCAACCCACACACTCAGACAGCAAGACTCCAAGACCAGAAGACAAGCCTAAGAGACCCTCAGGACAGGCACAGAACACACCCTCAGGAACCCCCAGCCACTTCTAAGACACCACCAACCACCCTCAGACCCTACTGGGTCTGTCGCCATAGGCCTAGCTCCTCTGTAACACACCATAGGAAAGATGAGGGGTATTGTAATGGGGAAATGGATCTAGAGAGACCCCTGGCCTTGTTCCTGCCCAGACTGGTGGTCACTGGTCATTCTGTAGAGCAGGCAGTGGCCAGTCTAGGCCGGAGCAAGGCACTGAGGAGGGAGGCTGGCCATTAGAGGCCTGGGCCCCGGCCTTCACTTACTGAACGGAAGGAGAATTCTCAGCCGGATAAGGGTGGACACTGGGCACGAGGGTCCTGGTGGGGAAGTTCCCAGGCCCCAGGTAGGGCAGTGGCTAGCGGGCTCTCAGAAACTTCTTCACCCAGCAGCGGGCGGGCAGCAGCGAACTGCAAACTGGCCCTGTCCGATCGTCCTTTCCTCCTCCCCTCGTGGGTGGGGGGGGGGGCCACCGGAGGCCCAATTGGTCTCTGCCCCCACGTGACTCTGCAGGCCTTTCTCCTCCTTTGTTGGTGTTTCTCTTCATTTGGGTCTATATCTTTTTTCACTCTTCTAAAAGAAAAAAAAATCCCTATCTTTATGGGGGCCCTGGGTGGGGGCAGAGGCCAAGGCACTGGGGAGGCCTTGGCCAGCTGGCTGTCCGGGCTGCTGTGGGAGCCTGAGGTAGGGACCCCATGTAGGCGGATAGGCAACGGCTTGTTAGCGACCGGGTGGGAGTGGGACCTGATTTATGGCCTGCTCCCTCACCAGGCTGGGAGTTTCTCCCCTTGAATGGCTTCCTCCCTGGGTCCTGGCCTGGGCTGCGAGGTCTGGCTTGTCCCAGATCTGAGTGAGGAGTTAGAATGGCTAGTGTGGAGAAATGGCAGGGTGGAACCCTTCAGGTGGCCTTTTTGGTGGCTTCTCTGAATATCCGCTATGTGTTGGGAGCCGCAGATATGGTCCCTTGATAGCTGGGGAAACTGAGGCTGTGCCAAGACTGCTGGACTAAGGGTGTGGCTTCAGGGATTTCAGGTAGAACTATGTGGGTACTAGGCCCAGGTAGGAAAGGAGGGTTTTTTTTTTTTTTATTTTTTATTTTTTTATCTAGGCCAGGCATCCCTGCTTAGCCAGTTCCTGAACTGGCCTAGCCCTGTTGGATCCTGATGGCTGAGCTCTCTGTGGCTCTCCGTCCCACACCTCTCGAGTAACCCGTCTGTGTATTCCTTCTCCATCTCCTATAGACCGTGAGCTTTGGGAGCCAAGCACTCTTCTAGGCACTAGGGGACACCATGATGAGGACCAGGGAGCCTCTGTCACAAGAGACTTTGTAACCATTTGTTCTGAGGAGTGGTTCAGGGGCATGAGGCCACAAAGTAGGGACCCTGTGGAGAACTCCCACTTCACTTGAAGAGACAGGCAAGTCAGGCAAAGCTTCTCCTTTATGTAGATCTGGATGACAGGGCCCTTTCTGGATAACTGAGCCAATTAGATTCAAGTTCAGAGTGTCTTCTCCTCATGTTACCACTTAGGTGTTTTGTTGTTTAGCTTTGAGACAGTGTCTATTATGTAGTTTGTGAGGGCTGGGATTATAAGAATGGGCCACTGCAGTCTGCTTCAAGTTAAAAAAAAATACTGAGTTCCTATTAATGATACTCTGTTATGCTTGCAGACAGGAACCTAGCATAACCTTCCCCTAAGAGGCTCTACCCAGCATCTGGCTGAAATAGATGCAGGGACCTACAGCCAAACATTGGAGGGAGCCCAGGGAGTCTCACAGGGGGGAGGATTGAGGGCTCTGAAGGGGATAGGAACTCCATAGGAAGACCAACCCTTGGGGCTCTCAGAGACTGAGCCACCGACGGAAGAGCAAGCATTGGCTGGACCTAGGCCTCCCGCACATAGGTAGCAGATGTGCAGCTTGGTCTTCATGGGGTCCCCCAACAACTGGAGTAGGGGCTGTCCCTGACTCTGTTGACGGCCAGTGGCTACTGCTCCCCTAACTAGACTGTCTTGTATGGCCTCAGTGGGAGAGGATGTGCCAGGCTGGGTTGGTACAGGGGAGGGAGGTCCCCCTTTTTGGAGGAGAAGGGAGGAGGGGAGGGGGAGGAGGGGTTGTGCAAGAGGCAGGGCTGGTAGGAGGTTTCAATAAAAAAAGAAAAAAAATAGTGAGTTCAACAGTAATTTTACTACTGTCTGACATAACAATTGAGTAAGTTCAAAGTGCTCTTTTGAATTATATCTACATACTACATACAACTTTCCTCAACCCTCTGGCTTCAATCATGCCTCTTTAACCCAGAAAATCATATTTTTCTTGTATAGAGCTAGGCCTTAACCAGACCCCTTTGTTTCGTTTTTTATTATTTCTCGGTTCCCCATTTTGTTTCATTTAAACATTTTGTTTTTCTGATTTTTTTTAAAATTTTTGTTGGAGATAAGCTACCATTCTGTAGTCCAGGCTAGCCTCTGATTGGTGACAATTCTCCTGCATCAGCCTTCAGTGCTGGAACTGCAGGTGTAAGCTGCCACGCCTGACTCTATTCTCTGACCTTCATGTACACGTTTTCACTTTGGAATCCATGCTGTTCATCCTCTAAGTCTAGTAAAGAAATAGACTAGAAAATGCCATTTTACCCTGTGGCATACGCAGTATCACAAAACCCTGACTCTTTGCACTCCTTTTGATGGGAGACTTCATGAAGTAAGTTCTATATCTCCTGGTGTGTGTGTGTGTGTGTGTGTGTGTGTGTGTGTGTGTGTGTGTGTGCGCGCGTGCGTGTGTGTGTGTGTGTGTGTGTGTGTGTGTGTGTGTGTGTGTGTGTGTGTGTATGGTGTTACTGGGGTTCAAACCCATGGCTTCAGAAATGCCAAGCTTGCCTTCTTTTTAGAAAATATTTTTATTTTTTAGAAAATATTTATTATTTTTAAGACCAGGTCTTACTGTGTAGACCAGACTTCCCTGGAACACACAAAGATCTCAGTACTAGGATTACAGGTATGTACCACCACTGCCTGGCAGAACTTGACTTTTTAAACAGGTTAAATGGGATCTTTCAGTACCATGGTACTTTGGAAATAACCAGCTAGCTTAGCTGTGATGTCCTGACAAGTCCTTGAGATTTAAGAGTTGCTGGCAGAGATTAGGTTCCATTCCAATTTGGCCCATCTCTGGCTGTGTGGCCTATTTACATCTCGTGTTCTTCCTTTATTAAAGGAAATATAAAAAGGGGTATAAACGGTGATGGTACATGTAGCTTACCTAGTCCTCTTAGTATGCCATGTATGCCCCTAAATGTCAGCTACACACACACACACACACACACACACACACACACACACAACCTGCTGAAAACTTGGCTGCTCTGTCCTTACAGGTCCTTTACTTGTTGAATCTGACATTGCAACATCACTATCAACATTGATAGTGTGGCTCACCTCAGCTAGGGGGAACCCTCTTGGGAAGACTTGATTTATCTCTAGGTCCTCAGCACTGCTGAATGCATATCTGAAAGGCTAAGGCTCTGCTCCTCCTTGTGTTGTCTCCTTTAGGTGTTAGCCGTCAGTAACACTTAGGCAGGGTGTTCCTCATTTCTAGCCAGCCTTGGATATGATATACTCACATCTTCAGGGCTGCCTCCTATTCTGACCCACTGGCCTCAACTCACAGAGGTGCTCCGCCACCGGACCAGACAGTGCAGGAAGGAGTTGGGGTTGTGAACATGGGAAGACCACTACGTTCCTGTGAATCATTACATACCTAGGTTTAGTCTCAAACCCTTGCTACCATCCTGGGAATGGGGTAGAGTATCTTCATCTCACCCACTGTGAGCAATGTTCGGGACCCAGCTGAGTCAGGAGGTGTCCCTCTCCATTTACCTAAGCACTGACAGCTTAGCCGTGGGAAAGCAGAGCCTACACTCCATCCACTGGGTCCTGGGCAGCCTGCGCTGTGCAAGCTCAGCTCCAATGCTGGGGGCCCAGGCTAGCAGACCTATGGGAAGGAAGCAGAGTCACAGCCCTGATTCAGCACTGCCTCCTCAAGGCGAACAAAGCGCGTAGAGGCTCACTCCGGAGGAGGGACTTTCCCAAAGTGCCAGGCTTGTTTCCTGGAGGTAGAAAAAAAGGACAAAGAAGCAGAGACCCAGACACTGAGAGGAAGGGGAGGGGGGACAGTTGTGACTGGGGGACAGTGGGGAGAAACAGCTAGAAAAAGGAACTAGGGAGAGAGGGAGAGGGACCGAGACCTGCTAATGGTACGGAAGACCCATAGCCGGTGGAGGGGAAGAATGAGAGAACTTAAAGAGGGATAGAGAAAGAACTGTGCAGGAAGGGAGAGGAAGGGAGGGAAAAGGAGATAGAGACAGAGAGATGGAGGCAGAAAATGGACTAAAGGCCAAGGGGCCCAGGGAGCTGGAGGCAGAAGAACTAGCCGTGGAGACCCCGTTCCGGGCAGTGTAGGGGGCGGGTCTGCTGGCAGCAGCGGAGGCTGTTTCCGCTGCACCCCTTATCAGCCTGCTGCCAGATGTTCAGATCCGATGCCAATGTCAGAGAAGTCCATAGTGCTGGGTCAAGGCCGTGGCCAGCGGGAGCCTCAGCTGCATCATGAGGAGGGTGGTGGGGAGGGGGGCCTTCATTAGACCTGCTGGCTTTTCCTCCTCCAGTGGCTCACAGGGCTGGACCACCTGGTGAGGGGTGGGGGAGAGCAAGCACTTCGAGTGGCTACTTCTCAAGACTGAGAGCCAGGGACTTGTGCAGGCAGTGTGTAGAGACTGGCAACGTGTAGATGAGTACACCACTGCACCCCTACCCCAACACTGGAGTTAGTGTGTGGACACACACACACAGTACAGAATCACATGGGGACAACTTGGGGTTCACTCAGAACTGACAGCCTCAATATCTCTCTGCATCCCAAGCATCCCTGCTCTGCAAGAACCCTTAGTGTTCATCCCCGTCCCATCCTCCAAACCTGAGCCAAGACTGTAGCCAGACCTGGAGCTGCCAGGTACGTGCCTCTTGGTGGCTGGTGCTGTTCCAACAGATTCACTTAGAAGGGCCAACGGGACTCGGGATCGTCTAGAATGAAGCCCGGTAGAGCCCCTCCAGGCAGGTGCTGGGTGTCTGGCTGGGCCGAACCTCCAGCCTTGGGCCTGGGCCTCTCTGCCATGCTCCTGGAGCGTGCAGCGCAGCTGTGGCCCCTTCCTGGGGCAGCTTATCTCAAAGCGCACACGCTTGGCCCTCAAGAGGTGACCCAGCCTTGCTCCCCACATTCCTCTCCAGTTCTGCAGCCGGCAGGCCCCCCACAGCTCTGAGACTGGGCCTGAGCTTGGGAGGTAGTCAGAGCTGCCACTGGGCCCAAGCCCACTGCAGTCTCTTGGCTTTCTCTGCTTCTCTGTCTTGATGAATCTGTTTATTCCCATATCTTCCTCTTGGATGGCCCCAATTTGTTTCCCTTTGCTACTTTCAATGTTCTAATATATTTTTTTTCTTTGCTTTTCCTCCAGGGTCCCTGAATTAGACCAAATCTTGGGGATATCTTTGCTCTTCTGACTCAGTAACCAACCTCAACGGGAAAAGTCAGACTGAGGTGAGAGGATCGAAGGGCCTGGGAGAGGGGAAGCCTGTCCTGGGAACAGTGGGGTGACTGGAACATTTAGGCCCCCTTTCACCCACTTAGGAAGCCATCCCCAGTAGATACATGAAGCAGGATTTGGTGGGCTCCTCCATGTAGTGGAGGAGGCTGGGGTGCGAGGGGGGGGTGGTCTGGGAAGGGGAGGAAATTGGGACTGGAGGTCTCAGCCTAAGGACCTCCTTCCTGTTTGTAGGGAAGTGACTGCCTCAGAAAGCTGCTGGGGGAGAGGAAGAGGTCATGGTGACTTCCTGGGAAGCTGACAAAGGCCCACCCTCCCTGTGCCCACATGGGGCTCTCCAGTCCTGGCTTAAAATAGTGCAACTCTGCCATTGATGCTGGACCCAGCCTGGACCTCAAAGGGTCGCAACCATGGTTTGTGCTGCCAGTAGGAGCAACGGGTATGTGTGAGGGTCTGCCCAGCTATCTAGTTCAAATCAGACTGCGGCCCATGGCCACAGGGACTGAAAAACAAACAAAAACAAACAAACAAATAAAACAAAACAAAACAAAAAAACCAAACCACAGATCCCAGACCTGAAGCTTTGGATGCAAGTTTCAGCTCTTGCACTAATCAGCTTTGAGACTTTGGTCTGGTGCCTGCCTGGTTTTCAACTGCAATGAGACGGTGGCACGGCACAGCCTTGCAGGCATGAAGTGGGACAGATTGGGACTCCTGTTGTTTCCATCCTGTGCTCTGCTATACCTGCATGCTCTAAGGACTGGGTGTAGAGCAGGGAAGGCTTGTGAAGAGGGAGCTTGCAAGGAGGGCAAGGATGAGGCTGTGGTCTCCATGGTGAGACTTGTTGCCAAGGGAACAAAGTCTCCAGGAGCCCTGGGTCTGGCAGTCGGGCACTTTTGCCACAGGAGCTGGCAGGCTAATTGTCATTGCACCCAAACTCCTGATGGGCCATCAAGCCAAGGCCAGGCCGAGCAGAGAGGAGGCTCCTGGCTTTGTTTGGCCTCTGCTGCTGGAGTGGAGGGGCTGCAGCTTCAGCACACAGCCTCCATGTATGTCTGGACTTCAGTGATGCCTGTTAGAGCTAGTCATTGTCATCCCTAAACTCCTCAGCTACAGGTACCATCCTCTACTGATGCCAGTGGGCCAGTGGGGACCAGGGAGGCATCTGTCTGGGTCAGTGTCAAACTCCACTGTGGAGGAAATGAGCTGAAACCCCTTGTTGATTGATGTTCCTGCTGGCTCACAGGTTACCTGAGGGAAGTCAACCCTAGAAAGGGCTCCCTGCAGCCAGATCATCCAATTCCAGCAGTCTCTCCTGTCATCACTTCTGAATGTTTCTGGCTCCACTGTTGGGACCTGGAGCACCTGATTTCACTGCTGGTTACACAGAGATCTCCAGCCTGGTGAGGAGCTCAGAGAACATAGATACCCAAAACATTTATTCCTATGCATTCCCAAGTGCTCCCTAGTTAGGTCTCCTTACACAAATTAGATATTGTCTGGGGCTTCAGTTTTCTCTTCTGTAAAATGGGATCATTATAGCACACACTTCACTGAGTTGCTCTGGGAAGTGACCTCATGGATGTCAGTACAGTCACCCACTCTATGTCTACATCACTTAGTACTTTAGTGCTGAAATGGAACCTGTGGATTCACGCTAAGCTAAAATCCTCCATTCTTTCTTCCTAGATTGTCACGACACACCCCAGGAAGCTCAAAGCTCACCATTACTTAAAAAGCAACTTAGCTATTTGGGAGAGCACTACACCAAATTTTACCCCATGGAATGCTGACTGAACAGAACTTTTACAGAAGACAAAAGTAAACCCGACAAACAGGTAGTTTTGGTGCATCCTGGTGGGGCTAATTGGGGTATTTCTTCAGGTAGGACTTTCCAGGACCTTGGCTATATACAAAGGAGGTTTGGGAGTCTGGGGATAAATAGTGTGGTATTTCCTCAGTTTCTGGCATACATTTGACTTCTAGAACTGTTTCTTTTTTGACAAAGCGTACATGAGTGACTATGTTTGGAGACGTCATATAGGCCGGGGTCTTGGGACATCACTGCTTTCAGCCAGAATAGGTTGAGCCCGTTTATGTTTATACAGTTTGCAGGATTAATCTTTCATTGGTTGACTTGTTTTTGAATAGCGAAAGGTTCAACCAAAGGCCGTTTGTTCCTAAGCTTTGTTACAAACTCCATTTGTGCTCAAAACTGCTGAAAAGAACAGGGAGGAAGCGGTTGCAACTTTGGTATCAGATAGACCTGAACTCACAAGTTAATCCTCCGTCTTGCTCATGTGCCATCTTAGGCACGAGGTTAAACTTCCCTGGGCCTGTCTGCTTCTGAGCAAAAGGGATGACAGGGCACAGTGCAGGTGGCTATAGGGTGTGACTGTCACTAGGCAGCAGTATACTCCCTTCTCCTTGTGCCTGTTTCTATCTGCTCCCTCTTGTGTGGCTGTGAAGACAGCCTATTACCTCCTGCTGCTGTGGACCCTTTGTTTCAAATCACCTCTTTCAAGCCTCAAGAGCTCTTGGATACCTTGTGCTGGGCATGGAGTGCAGAAGGCAGCTGGGTGTTCCTGTTTCACGCAGGACAATAGTCTGATGAGACTCTTCTGGCCTTTTTCTTGCCATCGAGGACCCTCCCTCTGTCTTCATAGCCTTCACCCTGCCTGAGTGTGTGAGCAGGACAAGATGGCTGGGTTTTGTAGTTGGGTGGATCTGGGTTCAAGACACTTACTGAGTTGCCTCTGCCCTGTCCCTTGACTTTTCAGTCACTATTTGTCACATCCTACAGAAGTTATAAAGAACCTTAACAGTTTTCTGGAGAGTCAGGTAGTAACTTGCTAGACCACTCACTGAACAGGTAAGGCAAGCTACCGGTGCTCAGCACACTGTTGTCACAGACACAGCTGAGACTCAGCACACGGCCTTCTCCCAAACTCCAGACTCCTTCCAGCAGTGCTCCAGGTTCCCATGGTGTCCCCAAACTCAGTTCCTTCCTCATGTTCTTTTGTTTTATAGGA
This sequence comes from Tokudaia tokunoshimensis, assembly GCA_036184795.1. Classification (NCBI taxonomy): domain Eukaryota; kingdom Metazoa; phylum Chordata; class Mammalia; order Rodentia; family Muridae; genus Tokudaia; species Tokudaia tokunoshimensis. Next base: position 12,520,845 of record BTHU01000004.1, read on the forward strand.
TCTTAGAAAGTGTCATGGTAATTCTACCCTCGTGGGTGGTTCTCAGCTTGGGGACTTTCTCATCTGGGAAGCCCCTCCTTACTACCTGTTCCCATCCCAAGTCCCAATACTCTCCTGATAGCACTTCTAAGGTCTGTGTATCTCCCACCTAGTATCCCCTAGTTGTGCCTTTTTCTGGCTGAGAGCCTTGTGCAAGCCCTTTCATCATTCTCAACCTTAGTTTCTTCATTTACAAAAAGGAAATAGTTCTCGAAACTCATGGTGGTCTGGGTTTATGAAAAACCAATACAGTGCCCGGCAGGCAGCGGGCACTCACTGGCTCCTGAGGTTCAGGAGCAGACAATTTTCTGCCAGGCCCTCAGCAACAGAGATGGGAGTGGTGCTGGCTATGAGCAGGAGTCCATCCCTCCCCCGAGCCCCAGATAAGCTTCACAGACAGATGGCATGTGCAGAGGATTCACATTTATTGGTTCAAATACAGTACCTAATACTTGCTAAACATGCATTTCATACTAATTGGTCACATTTCCACAGGTAGTCAATTCACAGAACAGGGCCCACCCCTTGCCAGCAGGCAAGTGTGGGAGGTAGCAGAGGGCCTGAGCAGCCTGCAGAGCCCGCCGACTATCATTTGGTCATGCAGGGTTGATGGAGCCAGGCTGGCAGGCAGCCCTTGGCCGGCCCTTTGGGAACAAGGGCTCAGAGACATCCTTTCATTCGATTCCTACACAGGACTGTGGGAGGACTGGGAGGTAGCCTGAGGTAGGTTCATGATGCACTTGCCATCGGAGTTCCTGAAATCCAAGCTACAGAGCACAGGAAGGGGGTGGAGGCCTCTTCTAGCGATGGCTTGTCCCTAGCTGGGCAGGTGGAAAGGACTCCCCAGACACTACAATGTAGCCACAAGCCCCTATCACAGGCCTGGGATGGCAACACAGACCGAAACACAGCAGTCCAGGGTTTCGTTCCCGACAGAAACATGTAAACAGCACGGGAGCTACAGAATTCTTTTCCCACAGGACTCCTCAGAGAGGAACCGACCAGGATGTCACTCAAGAGGTAGTCTTTTTCCCCCCATGGAAATCTGAGTATAAAACATTATCACCTATTATATTTCGGCTAAGAACAAGGTCAGCAAAGAGCAAGAGAACCCTTTGGCTGCCAGGGCTGGCTTCAGGGTTAGAAGACTGTCTTCTACCAGTAGCACATTTTTCTTGGGTTTGGAGCAGGCCTTAGCCTTTCCCACAGCTTCCATTGAGCCCACAGCTGACACCCAAGCAAGCTGGGTGTACTTAGGACTGCCGGGTAAGAGGAGGGTTTGTCCTGGGCAAAGGGTCCAGGCTGCTTGTGAGCACCAGAGGCTCATGTGTAGGATGGTCAAGTCTTGAGGAGACCCAGACCTACAGCCAAGCTGACTTCCAGTCCAGAGGCCTGGGTTGCTCACGCTGAGGAAGTTGTCAGGGTCTGACTCTCAAGCCCAGGAAAGATGCTACTTGTGGCAGCCAAGAGAGGGCTTTCTGGGGACCCTGTAATTAAATACACATCCCTGAGCTGTGGTCCCAGAAATGCCTGCTTCAAGGCTGACCGGTTTCCAGCACCTGGCAGGATGATTGCCGCTTTTCATCCTAAGAAACAGATAAAACTCTACTTCACAGACACTGAGTGAGGAGAAGGGAGGAGGACGGGCGGCAGAGGGTGTGGGCGTCCCACAGACCACGGTGGGGGAGGCGGTGAGTGGGCTTTCTTTTTTTTTTTTTTTTTTTTCTTTTTTAAGTTTAAAAAAGCAGTAAAAAAAAGAATCAAAAGAATCAAAGTTTAGTGGAAGGGCTGGTCTGAAAGGTTGAATTTCTTAAAACAACTGCAATTAAAACAAAAACCAAAACCCTAGTATTCTAAAGTCAGAGATGTGTGGGGTGTTCTCCTTCACTTCCACTGTTCTAAGATGAGGACAGGGAGGCTCCGGCCTGCTTCCCTCTACCCTAGAGGCCTGCCTCCTTCACTTGTAGGTTGGTCCTGGGAACTAGGTGTCCGGAGCCAGATAGAGTGCTTTGAGATGAGTTGTGAGGAATTTCTCCAAACTAAGGGCAAGACTACCAAACCTTGCAAAGGGCACAAATGGCCTATAAAGGTAGCCAGAGAACAGGAATTACAACGCTCCAAGACTCCACACTTGTGCAAGGAGGGGGGCTCCTCCTCCACACAGCTCTGGGGGCTGTATTTTTTTCACGGTTGAAAAATTCTCACTCAAAGTGAGCATATTCAGTGGCCTGGACCAGAGGGGACAGGAGAGAGAGGAACGAGATATAACATGCACAAGTTTTTCCTTCTTCCACTAGCTAAAAGGCTGCCTGTCAACCAAACATTATAGGAAAAAAGGCAAAAATCAAGCATACCAAACCTCCTCCTCCAACCTTTCTCTGTGTCCTTCAAATCAAAATCACAAATACATCTAGTGGCTGACCTAATGTCTCCACGCTGCTAGCTACACTCCTACCTTCTCCTCATAATACCTGAGTTTGCAATGCAGCACATTTACTTTACCCTGTTTAAAAGAAGCCCATGTCATAAAAGGACTGGGTGCAGAAGACATTAAAGGCGGTCCACAGGTCAGGCTCCAGCTCGGAACACACAGCCACTTGGCTCAGAGATTCTGCAGGGCTCTTGGCAATGAATGGGCTCTTTGTTCTGTGGAATCTGCTGCAAACATTTGTAAAAATGGATTTGTACAATGGCAACTTGCAGAACCTTTCCCCACTCTACAAATTAACAACTTGCTCTGTTTAATACTACATTATTGGAGAGATATGTTCTTGTCTCATCAGAGCTATGACATTCAATATAACAGGTAAAATGCTAATTTGAAAAGCAATTTAAAAAACTAACAATTTGACAAATGGCGGTCTAAGCAAAGAAAGCTGCTGTGTGTACACAGGCGCTGTCTCTGATTTCTAGCTTGAGGAAAGCAGTTGAGAATCTGATCCAGAGCCAAATAACGTGAGCTGGTTGGTGAAATATAAAAATTCAGGCAAACAAGAGAATGTTGTGAGCTCAGAAACAGACACACCAATACATATATCTTCCCACAAACATGTGAAAAACAGTCTATCTGGAACTTTCTTGAGGTCAGTCTCTCAGTGTCTCTGTCTCTCTCTCTCTCTCAGTGGCTGGGGAATAAGAATGAGAAGAAATAATGCTGTGAACTTTGGACGCCAAAGGACATATTGTCACTTTGCTGGTACCCGTAACATTTCACTAGAGAGAAAAAACGACAAGTGGAGACTACCTAGGAGGCACAGGATGTGGTGGCCTCCAGGGTAAGTTAAAATCGGCTTCACTATTCCTGACGAAACAGGCTAAAAGTGATACTGTGGGTGAGGCAGGCCCATCGAGGGATCCAAGCCAGTGGAGCATGTATCTGGGGTGCTGGTGGTCGGAGAGTCTGGTACAAACAAAGGGAAAAGCAGCTGAAACAACTCTAAGACAAACCTAGCTGGTCTGGCCAAAGTCTGGAGGGCAAGAACTAGATGGGGTAGGCAGTAAAGCCCAGGGGGTGTAGCCTGCATCTGCAGAGTAGCAGGCTAGCCCTTAGAGACATGAGGTAGTTTAAAGGCCCTTTCCCTTCTAGGTCGTTCTGGCTCCATCCCTCCAAACCTTGGCAGGCCAGATAAGACTTGAAGGAATAGCTGGGCTTCTCTGAGTCTTAGCTTTCTGTCTAGACCCTGGCAAACGAATCTCATTTTGGAAATAATGGGAGAACTTACAACAAGATTTAGGAGCAAAGTTTCTGGTCCTTTCTACTGTTTAAAAATGGCAGTTTTGGATTTGGTTCAGGGGATAAGGTGGGGTGAACAGGGACTTCCAAAGGAGTCTATTCTTTTAGCAGCCTGGCCTTTGTCCCTCTACCTTTTGAGGGAAACAATGTAAAGAACAAATCAGAGATGGCATCAGAATTCAGAACACGGCATTCTGCTGCCACCTCCATAAAGGACTGACAGGAAGTCAAATTCATAAAGACGGAGGGACGGAGTCTGAAGAAGGTAGGCCTTGGTAGATCTGGGTCAGGAAACTAGGCAGCTAGGAGCCACAGGGCGCTGGGAGGCAAGTCCTATAGACTTACTGTCAGAACTCTACCCGCATGAAAACTTGACAGCAGCATCAACAGACAACAGCATATGGGGCAGGGGTGCAGCAGAAGGTAAGGCAGAGTTTCTGCCCTTCCGGCTTGGGGGACGAGATGATCAAAATCAACATTGCCTCTCAGACATCCCACCGGCCATTAGTAAATCTCCCTATACCACTTCACTCCTTTGGTGTACTCCTTTACTTAGAAGTCTGTGGCTATAAAAAAGGCAGTGTGCTCTCTAACAGACAAGTGTGTATCTGCAGAGAAAATGTGGAAAAGGTAGGGATGGTCACACACTTGTTTCCATTGAGGTAGTTGTCTTTGTCAACATTATGGAAATACTCATCTAGTCCATCCTACCCTCTCCCTCAAAATACAAAAAAACCTATCTCTAAACAATGACAACACGGTAACATTAAACATCTTCACATTCTGTAAACTGCACGGAAATGCATCTGCTGCATTCACACAAAAGCATGTGCATCATGTTGAAGGCCATACATTCAACTCTGTCGTGAAATAAATATATAGAAAAATGAGGTTAAAAACAGACAAACAAACAAAGTCTTCTTGTGATGGAGGTAGCTGCTCCACAGTCTCCATCTTGGTCTCTCGCTCTTTCTGCTGGAGCCTGTGCTGCCTACCCAAGGCACTGTGGGTGGCCCGAGGAGGAGCAGGGCACAGGTCACTCCTTCACTGTACTGGTCTTGCAGGAGTGCAGCACCACCTTAAAGAGGAGGGGCAGCTGCTCCAGGGGCACATTCACCATCTTGCCTAGGTAAAGGGAAGAGACTGGTTAGCAGCGGCCAGTAGGGAAGAAAAGCCTGTCTTGTCTCCACTCAGGCTGCTGGATCGCTTTGGTACAGGATGAGGGCAAGAGTATCAGAAGTACTGAGAAGGCCGTGAGAGTTTGATAGCATCAGGGTGTCTATGCTCACTCTCCCGTCTGCTACACTTGCTCTGTGCCAGTGTAATGCACTGTCTCATTAGACTCTGTTTCTGTCTGTGATAGCCTCTACCCCGCCCTGTTCTACAGCTGAATCGGAGGAGGAGCCCTACTGAGCTTTTCACAGCTGAAAGACTACAGGAAACTTGCTTCCCACCAACTCTCTAGCATTCTATAAAACATTAGTCTTCAAAACAGAGTAAGTGATTAATAAAAGTTCCAGGGAAGTAAGGAGAAGTGTTCCAGGGGCAAATAAATTTGAAATGTCTGGAGATAAAAAGAGCTTGACAGTTTTTTTCACCAACAAAGTTCTCAGAGCTTTAAGTACACAAATACAGCAAGCAAAATCCTCAAGGCTGTAGTTCTCCCTGACAATACCTTAGAATCTCCTTGAGGGCATTAAACATCCTGACACCTAGCCTTTACCCTATACCAGTTGTCGGCAAGTCTGGAAATGCAACCTATTAGACACTGTTGTTTTTCAAAAGCTTTCTAGGTGATTGAAAACACTGCCAGGTCCAGTCTACATCTGCCAGACTGCTCTGAGGCTCAAGAATAGAGAAAAAAGTTCTGTCACACTGACATGTTTGCCTTTAAAAGCTGTGCTGCTAAATTTTACAGAAAAACAAAACAAAACAACCCAGTCTAAACATCATCCTACTGAGTGCTGGACAACAAAACCAAGATTACTCATTTAAATGTCATAAAGCAACAACAGAGAGCCAAGGTTATGTACTGAAAAAGACCTACTAATTGTCAGGAACTCAGCAGAGGGTGCAAGACCACAAGCAACACACAAAATTCCCTTGTAAACACATAAGCTTAAGGTGCCACTTTATATGGCTCTGGAAAGAGTTTGTGCAATCCCACGAAATAAAGTCTTTGAAAACTGGCATATAATACACATAAAAATTCACTATCTAAAAGTGACAGTTCAGGGTCGGAGAGATGGCTCAGTGGTTAAGAGCACTGACTGTTCTTCTAGAAGTCCTCAGTTCAATTCCTAGTAACCATGTGGTAATAGGATCCAATGCCCTCTTCTGGTGTGTCTGAAGACAGTGACAGTGTACTCACATACATAAAATAAATAAATAGATCTTTAAAAAAATTGTTTGAATAAAATTACTTCTGAAAAGTATATGTAGTTCAGGACATAGAGTGGAAACACAGCCTTCTTTCCTCATCCACACTACCTGCACACCATAGGAGCCAGGAAATGCCAGTTTCTCTTTTCTAAAAGGAAGCACTGACTTCCTATAGTAACTGTTTGCAGTTGGTGACAGGCTAGAGTGAGCATTCCATGAACACTGCTCATCTCAATCCCTTCACAAGCTTGGAGAAGCAAGGAAGGGTGGAAGCCTGGACCCAGAATGTTACCTGCGATGTATCGGATCTCTGGCAAGCACATCATCAGATCAGGAAAGCGGTTTGGCTGATGTGTATACTTATATTCAGTGAAATCCTGACAAATGTACCAATACCGCTTGTTCAGTTGTTCCAGCTGTGAGGCACTGGTCAGACCCCTGATATCTGAAAACAAAAACAGAAATCACCTAGGGAATGGGGGTGGGGGGAGGCAGGCATCAGATTTGTAAAAAATGAGACACTGTTAAATGTCATAACAAAGATTTTTCTTTTTCTAATGTGGAGAAACTAAGATGTGGATAAGGAAAAATAAGATAGAAACGGAAAAATATGCAAAGGACAGCCCTCTCCTGCACCTTAGAGTGCTAAGCTCCTAATAAAGGGTATGGAGGCACAAAACAGGCACCAGCGAGTGTGGTGGCTAACTCCTTACCCAATAGCCCTCCAGAGCATCTTTGAAGCAGAGGTTGTCAGGAGCCTGACCTATATCATCTCCAGTGTCCCTGTGTTCTTGATGTACACACATACGTATGTAAGTATATCTATCCTTATGTATAACATACAGGAGATGAATAAAGCACTCAGCATGTAAAGTATCAAATGTGTGAGGTCCAGTATACATTTTTCCTCTGTGTAATTTCCTCTGTGATTGCTACCAATCTTCTCCCATATACAGTACAATTACTGTGTTGAGTGTTACTGGCATGTAACACTCAGGGACCTGGGAGCTGGCCTGGTTTTTATTTTTCTCCTTCCCCCAACCCCTGCCAATATCCTTAATACACGGTATCGGGCTTGGCTAAAGAAGGCATGTAAGTCACCTGATAAATGCATGACAGTATACAGACAGGAGTAGTAGGTTTATATGGCAACGGAAAGTTGAGTGGGAACAGTAGTAAAAAGGAGGAGCTGATCAAAAATCTCCGGATTGGAAAACTGAGCACTTTTAAAACTACAGGAACAAAATCACTCAGGTCCACTCTGGGCATGGGGCATTCATATGCTACTTTTTCTTTCACAAGTCAGTTACCAGCAATGAGCACATGCTACTTGTTGGTAATATGCCTATAAATCAACTGGACTCTTCTGATGGAAGAGCGGGCTTCATGTGCACATGGAGTTTGTGTACCACCACTCTTCCCTGGGACTTCAGAGCCATGGTCAGCCTGTCAACCAGCCTTATCTCCAATAGTTTCATCAGTCACCCTCTCTTCTTCAGTTGCTCGTAAACTCGTACATATTTTAAATGACGCACGTTCTGTCCTTGATGTCTGTGTTTAAATGCATTAAAACTGACTAAACAAAGTGAATCCTCTTCCTTCCTTTGTGAGTTATAGAGATTGTGGCATTTAGATTTCAAGAAAAAAAAATCCAAGCATTCCTTGCCCTGTAGAGTGGCAGGGTGATGACTAGCGGGAGTGCAGGTCTTCCGAGACAGATAGTCACATGGTGTGACAGATTCTGTGACAGTCCTGAGGGTGGGGGTGGGGGTGGGGTGGGGAGCTGTGTACAGCTATGTGGACACAGAAGGGCAAGTGCTTACTGGTAAAAATAAATACATAAAACAAAGTGCTGCTCTTGCCCAACCACCCACTCACCTTGATTCAGGAAATTAATTGCTTTCATGCATGCGTACTCCTCATTGCTGACCTTTAGTTGATGGAACTTGTGGTACAGGTAGATGAGTCGTTCAATCACCTCCATCCCCTCATCACTAAATCTGGAGAACAGACACAGGTTTTTACCTTGGATACAAGCAAAGGCCTGGAAGGGTACACAGATGTTATCTATGATGGGAAAGAAGCTCCACTTGGGGAGAGGGAACCCACAGGGAAACCCACGCTTTGTATGGCAGCACAGATTACATAAGTTGCTGTTTCCGAGGTCAGACAGTCTTGTAAAACCAGGTTCGGATCCAACTGCACCACAGACAGTTGTGAGATTCTGGGAAAGTCATTTGACCCTGTAAGCTTTTAGGTCTCCCTCTGCAAAATAATGTTTGCCTGCTTATGCTAACAAGCGCTGAAGGAGATCTGGGGTAGAAATGAAGAGGAATGTAACAATATTAAGATACAGCTTTTGTGGAGATGCAGTCTTTAGTATCAATGGCAGCTGCCATGGTGACTCTATGAGAGCCTCAGCCACAATGTGGGAAATGCTTCCAATTAGGTTTGTTTGGTTTCACTGTTTCTAGCAAGACTGAGATTATATACAATAAAAAAAAATGTTACTGACATTCCTGACTTCAGTCCCAGGCAGAAGGAAACACTTGCTGAGTCTTTACACCACAAGAGGCTTTGTGCTGGGCACCTTCTGTTCATTCTCAACCCTAAGAGCTGGGTGAGACAGTCACTACTCAAGTACAACATGGAAAGGGGACTGGCCCACCAAAACACAGCCAGCTGCTGGTGGGGTGAGAACCTGGAACCTGGACTAGCTTCCCAGGGCTCTTCTACTCTCCAGGGTAGTTGGCTCATATAGAACAGACAAGCTTCTTGAACTATTTACACATGACTTTTTCACCTGATGAATTCTTACACAGGTAATAAAACAGGTATACAAATCTAACACTAATAATAAACCACAGTGGAATTCATGTTATTTCTACTCTTTATGTTTTGGGGTGTGTGTGTGTGTGTGTGTGTGTGTGTGTGTGTGTGTGTGTGTGTGTGTGTGTGTGTGTGTGTGTGTGAATTCTGGTGAGACTGGCTGGCCAGCAAGCAGTGGGGACCCGCCTGTTTCTGCTTCCATTCAGTGCTGAGGTTACAGACATTCCCAGGTTTTTACATGAGTACTGGCACCTGAACTAGGGATCCTCATGCCATAAGTACTTTACCTATTAAGTACTTTTCTCCAGTCCCAATAAATTTAAGACAATTCTTTAGCATGTAATTTCACCATTTATTAAAGATAAATCAATTTTGAATACAAATGAGATAGATATGCTTGCTATTTTTTTTTATGAAGAATTAAATTGCTTCTGTGTGACACTTCTATTTGACACTGCAGGACATACACCAAAGTTTTCAGAGTTAATCTTTTTTTTTGAGACCAAGTTTCTAGACCACTGGCCTAGAACTCACTACATAAAACAAGATGGCCTTAAATTCAGAGACATACTCATCTCTGCCTCTTGAATTTGGAGATTAAATGAATGTTTTACCACACCTGGCTTAATTGATATTTTGATCTTATAACCATCAATGGTTTAGGTATGAAGTAGCAGATTAGGGTTATTTCAGAAAATGTTAAAAATTGCACCCTAATTCCAAGTCAAATTTATTTAACAATTTTTCAAAATTAATTTCAAGTCAGAAACTCAAACAGCAAACTTTTTGTTTTTGAAACAGGGTCTCAGATAGTCTAAGCTGGCTTTGATCTCGGTGTGCAGTAGAGATGGCTTTCAAATGCTAAGGTTTCAAGACATGTACCACCACACCTGGCTAAAATAAAACTTGACATTATCTAAAAACACCTAATTTGATACTTGAAATAATGAGGAATGATGACAGGATGATCCTCGGAGTCTTTGTTTTCCATAATTAAGCCATCTTGTTTCTAGAAGAGCAAAGGCGACATTAACCTGGGATCTGAGCTGGGTCTCTGCGGCAGTCTTTATGTATGTGATCAAATGAGTGTCCAGAACCAAGGCGGCAGGGAAGCTCCGATCAACATGCTGCCAGAGGCACAGCGTTCGTAGGGAGACACTGAGGTACATAGTGAGTTTGATTTTGAATTACTGTCTACTTGCTAAAGGTTTAGAACTCTTTCAGTAATGCCTTACACTCAGCTCCACAGCCTCACACAGGGTGGGACACACAGCTTAGGAAGCTGGGCTCTAGCCCAGTAGCAAATCTGGTCACACTTCCTACTCTGGGCTTCCTACTCTGAGCACCCTGGGGATGGGGCATGTTTAGGTAGAGAGGTCCCAGACATGCCACCAAAGCAAGAAACCTCTCAGTTCCTATGTGAGCTGCTGTAAGCTGTGAAGCCTACTCAAGTTCCTCACTGTTCTAGCCCGATGGCCTCTATGACTCTATTACTACTGTCCCAGACTGATTAATAGACAAATTCATATTGAGTGTGAATAGACTCTAAAACCCTTACCAACCATTCTATCGCATGTTGAATGCTGGGTACTTTTAGCATTATATATATAGCCTCATCCTCCCAATTAAAAAAAAAAACAAAAGTATATTAATCAAAATCTCCCGTGTTTCTGTGTGAGAATGAAGGCTCAAAGCAACCACTGACAGTGATCCTGATATAAAGGCTTTTATTTATAAAAATACATTCTTATTTTCCTGATAACTTGTGAGATGAGCCATATATACCTCTGCATTAGGATAAGGAAGAGGTGACTCTCCCAAAGTAACATAATAAGAGTCAGGGCATTTGAATTCCAAGCACAGGGGCTTTTCTAGTGCTGTACTACCTACCCCAACCCTGTCAAGTTCTTACATGCTACCTGGGAAAGGCTGCCACATGCTATCTCATCAGAAACTGTAATAGCATCTCATCCTGGGGCCTGGCCCTAGGGGGTGCCAGGTACTTCTGTGCCACTTGCTTGATGATGAATCTTGTAGGAAGTAGTGTGCCTAGGGGTGAAGACCACTCCTTATAATAGTACTTGCTGGCTACTTAAGCTGTTGAGAGAGAAAAGGGTTTACTGCCGATTCCCTATGCTATATACATGGAGCAGTAGGGTGGGATAAGTAAGGTGGAGCATGACAGAGAAGGCGGGGAGAATGCTGTTGACATCTGTCTGGTAGCTGAGCAATGCAGCCAGCACAAATAATGTTCTGTCCCTTAATCAGCAAGCTCTCGCTCCAAGTGCTCACTACTGCAGGGTAGATCTGCAGGTGTGTGGCTATCATCCAGACTGAGCTGGCAGTGCCAAGCCTCTTCCTGGCTATCTCAACTTGGGGGACACAAAGACGTTCTCAAGTGTTTGGACCTGTATGTATGTCCAGGATCTGTCCTTTCTCTTGGGAATAGTACACTCCTCTTCCAAATATCTTCTAAGAAGCCATCATAGTCCCTTGGCAGTGGCTGGGGTTGGCAGCCAGCCCAGCAGTCCCCACTCAGTCTCCACAGCTTGGCTGCAAAGCTTTCCTCCGCACCCGCACCCCACCCTTTGATAAACAAAGTTGTTCTCTGTTCCACGGGCCTGCTTTCTCTTCCAGCCGCTCCTCCTCCACATCTGTCCACTCCACAGTTCTGATGCCCCTGTATTCCCTGTCTACAAATTATCAGCATTCAAAGCCATAAAGCCAGACAAACACACCCATTCTTCTCCCAGGTTCCTATCACACAAGCATTCTAGGACAAGGAAAACATTCCTGCCAGGATCCCCCAAACCAGTGGACCATTCAGTCAGCAATTGAAGCTGACACTCTTGTAAGTTATATCCTCTTCAGGGCAGAGAGGATCAGCTCTCTTCCCATTCATTTAAATGCATCCCCCCCCCCCCAAGCAGTCTTCAGCTATAGTCTTTAAGGAACTGTCATCTTCGTACCACATACAAATCAGATTACAGCTCCATGACACAGTCTAGAAAATCATTCCTCCTAAGAACCTGGTGTAGTGTAATGGTGGAGAGCTCTGACTTTGGAGCACCACAGACCTGTGTAGTAATCTTAGCTTCATCTTTTTCTACCTTTGTAGCCTTGCATTTTCTTCTCTCTGAAACTCAAGGTCTATATAGCTACAGGGGCTAATAGTACCAGTCTCATAGGATGGTGGCAAGGACTCAACAACAATAATGTAAGTAAAACAATAATACAGTTGGTGCAACAAGCCCTGTTGGTTGTTATATACTCACAGTATCTCTATTGTCATTCTTCTGTGAAAAGGAGCAAAAAGACTGTGTTTGCGCAGCTGGAGAACTAGTATCCATTAAAGTTCGTCTAACTCAAAGTATCTTCACAGGGAGTGAAAGGGTGTTGATTAGGGCTAGGAGCAGTCACTGGCTGGTGCTACAATCTGCTTTAAATCACATTTGTCCACCTCTCTGTCTGATAACAGTCTGATGAGGAATAGGCACCATAAACTTGATTCAGTATTGAGAGGAGAAAAGGAGCTGGTCATGCATCATCTGGGCAGCCTTTTCCTGACAGCAGGCACTCACACTCAGGAGCTAGGAAGAAGCAAAGGCTGCCCGGGGGAGTGGGAGTAGTACAGCAAAGTAGGAAAGAGCTATGGCCAATTAGACTCCTCACCCTGGAATTCTAGCAGAAAGGGGGTGCTTGGCAATGATTAACCTAACCCCAGAGGCTCAACTTCCAGATCCGATGACTTCCTGGTCCTTCCTGTATGCAACTCAGTCTTCAAGACACCCAAGCCAACACAATGGCTTATCTCCCACTGTGCTCTTCCCAGGGCCTAGTCCTAGCTAAGACAACTTGGGCCCACAACCTTCCTTACACCCAGAGTCCTGCTGAAGCCACATCCCTGACATTCCTAGCTTGGTGCTGCCCTCTCTTCCCAAGTCACTGCTGTGTCATCCTGCCTTGTCTTCTCCATGGATACGGAGTAGCCTCTCACTCAGCTGTGTTCTAGTCTCGCCCACATCAAACACTTTCTCAAATGCAACCTGTCCAACACATCGAATCCAAAGTCTTCTTTTCTTCTTATTTAAAAAAAAACAAAGACAAAACACCAAACAAGGTGGTGGTATACATCTTTAATTCCAATACTCAGGAGGCAGAGGCAGGAAGGAGTATCTCTGTGAGTTTAAGGCAGCCTGGTCTACAAAGCAAGTTCCAGGACAGACAGTGTGCTACACAGAGAAACCCTGTCTTGAAAGACAAACAACAAAAAATCCCATACAACCACTGCTACTACCACCACCACTACCTCAAGTTTCGTGCAATTTAGGTTGGCCTCAAACTCATACTCTTCCTAACTCCATTTCCAAAGAGCTGGCATTAGAGGTATGCATGTTTTCAAGCACACCTCTGTGAACTGCCTTGTCTGCACCTTTGTCTCCATTCACTTCTCTTCCCTCAGTTTTCTAAAACTCAGGACTGATTTTGGAGCCTTACACATACAGTCACCTAAGATTATTTCTAGGTGACCCACCCTTCCTTCCTTCCTTCTCTTCCTTCATCCTTCCCTCCCTCCCTTCCTCCCTTCCTGTCTCTTTCTAGGCAGGGTCTTACTGTATATCCTCGGCTGTCCTGGAACTCGCTCTGTAGAGCAGGCTAACCTTGAACTCAGAGATTTGCCTGCCTCTGCCCAGTTCTGGGACTAAAGACATGAGCTACCATGCCCAGCTCTTATTGGAGTTCTTTTAGTCTCCCGTCCTCATATTGCCCTCTATACTGTAGTTAGAAAATTCTCAATTCAAAATGCAGCTCAAATGTCTGTTCTTGGGGTAAGCCAAGTACGAAAGTACAGCTCTCTCTCAGTGTTTGAATAGTCCTTACACTCTGTGAAATCTACTCAGTATGACCCTGCATTATAGATTTTATCTGCTACTATAAAATAAGAATTGGATCTTAAATCGTGTCTAAGCTAGGTGTGGTACTCAGAAGATTGAAGAAGGAGAATTCTAAGTTTGAAATCTGTCTGGGAAATTTAGTGAGATCTTATTTCAAAATAAATGAAGAAGGGATTAGGGATGCCATCTCAATGGCAGAGCACTTATATAGCATATGTCAAGAGGCTGGGGATATCATCTCAATGATTGAGCACTTACATAGCACTTGTAAGACCCTGGGTTTAAATCTATGGAACTAGACATTAAGGGAGGGAAAGAAGGAGAGAAAAAGGAACGAAAGACAGACACTTTATCTACATTGTCTCTGTTCCTAGAAGCCTTGCCCCAACAACTCCCAACATATGTAATACCTTCAGAGTATCTGCCTGGAAAACCGTTCATGCTTCAAGGAGCAGAACTTAGAGACTGACCATTTTCTTCTTCTTCTTCTACCACCACCACCACCACCACAACCACCACCACCACCACCACCACCACCACCACCACCACCACCACCACCACAACCACCACCACCACAACCACCACCACCACAACCACCACCACCCACCCACCCCACAGGTAGTCAATCCCAGAAAGAGCTAGTAGATCTCAAGCAAACAGGGAAGCTGGGCTCCCTGAGGCCAAGTCTACAAACCAACAATATTACAGCAAACTTACTGCTACTCAAACAGTCCTTCAATCCAAAGTTATGAGCTAGAGCCAGAAATCTGATAGAAATGAATTAAAGGCTATAGACAAGGGGTTGGGTCATCTGTCTATAGGACAAAATGTCAGGTAGGTGTACCCTGGGGACAGTGAGCAAGGCAATGCTAGAAAAGCAAAGGAGAGAGCCAGTTCCCAGATTCCCACTCAGCTGTGCACAGGGCTCCTAAAGGCCTTGAAGCTCTGCTCTCTCACAGCTATGGTATTGTGTTGGCCTTGTTTTTATGTAATATATAGGATGGGGAACTGATGCACCCCCCACCTGTGAAGAGAATTATAGAAGCTAGTACTCTATCTTATCCATATCTCATTTATCCTTGTTCTGAGTACCTTTAAATCATATAACTTCTATTATTTAAATTGTTCAAAAAAGTGGTTTATTGAAATGTGTATTTAAATGTGAATTGAGTTATGTAAGATATTTCATATGAATAACTTAATAAACCAGAGAAATAACTGAAAGAAATACTTGTCTTTATTTGGGGATCAGAAATCAAGGGTCTCATCTGCCCAAGATCTTCAAAGAAAGTGAGTAGAGTAGTATTTGGTCAGGTTATGGAAATAGCATGGAGGAAAAGAGCTGTTCTAGAGGAGGAGTTAGGAGGATGTCGGTCAGCTGGAAGAGAGCCTTCAGGCCAGGAGTCTGTGTGGCTCAGTCCTACGCTCTTAATCCCTCACTGCGCCTCAGGTACCACGCAGAGCCCAAGCAGTCAGGCAGGCTGGGGGGTGGGGGGGTGCGGATGCAAGCTGGGGCGAGCACAAGGCTGGCTGTGGACTGAGATCAAACCCCTTAAGGGCTGGATTCTATGAACTTCAATTTCTTCATCTTGAACAAGTTCAATGGCACCTATGCTACCATAGCTGTGAGAAAGAATCGGTAATATAAAGCTGCCTACAACAGACACCAAGATGACTCCCACGTCCCTTAAGGCTAGAATTTAGATTTTGTTTTTCCCAGATATACCATCCTACTAATCTAGATAAACCTTTAAAGCACCAGCTTAGCATTCTGCCAGTCTGACTGCATGCACTTACTCGCCATCCTCAATTTGTAGGAGAGGGGCTCACTGTACCACCTAGTCTATCCACTTAGAACCCGTGACGGGCTGACAACACAAAGCCAGTGTGTGACGGGTGAGGGCTACAACCCAGGTCTGCAGGACTTGATGCTAGGCAGCCTTGCTCACAGGGAGGATGGTGGCGGGGTTACTCTAGCTAGCCTCCCCAGGCAGCGCTCTCACCTGTGTAGTTCTTCATCAGAGGGTGAGTACTTGGCAGTGACATCAGCCAGCTCCCCAAAGATCTGCTTGCTGTAAACTGTGAGGGACGAGAGCAGGATTAACTCCTGCCATGTAGAGCTCAAGAGGCACGTGTAATCCTTGATTGAGAGCTCGCAGAAGAAAGGCAGCTTCTTGATCCAGGCAATCTGCCTAAAGAGCAACTCGTCCGCCAGGCGACAAAGCAGAGCAAACAGTTCTGCCTGTGTCACAGCATACCTGGGGGCAGGCACAGGACAGAGTCACTTCCATCAGCCAGAGAGTGAGGCTAGGAGCACAGGAGAGGATATTCCTTGGTAGTTGGCCTCTTACCCTTGACCACAGATTTCCCTTTTCACTCAACTTCTTATAAAGGGGTAAGGTTGAGGCCAGCAAAAAGCTGAGGTGGGGGCGCGGAGGGGGCACAGTGAGATGATCTGGTGAGAAGAGGCTGCTGAGGGGAAAGGAGGCTTAGAAACTTCTGGAATTATGAGGGAATATCACTCTTAATGGTGGTGTTCTCTGATGTTTCAAGCCTTAGAAGAAATTCTTACTCATTCCTGTTCTAATTTTGGCAATGTAAACTTCAATGGGGTGGGTCTGGAGCATACCCAGTATAAGGGACAACACCACCTACACATGCAGGAAAACTGAAACAAAACCCAAAGCCAAACATGCCCAAGGGCCAGAGGCAGAGATGCTGAGAACAGGAGGCATTCAGAAGCCTTTCCTGTTCTTACTGTGCCCCCTGGTGGTGACAGTCCAGGAGCCAGAGTTGCTCAGCCTTTTCTATTTCTCTATTTCTCTAGCCCATTCTTCTCAAGGTCCACGGTCCCCTTGTTATTCTCTTCCTCAAATCTACATAAAAGCTTTGTGAGATCCTTTCTGTAGGTACTTTCCGCAGGTCTCCTCTTCTGAAACTGGAGCCTAGCTGAGATCTCAGGATGCCCTCTGGAGGCCTTAGATTAAGATTCTAGCCATGCTTTTTACCTAGGAAGTACTGGGTATGACAATGGGTGGCCCAGATGGCTAACTACACAGCACTCAACTAAATGCAGACTGAGATCTCTTCCACATATCCAGGCCTACACCAGAGGCTGTCATTCATGTGCCATTGATTGGTTACTCATGGGCCTGTTGGCTAGGGATATAGACAGGTCAAAACCCTAGGCCTGATATAGAGCCTGATTTTGTGCCAGAAGGCACAAGAGCAAACATTCCAGGGCTTGGTTTACTTAGATCCAATGGGAAACAAAGGTCCTGCTATCCCAATTTCACATGAACTGAAAAGTAACCTGAATTTTCTGATAAAATATGATTAAGGAAACATGAAGAACCAAAGCCTTCAGTGACAAAGCTGGGAAACAACTGATGCATGGTAGGGACATTTTGGGATTGTAAGGGGCCAAACAGGACAGAATTCACTCACCCATCTTCAATCAACATAGGTGTGCCCAATGGCTCCAGGTCTTCGGCTGACATCAGTTGATGAATCAGACTGTAGGACTGAGGGTCCAGGCTTCGAGCTTGTGGGGGCAAAAGTGGTGAGTGGCCAGAATAGCTAAAAAGGTGTGGTATGTATTGATAATGTGGAGGTACCGACATCCCCATGTACTGATCCCTGAATGTCATGAATCCATTTAGTTCCACAGACCTACTGGAGAGAAAAACTTCACATCAGGAAAAGCCATGGCAGGCTGAATACCTACTCAAAGAAAATAACTCGGAGATGAGCTGTTCTCTGGTTATGAAGTCTGTGAATAATCAAGGTATGAGACGGAATTAAAGGTTACATACATGTCTACGCTATTAAATCCCACCCACGAGATAAGGATTCTGTGTGGGCTCACCACTGTGACCAGCAGAATAGAGAGATATAAGTAACTATGGATTGGATGATGTCTTTGTATTGATGTCACACCTAGCACCTTGCTCATGCTAGGTAGGTGCTTTGCTACTATGCTATATCTTAGTCCTCTTTTAACATATTTTGAGACAGGCTCTCACTAAGTTAGAAGGCTAACCTTGAATTTACTCTGTAGCCCAGGAGCCTCAGCCTCCTAGATACCTGGGACAGTGGATCTTCATCACAAGGCCAATTTTGAAGAGTTTTTAATATATACTAGTAATCTATGGTGACAAAAATGTGTGCTTTTATTGTTGTTTTACTGTTAGGAAAACAATGGCACAGGACAGGCTAAGTGGACTTAGTCTAAAACCCTAATCTAGTATCTAGCATGGAGTATGCCCTGAGGTCCGTGAGTCCCTAACTATTAAAAGGAAAGAACAGGGTTACAACTGAATGGAATAAAAAGCTCTAGTTGCCCCTGAAGAAGATTTTCCCTGCTTCCTCTCCTTTGGAGAAACCTAACCATTTCCCCAATTAACTGTAAAAAATTACATCTATACATATGTGTATATATACGTGTAAGGTTTCATGAGTGAGTGAATCCATAATGCCTGTGTGAGAGGACAACTTTGGGAGTTCTCTTCTTCCACCATGTGGGTCCTGGGTCATCTCAGGTGGTCAGGCCTGGCAGCCGGTGCCTTTACTTGATGAACCATCTCACCAGCCCATTGCTAATTAAAATTTTAAAAATCATTTCGCTTTCCTTGATGTATCTCCTATACTGAGTTTTGGCAAACTGCACCTATAGGCCAGACCTAGCCTAGGACCTATTTTTGGTAAATTAAGTTTTACTTGAATAAAGCCATACATATTGCTTTATATAGGGTGTGTGCTGTGCTGCTTTTGAGGCACTAAAGCAGAGCTGGGGAGCTGGGACCCAGGCCAGGCTTACAAAGTCTAAAATAGTAACTATATGACCTTTTAAATATTTATTTATTTGTTTGTTTGTTTGTAGACCAGCTCTATGTAGCTCTGCCTGTTCTGGAATGACCTTTTTAAACAAGAATTTCTTTATCATTTGTGTATGTGCTTGTGCACATGTGTGTAGGCCTGTAATTGACATCAAGTGTCTTTCTCAACTGCTCTCCACCTTATGCTTTTGGTACAGGGTGTAACGGGACCTGGAGCATATTCATTCAGCTAAGTTAGATAGCCAGTGAGCCCCAGTGATCCTCCTCCTATCTGTTTCTCTAGTGCTGAGAGGAGACAAAATGCAATTGTTCCTCACAGCACCCAGCTTTTATGTGGGTGCTTGGGACCGAACTTAGGGCCTCACACTGGCAGATCAATCACTGTACCAACTGAGCTATCTCCACAGGCTCCATCTACTCTGTGATATTTTACTTATTTATGTATATGAGTGCTCTCGGCATGTTTTGTTTGCATGCTAGGAGAGGTCATTGGATCCCATTATAGATGGTTGTTAGCTACCATGTGGGTGCTGGGAATTGAACTTAGGACCAGTGGAAGAGCAACCAGTACTGTTAACTTTTGAGTCATCTTTCTAGTCCCCTACTATGACATTTCATAAAAATATCTGTTAATTCTTGTCTTATATGAAAGATTTCTGGGGTAAGGAGCCCTCCCATGGTAGCTCAAAGCTATCCTTACAACTATCAGCTAACTTAAGAAAGCATGATTGCCTCAAGAGGCTTTAATTTTGAATTCCCCAATAACACCAACTCTGGCAAGTCAGAAAAACTGTAACTCAGTTCAATAGTCTACTGAAACGTTACTGCTGAACGAAGTGGGCATGCACAGAAGCCGCATTCAGCAGTCTGCAAATGAGATGGCTGATGTTTTGTTTTGGTCTTTGTTAAAGACCTGGCCTTGCTCTGTCCTGTTCCTCAGGAGTGTGAGGCCCAAAGGCATGAAGGCAGGGACAGCGGGCAGGAGGACTCTACCCGCAGTTCCGGAGGATTACTCGCTGCATGGGACCCAGATGATGACACTGGGTTTGCTTTAGCTCACCTGGATGACAGTGTGGAGCCTGGTGAGGGCTGGTTGCTCTCTGAAGCCCTGTTTCCAGGGGAACTGTGGTCGCTATCACCATGGTTGCTCCAGTGATTGGCTTCTTCCTCAAACTCCTGGCCAGACATGATTCTTTCAATTTCTTCTTCTGATATCTTTGATAAGAAATGGATACATGTTAGCTTTGGTGCCACAGATACCTTCTGTTCTCTCTTTAGGAATCAGAGTTTATACTTAAGGTCTCTCATAATCTTCAGAATATTTGGACACAATCTAGACCCATGGTTTATTACTGCTTTCCCCTTGGCCATTTACTTCACCTTCAAGCCACTTTTGAGTCTTCACTTTCCTAACTGAAACTCCTTTCTCAATGACAATCTTCTACTTGCCCTACCCAATAATAAGTATTCCCTCCTTTGTTAAAGTATCTACTATTATTTACCCACTCAAAATTATGTGGATTCTGAGAAAGGAAGTAAAGTATTGTGGTAATGGTATAATTCTGGAGGCAGACCTGTGTTCAAATCTAGAGTACACCACTTGTAGCACAGCCCTGAGAAAGTTACTAAATTATGTGAAGCTAAGTACCTCCATCTGTTTGGTAGATAGAACAAAAGCCCTACCTCATTTGATTCTTGTGAGGATTAATCAAATCAGATACTTACTTAGAAAGGGGCCTAGCAAGAGTAACCACTATGGAAGCACTGAGAGTTACAATATCATCATTTTTGGGTTGTTTTTTCTTTTGAAAGAGGGTCTTGTTACAGTGCCCCAGGCTGGTCTTAAATTCCTAGATTCAAGCAGTCCTTCTGCTTTAGTCTTCCAAGTAGTTCAGACTACAGGTTTGTGTCGCCATACTGAGCTGTCATTATTATAGAACACTTATAATAACATATCACAAAAACATCCTCTATAATACTTAAGACTACAATAGGACCTAGAAAAAAAAAGCAGTACTCAATAAATGGATATTGAGTAAGTAAGTGTTTATTTGTTAAGTACTGGTAAGTACTTTCATGTGGATGTTTTTTGTTTTGTTTTGTTTTTTGTTTTTTTGTTTTGTGTTTTTTTTTGAGGCAGGGTTTCTCTGTGTAGCCCTGGCTGTCCTGGAACTCACTCTGTAGACCAGGCTGGCCTCGAACTCAGAAATCCGCCTGCCTCTGCCTCCCAAGTGCTGGGATTAAAGGCGTGCGCCACCACTGCCCGGCTTCATGTGGATTTTTTAAAAGAAAGATATCCCCAAGTCTATTGAATAAAACTTAAGAAAATCAGAGCTTACATTAAGTCATACTGTGTGCCTAGATGTGGTCAGGGGTATGAGGAAGGAACAAAAATATGTTAGTAAACAGTCTAGTACTCTATAGAAACAAATTATCTTTGATACAGTTTCTAATCTAGGGCTGAGGCCTAACTGGTTATAGTCAACACAGCACAATATTAAGGAGGAGGAGTCAGAGGAATTTTTATATGTTGTTTCTATGGAAACCTCAAAGGCCATTTTCTCCCAGGCCTGTCTGGCTCAAACTTGCATATGTATTTGCTCTAGTGGTCTCTGAGAAAAGCCTTAACTGTTATGATCATAAGCAGAAGCTTTTAGAAGTCTAAGCAAGCAGGGCCAGTGGGATGGCTCAGCAGGTAAAGGTGCTTGCCATGCAAGCCTGAGAACTTGAGTTCGAACCCTAGAACCCATAAAGGTGAAAGGAGAGATCAGACACCACAAAGTTGTCTCTAACCTCCAACGATGAATTATGGCACTCGTGTGCTTGTACACACACATCACACATGTGAGCATTCATGGGCACATAGGTAAGAACATAAATAATAATAATAATAATAATAATTTTTTTTAAAAAAAGAACTGAATGCTAATGACACTACAGGGCAGAAGGATTTAACTAGCAGATAAACAAAGGGGTTGGTATGAAATTGTTTGGTGTATACACTGAAATGGAGGAATTGTGTCTTAATTAATTAATTAAGTCATAAATACATAAAAAACAAACTCCAGCTTTTCTTTTCAGGGTTCTTAGTACTCTGAAATCACTGCAGTCGGACTGATGGTGGGACAACAAGAACAGTGTGAGGGCATGAAATAAAGACTGGTCGCTATTGCTGGTAAGAAGAGTCGACCCGTGAAGGCAGCTTACTCGGCTGGGAGTGGGACCATCTTTCCCTTGTAACCCCACGGGGCAGGACTGTGGGCAGCCATGGACACATGGAGACCTGGAGGACAGAACTTGTTGGGAATGCTTAATCTGGTTCAGACTTCATTTGTTTTTTTGTTTTTCCCAGCTAGATGCTTCTGGGCAAGTCAAGTCCCACAAGCTCTCTGAGTTTCAGTTTATCTGCCTGCAAAAGAGGCAATATTACTGTTTTGTAGCTCATAGCTATCACATTGGAGCTAGAGCAGAGAGGTATGCAGGTCAAAGTCAGATAGACTTGGAAGTTAACCAGAGATAAAGTCAGAAAATGTGACACAAAATATCTTTTTCAATAAAATGAAAACCTCATCTCTCCTTTATTAATAGTTAAACACAAGCTGGGCACATGCACATACTTTTAACCCCGCACTCAGAAGGTAGAGGCAGGCAGACCCAATCGAGAACTTACAGATCATAGCTCTAATACATCATTAATAAATAGGGAAAACAAAACAAAACAATATGTCTAGTATAAATAAACAAACACAGCAGCAAATGAAATGGCTTTTCTGAGCATTGGTGTCTCAGTTCTGAAAGGAACAGTTTATACTTCTATGACCTGAGTGTTCCCTGGCAAAGCAGAAGACTTACACAGCACTAAGAACGTATCAGGGTCTACTAGAGCTGTGACCCTTTGTTTTCGGATGGTTTTAGGTGACCCCCGAGAACCGGTGGTTCAACCCTCCCAAAGGGGTCACAACTAGAGGATTTTTTTTTATTGTAAAAATATTTAAGAATTTTCCCCACTAGATGAAATATGAAAAGAATAAATAAGGGTCAGGTATGAAAGACCCAAAGCTAGTGTCAGATGTTGAATATTGGAAGATTTTTCTCTAAATTCTAAGAGCAGAATAAAGGTGCCCACCTCAGTATTCTTATTCAATGGAATATTGGAAATCCCAGCCCAAGCAATTAAATAATAAAGAGAAATTCAAGGTAGCTAAGCAGAAAGAAGTTAATTATCTGTGTTCACAGAGGACATGAAATAGAAAACTCCTAAGATCCTATAACAATGTTAGACCTAGCCCACGAATACAACAAAGTTGTAAAATATACAATCAACATAAACCAATTATTTTGTCATATGCTATCAATAAACAATCTAAGGAAATTTTTAAGAAAACAATTCCACACAGAATAGCATAAAAATGTAACAAAGTTATAAAAGGATAAAAGACCTACACAGTGAAAAGCACCCCCTCCACACATGTAACACACACACACACACACACACACACACACACACACACACAAGAAATCACGTTTTTAGTATAGACTAAAATAAATTAATTTTCAAGAGATAAATAACAGGCATAAACTGCCTAATTAATCAAATCAAAACAGTAAAGTTAGAAGTTTTATATACAAATATGCATACCCTGGTTTTAGTACGTACTGTGTATTCCCACAGCAGGAAACTTCCCATATATCAGTACATATCTCTAGATTCTTGTCTTTCATCTATTTATACTTAACTGGAGAAATTCTATTAACTTACTTTCCTTCTTTCTGTCCTTCCTTCCTTCCTTCCCCCCTTCCTTCCTTCCTTCCTTCCTTCCTTCCTTCCTTCCTTCCTTCCTTCCTTCCTTCCTTTCTTTCTTTCTTTCTTTCTTTCTTTCTTTCTTTCTTTCTTTCTTTCTTTCTTTCTTTCTTTCTTTCTTTCTTTTTCAAGACAGGGTTTCTCTGTATAGCCCTGGCTGTCCTGGAACTCACTCTGTAGACCAGGCTGGCCTCAAACTCAGAAATCCGCCTGCCTCTGCCTCCTGGGATTAAAGGCCTGCGCCACCACTGCCCAGCTCTATTAACTTTCTTATGAACTTTCTCTTGGTTCTCTTCCCCCTTTCTGATCTGTGCTCATTGTTCTACTTTAAAACTATTACCTGTATCTCTTTGAATGTGTGTGTCTCTCTGCAAATCCATGTAAAATCATTCTCATAAGTATTTTTTTCATTTCTATATGACACTCTCCCTTATTTGCAAAAGCAATTGCTTCTTGGTACATAGCAAAAATTCACAAAACTGATCCCAACTCTTCACGTGCTTGGGGATTCATTTGATGGGTATGTCATGAAATAGATCCAATTCCCTAAACTCCTGAGGCTCTTCTGCTAGCAAGTAAGAACAGAAGTACAGGCTGGTTGCACAAACGCTTTACTTAGGAGACATGGTAAAGACAGCTGAGGCTGTCTCAACGACACATGCCTAATGCTCCAGTTTCATTGAATACCTCTGTGATTCTGTAAGGTTCTGTCTGTGGGTCATTTCAGTCCATTCTCCTCTAACCTTGCTTAGCTTCTTAACACACCTATTTCTTCCTTCCCCTTCAAGAATCAGTTCAAAAGCACTGTAAGGAACCATTTCCTGAGTGCTTCCAGCCTCCGAAAAGAAGAGAAGCTTCCCCGCACATCGTCATTTAGGTCTCATTGTACCATCTGACTCTCTCATTAGACTGAGCCCACAGTATATAGATTGGCAGAGTAGGAACTTGGTAGATACCTAGGGAACAGAGTAGGATACTATTATTCCTATTTTACTACTAAGAACATGAACAACAAGGTGTTTTTTGCTGATTTCTGGCAGGCTAAGTTACCTATAATTTTAAGTGATGAATCAAAGTGGGAGAATAACTTTTTGTATGGTTTAGAATCAGAACTGAGTTCATTGCCTATGAAATTTTAGGAAGGATTAAGGAATCATAAGAAGAGATTGAATCCATTAACTCCAACACTTAAAACTTTAAAAGTGGGGGATGGAGAAATGGTTCTGCGGTTAAGAGCACTGAATGCTCTTTCAGAGGTCCCAGGTACAATTCCCAGCACCCACATGGCAGCTCTGTCTGTAATGCCAAAATATGGCATACTCGCCCAGACATGCTTGCAGGCAAAACACCAATGCACATTATTAAAAAATGAAAAAGACTCTAAAAGTGTTTTCACACTCAAGACTATAAAAGTAGTTTTTACAGAAGTAAAAGCAAAGATGGCAGGAGAGGATCAAGGTAAACAGCTACAGGAGCATTTACACTGCCAAGCTTCTAGAACACACTGAGAGAGTGGGTACAGGACTCACCTGGACTGGCCCAATGCTCTTATTCCGGCCTCCAGGCATGCCATCTTCTCTGATAGCTAGAAGGAAACGCAAGACAGTTAGAAGCACACTCAAGGCTGTTTATGAACACAATGAAAATGTATCTGTTCCAGCTCTCGGTAGGCAGAGTCAGGGTGATCTCTGTGCCTTCTAGGCCAGCCTATATAGTGAGTTCCAGGACAGCCAGAGTCACATAGTTAGACCCTGTTTCAAAACCAACCAACCAACCAACCAACCACTCATACATACACGCAAATTTACCTAGCTAAAAGTTAAATGTAGTAAGTAGTGAAACTAAGAGTAAAACATAGGCTTTTCTGGAACCATAGTGTACTTTATTACTTTAAGTTGCCCCATAAGCAGCAGATACTTGTGGATCCCCAAGACACTAGATGTATACTAAACATACTGTACACATTTGAGATATTCAGCAAAAATGGTGACATTGTTAACAAGTCCCAGTTACAAATATCCCTCCAGAATATGGCCACATCTCAAGTCTGAAGGACATTTTAGTGGGAGTTTTATTGGGAGAAGTGAACAACACCTGCATTTTAATATGAAATATATTTCATTCTCTTCCTAAGTTTAATTTAAAGGATCAGGACAAGGTTTTTGGTTTTATTTATTTATTTTATATTGTTGTGTTTCTGGGACTTGAATAAGGGTCCATTCTGCTATCCAGGTAGATGCCCAACCCTGGAGAACATGGCTTTTGATTTTTAGTTTTTATTAACTGGAACACTGGCCTCACTAATTCCTCCTTACAAAAAAGGAAGTTGAAGCTGAAGGAACTTACACACATATGTATGTATGTATGTATGAATGTATGTATGTATGTATGCATGTATGTATGAATGTATGTATGTATGTATGTATGAATGTATGAATGTATGAATGTATGAATGTATGTATGTATGTATGCATGCATGTATGTATGTATGCATGCATGCCTGGTGCCCACGGTGGTTATCTGGGTCCTCTGCAACAGCAGCAAGTGCTCTTAACCATTGAGTCATTTTAACCAGCCCCCAAATGATACTTAGATAGGGGTTTGTTGTTATTGTTTTATGCATATGGGGGTTTTGCCTGCATGTATGTCTGTGCACCAAGTGTACCTGGTGCCCAGGGAGGCCGGCGAAGGGTGCTAGATACCCTGGGATCAGAGTTTCAGACAAACAAAACAAAACCAACAACCATTATTACTATTATTATCATCATTGGTTTTTTATTAATTAATCAATTAATTAAAAATTTAAAGATAGTCTTATGTAATGCAGACAGGCTGTGACCTTGCTTTGTAGACCAGGTTGGCCTCAAACTTCTAGAGATCTGCCTGTCTCTGCCTCCCAAGTGCTGGGATTAAAGGAGAGCACCTTATGTATAGTGAGTATGAACTCCTTTTGCCAACTCCTCTTATGTGCTTATAGGCGTGACATGCATCACTATGCCTTGCCTCACTGTTAATGGAGGTTCTTACTAAGGGGGCACCACACAGGGAACTGAATCTTACAGGAGGGTTTAAGGAGGTAGAGAAAGACTGCTTCAAGATCAATAGAGTCACCTGAAAGGCTCAACAGGAGGTTGTGGTGCTCTCCCTTAATGCCAGCACTTGGGAGGCAGAGACAGGCAGATCTCTAGGAGTTTGAGGCCAATCTGGTCTACAAAATGAACTCCAGGACAGCCAAGGGTACAAAGAGAGACATCCTGTCTTGAAAAATCAAAATAAATAAGTAAAAAAGGAAGGAAGGAAGGAAGGAAGACAGAGAGAGAGAGAGAGAGAGAAGAAAAGAGTGTACTAAAAGATTCAAAGCCTATTCATTCTGGGAACTTCCAAATGGTTGAATCAGGAGAAAACATTCAGGGAGGATGAGTTATATGTGGGAAGAATAGTGAGTAATGAGGCCAGAGAGACCCAATATAGGCAGATCCTGAGAAGCCAAGGCTGCCAGGCCTTGTGGATTATAGCTGATGAGCCTGGAGACAGGCAGCAATACAGGGAGTGATGTGGCCCACAGCAGCATTTCTGAAAACCTGTGATGAGGGCTTGAAGGAAGCAGCATTAACAACAACAACCAAGGAATCTTGTGATCAACAACTAACATATCATGTGAAAACAAGTCTGGCTATAACAACCTTGGAGTGGGGGTGTTGCCTCAAAAGGTGAGAGTTCCAAATATGTCAGTTTCTGTAGTAATGAGAGGCCAAAAGGAGTTGCATTTTCTTTCAAGTAAACATTCTCAGGTGTGCCAGAAGATTACATACTTCTGAACAGACAAGTGTGGGTCTAAATCCTGCCTGCTCTGTATAATTATGGTCAAATTTCTTCATTCCTCTGAATCTAGGTTATCAACAGCAAAGGGAATATTGGTTCTTGTCGTCTTATATCACAAACGGTGTGGCTAAAACTATGGCTAAAAGCTGGTAGATAAAGGAGGCTCGTAGTTACTATTCCTTCTCCAGTCTCTTTGCTATGGACACGGGTTAAATAAACCAAGATTCCTTTTTCACCTTTGCAAAAGTATTAATACTGTCATCTATATACAGGATAACATATTCTACTGAATTTAGAAAACCTACATAATAAAATAAATGTATACTAACTGTTGCCCAGAACCCCTCTTTCAACCTAACTTCAAATTTTAAAAATCTTTAAAATACTTTCCTCATCTTTCAGGGTCAATGGCAATACCGAAACACTCCCAATTTCAATAGTGACATCTCACATGTTTTATTTACCTTTAACTCCCAGTTACAGTAGGAAGGCTTATTACTGGCAGATAAAACTGGGGACATACTTCAGAAGAGATCTCACATTCACTGAAGATGAGGAAGAACTTTGCAAACCTTACTCTTGTTTAAAGGATCTCAGACTTTAAAAAAAGTGCACATGATACCATGTGTTAAAATACTATTGTCTAGGGCAAAACCCAAAAGTAGTCCACTCTCACTGAGACTCACAGAAATGAAGTGACAGCAGAATCAGCCCTACAGTCTGTCTAGGCTTCTCCCTGGTTTTACTTCCTATACTACAAGTGTCTTGTAGTAGAAATATAAGACTTTTAGATGGTATATAAACTCTTAACTATACATTTATTCTACTGTGTATTAAAATACTTAGTTGTAGTGGCTCATGCCTTTAATCCCAGCACTCAGGAGGCAGAAACAGGCAGATCTCTAAATTCAAGGCTAGCCTTGTTTACAGAGTGAGTTCTAGGATAGCCAGGACTACTTATAGAGATCCTGTCTTGAACAACTCCCCCCGCCCCTCAAAAAAAAAGCTGATTTAAAGAATATAAAGTTGACAATAATACTCATTAGTCAGAGATGGCAAAATCTGTCAAGATAGCATGAAGATGCCTTATGCCTTTGTTAAAATAAAACCCATTTCAAAGCCTATAATACACTGTCAGACAACCTTTCATTAGATCTTCACAACTTTCTACGCATTTCTCAGATGAAGCAACCAGGCAGACATCTTCTCAGAGCTGCACAGGGAAGAATGACAGCTGGATCTTCAATCTAGGTCTTCTAATTCTGAAGCGCTTATTCTTATTTATTTTATTATTTTTTTTCCTTTATAGTTTGTTGGGACAGGGTCTCATGTAGCCCAAACTTGCCTCAAGCTAACTGTTGCTGAGGCTAACCCTGAATTCCCAATCGTAGCAGCACACAGAACTCGGTGTTACGGAAGAGCCTGTCCTGAGGCTCCAGTCCCAGCCTATGAAAACAGAGCTGCATCGTTTCTCTCTCTGCGAAGGAGTAGCAGGCACACTTCCCACACTGGACCTCACATAGCTGTCATTCCTCAACCAGAAATGACACAACCTACACCAAAACCCTGTTCAAAACCTGTTGGTGGCTTTCTCTAGTCTAGTGGCTAAGTCTTAGCTTGTCAGATTGTCAAGATCCTTTGTGATCTGATTCCTGGGAGATTTCCAATTCTTATTTCTTAGCATAAGTGGGACATCTTTATCAACAGAGCCCTTTATACAAGTGACATCATTTCACTCTACTGATTCAAGTTAATACCAGCAATAGTGCAACAAATATATCAAATGCTTTTGTTATGTTTGATATACACTAAGGATGTAGCATCACTTCTATGACATTCCTGCCCAAAGTATGTAACCTGAATCTAATAGTGAAGGAACTAACAAACGCAAATTGAAGACTAATCCATAAAATAAACCTGCTTGCTTTAAAAATCAACAATGTTATTAAAGACAAAGAAAATGAATAACTATTTTGAATTAAAGGCCATAATAAGAGACAAAAAAAAAAAAACCTCAAAATATCGGAGGCTGAAGAGATAGATGGTTCAGTGGTTAAGAGCACTGGATGTTCTTCCAGTTCAATTCCCAGCAACCACATGGTGGCTCACAACCATCTGTAATGGGTTTGATTCCCTCTTCTGGTGTGTCTGAAGACAGGACACTCATATTCATAAAATCAATCAATCAGTTAATCAATCTTTTAGAAAAAATACAATGTGTGATCCTAGACTGGCTTTTAGGTCAGAAAAAAAATTAAAATTGTTATACACAAACACACAAAAAATTAACAAATCAAAGTTACTTTTTATATTAAAATGTTATGTTTATTATATGAGAATGTGTGTGTACATGTAGGTATGCATATGAAGGTCAGAGGACAACTTGTAGGAGGTGGTTATCTCCTACATGTGGGATCTGGGAATTGAATATACATCATCAGGCTTGGCAGTAAGTGCTTTTTACCACTTAACCATCTCCCCCCCCCCCCTTTTTTTTTAAACATTTTAAGGTAAGGTCACATTTACAGAATAGCAAAACAGTATGGCTAGTTTCGACATGCTCTATACCTAGGTTTTTCCTTCTGTCAATCCCCTGTATAGCCATACACTATTTATCAGTACTGAGAAATTAATTTTGGTTCAATTCTAGCTTTCTTAGCATTTCTTCAGTTTCCTACTGATATCTTCTCTGTCCAACAGCCAAACCAGAATCCAACACAGCATTTAGAATTGTTTCTATTGTTTTCTCCAATTTGTAACAACTTTTCAGTTTTTGTCTTCGTAACCCTGAAACTTTCCAATAGTAAGTATTTCCTACAATGTTATTTTGAAAAAATGTCCTCCAATAGGGGCTCCTAAGTTTTCTCCTGAGCAATCTGATAATGAACCTCATGCTCATTCTGTCTGTCTCTTGGGGTCTGTCTGTCTCTCCCTACACTCTCACCTTTTTGTGTGTGCCTGAACTTTTCTCAGCATCTTCTTACCAGGGTAAACAATACCGCTGCATTTTCTGGTGATTCAAACTATGCTGGATAATTGTATGTCAACTTGACACAGTCTAGGGTCATCTGAAAGGACGGACTCTCAATTGAGAAACTGCCTCCATAGGATCAGGCTGTAGGCAAGACTTCATAACATTTTCTTTTCTTTTAAAGAATTTTTTTCGGATTTACTTAATTTTGTACATATGAGTGCTTTGCCTGCATGTATGTCTGCACCACATAAGGAAGTGGGGAGCCTCCATGTGGGTGCTGGGAATCTAACCCTGGTCCTTTGCAAGAATAACAAGTGCTCTTCACCACTGAGCCAACTTTCCAGCCCAAAGAGGACATGCTTGTTTGTTTTTTCTTGTTTTGTTTTTTTTTTTCAAGACAGGGTTTCTCTGCATAGCCTAGGCTATCCTGGAACTCTGAAGACTAAGCCAGTCTTGAACTCATATAGTTCCTCCTGCCTCTGCCTTCCAAGTGCTAGAATTAAAGATGTGTGCCACCACTGCCTTGCATATAGATAGTATTTTCTTAATCAGTGATTGAGAGGGATAGGGCCCAGCCTTCGTTGTGAGTGAGGACATCCCTGGGTAGATGGTCCTGGGTTTCATAAAAAAGTAGCCATGAAGCAAGCCATGAAGGGTAAGCTGTGAGCAAGCCAGTAGACAGCACCACTCTATGGCCTCTGCATCAGCTCCTGTCTTCAGGTTCCTGATCCAGCTTCCTTCAATGATGAACAGTGGTATCCTCTGCAACTTTGTTTTGAGGTCATGGTGTTTTACCACAGCAATAGTAACCCTGACTAAAACACCAACCTTCATTACATTCTAGCTAAATTAAATTCTCCTTGGAAACAATTTTCCCTTTCTAGTTATTATTTTTAGACTTCACTTTTGTTTAAACCAATACTCATTTCTGTTGGGCTCCATTCAATGAATTTGGCTGCAAGTCAGAACTATTGTGTTGTGTGTCTAATAGTGACTAGTATTTCTATCATGGAATTCTTTCATACAGAAGAACGCTTGTGTTCATTCAGTTAGTTATTTCTATCAGTATGAGCATGCACATACTTATTCCTGAGTCTACAGACAAATCTAGAGATATTCTGTTACCAAGTTAGAACCACTGTGGTTCCTGGAAGCTCTCAGGTTGAGTTCCGTGCCCTGTACACTTACTCACACAATCCCACATACTGTCTTTCTTATTTATTATGTGTATGTGGGTTCCTGTGGAGGTCAGAAAGGGGTCCTGGATCTCCCGGAGATTGACTTAAAGGTGACTGTGAGCTGCCTGACATGAGTGCTGGCATCCAGACTCTGTACCTCAGCAAAAGCAGCAAATGCTCTTAACCATTAAGCCTTTCCTTCAGGCTCCCCGCCCCACTCTCTCTCTCTCTAAGCTCCTCCTATTTTCAAGCTCTCTAAAGCTCTCTGGGCTTTTATTTTTCTTGTTCTAGCCCTGCACCCAACTAGTCTTCCATGGAGACCTCACTCTTTTTACTGACACTTAAAATAAGACCTGGGTGTGTTCTCGTTCTCTCTCTTCTCCTCTCCTCCCCTCCCCTTCTCTCTCTCTCTCTCTCTCTCTCTCTCTCTCTCTCTCTCTCTCTGTATGTGTGTCTGTGCACACAGACGCTCACAGTGTAGCCTTACCCAGTGGTTAGAGTTTAGAAATACATGTATGTGTACTCACTCACTCCACCTACCTCCCTAACCACTCACCCACCCACCCAGCCATCACTCCCATATTGATACCACTTATTCTGACCCAAATTTTCATTCTAGCCTTTCTTGATTGATGACTTTCAAACATAGTGTATGTATTTGCTTGTTCAACTACAGTATTCAATTAGAGACAGAATTCCTTACATACAACCTTGAGAGAAACGATTTTACAAACCAGAGTGCTTTGTTTGTATACGACTGTTTTGTCCTTACCATTACAATATGTAGTTAAAACACTGTTTCCCAAGGCCAGCTCCCTTCCACTGCCCACCTCAGTGTGTTTATGTGATTCACTTTAATATCAGTTGCATCCTCACAGTGTTGACTACATCTCTCCACCGCAACACATTTGGTTTGACTAACTTTTTATAGCCATTAAAATTCACTTTTTTGTAATATGTGGTTCTATGACTTTTGAAAAGTAAATAAAATTATGCATCACCAGTCATGAAAGTTTCAGAGTATTTCTTACTTCCAAATAGTCCCACTGCACATATAATTTAGTCTGGCTTTCTTAAGACCAACCAGAAGGTGGCAGTTTCCCTCAGCAGCCTTTATTAGGCTACTAAACAGCTTCTGTGAAGGCAAACAGGCCACTGTCTATGTCCATGTGTCATAGTCTGTGGGCTGTAGCTTAGGGTTCTCAGAGATGTTATGTTGTCAAGAAGGTTTCCTATAACCTTGAGGCTTGAGGTATTTAGCACTCACAGGTCCTGGGCAATGAAGGAAGGTAAAAAAAGTGGAGTTAAAGCCAAATCAGGGTGAGGTTAGAAAGACAGATTGGGGCTGGAGAGATGGTTCAGTGGTAAAGAGCACTGACTGGTCTTCCAAAGGTCCTGAGTTCAAATCCCAGCAACCACATGATGGCTCACAACCATCTGTAATGGGATCTGATGCCCTCTTCTGGTGTCTGAAGACAGCTACAGTGTACTCATATACATAAAATCTTTTTTAAAAAAAAAAAAAAGAAAAAAGGAAAGACAGACTGGTCTGAAATTGGTAACTGACCAGGATTTCTGAATGAGACAAGTAATAGTAGGGAAGATAATGGACTTCCAGGTAGAAAAACAAACTTGAACACATGTGGAATGGCATAACATTTGGCCCTGAGATCTTCCTCTAGCCAGAGAAGTTACAAAGATAGGCAGGGAACAATCTTGGCAACACTTCAAACGCCCTACTACAGTATTTGTTTAGCATATAGCCAACACACATATTCTAATATGCAAATAGCTGTGCCACACAGGAGATTTGTGGAACAAATTAGGCACAGCTCTGCTTAATAACACATTATAGTTTCAAAATGATTAAATAATATCATAATCATAATTAAGCCAAGTATTACTAAGTGATTTTCTGCCCTAAGCTCTGTGTAAACTGGGAGTAAGAATCAATAGGATTAGTGTGTGACCAACAGATGATGAACGCAAGGTACAGAACAGTTTACAGAGAAGAAGGAAGGCATCAGGTCTGCAGTAGCTGGAGTCATGGTCAGTTCTGAGCTGACATGTGGGTGCTGGAAACAGAAGTAGAGTCCTTTACCGAGCAGTATGTGCTCTCTAGGCCCCTCCTGGCAATTCTGAAAACTTCCTAATTGACTACTTTGCTTTCTCTACTCGGTTCTTCAAAGCTTGTTAGATTCAGTTTAGTCATGGCATCTCAGGCTAATAGCTCCCAGAAAACTTCTCAAAAATAGACCCAGTATCCGAGAATGCTATGGTTTTGTTGTTGTTTTTTCAAGACAGGGTTTCTCTGTGTAGCTCTGACTGAACTGGAACTCACTCTGTAGACCAGGTTGGTCTCAAACTCAGTGATCTTCCTGCCTCTGCCTCCTGAGTGCTGGAACTAAAGGCCTGCACTGTCACCACTGCCTGGCTGAGTATGCTGCTGTTAGTACACAAAAATGACATCAAGTCCTACTTCATGCCTTTCCAATTAAACTCCTGACATTATTTTTTGAAAGTTTGTGGAGTATAGAGTGCATGGTGAAAAATAACTAAAAAATATAATAGTTGCAGATGAGTGAGTGGATGAGGGGTAGGCAGAGTGCCCTGAGCACCAACTCACCCTTCCTGTTCATGCCCATCTGGAGACACTTGAGCAGGCGGCAGTACTGGCATCTGTTCCTCTGCTTCCGGGACATGACACAGTTCTTGTCACGACTGCACCGATACACCCGTTTGTTGCAAATGCTTCTCTTGAAGAAACCCTTGCAGCCCTCGCAGGAGATGATCCCATAGTGCAAGCCTGTCGCACGGTCGCCACAGATGAGGCATGTCCGTTGTTCAGCTCGATCGTCTGGAACAGAAGCTGAACATGTACAAGTCAGCACCGTAAAACAATGGGGTTACATTCACAGCTCCTAAAACCTCCAGTCCTGCTCTGGGTAAGTCACAAACACTACATCTCAGGCTACCTGAAATGCCTTCTCCAAATCATCTACCCATTAGCCTTTGGGGAAGAGTTGCGTTTGTAGCTCTGTGCTTTTAATCTGGTAGTGCAATGTTCTTCCTCTATGTCATTCCTAAATCAGCATTAAGAAAAATGGACAAACAAGCACTTCATAGTCAAGACCAAAGTTCATAGTAGACACAGCTGAGGAAGAGTTAAGTTCACAACAAAACATGCACCTGAAACCCCGAATGAGTAAATTTATCAAAAAAAAAAAAAATCAATGGATTAAAAAATAGTCTGGGCAAAGGAATTTATCAGAGAAACAGCACGTTTGCAGTGGAAGGGCTCAGACTTAAAATAGTCTCTATGTAAGCTGAATCTACGACACTCTGAGGGAATTTGCTGACCCCAGTATAGGGGACAACATACAAGATGACCTTTGTTGTGGTATTCAAACCACATGACACAATGTCAAAAGGGAAAATGAGAGAGTATGAAAATCTTTCACTAGTCTAAGATAAAGCAAGCTACACACCAAACAGAATAATGAGGGAATGGATAAAGCATTTCACCTAAGGCCAGTGAGGGGCTCAGGGCATAAAAGCACAAGTCTTTACCTGAGTTCAATCTCCAGAACCCATGGTAGATGGACCGAGCCAACTACCAAAAGCTGTCCCTCATCATCACAAGCACATGACCCTGCCAGACACCTCACACAATAACTTTAAAATTTTCAAATTCAAAAATCAATAGACTCGTTAAGAACATTAAAAATGAAAAGCCTCATGAGTTATCTATCACTGAAAGTTGCCAGGACCTGAATTCAAAATTTTAAAATACGTTAAATAAAGGAAAGGGGAGTGGAATCAAGCATTTAAGTCATGTCTTGTTCCACGTCCCAAAACTTAAGAGAAGGGAGCAAGATGGAAAGGCAGTTTAGAAATTCTAAACTAACCAACCAGGCAACACACACCAGCTGATATGAGGCCCCTAACACACATACAGTAGAGGACTGCCAGGTCTGTGTTCATTCAGAGATGATGCACCTAACCCTCAAGAGACTGGAGGCCCCAGGGAGTTTAGAGGTCAGGTGGGTGGGGACATCCACGAGGAGACAAGGGGGGGGAGTAGGTAAGGGACGTGGATCAGTTGGAGGGTGGATGTGGGTGGGGTGGGATAAAATATGGAGTGTAAAAAAAATTAATTAATTAAAAAAAAAGAAATTCTAAACTATTGAACTTCATGCTTAGTAGAGAATTATTAGGATTTGGTGAAGAGTTACATATATACAACATGGTGGGAACAGCTCACCCGAAGGCCCCCAGCACAGGAAGCCTTGAGGTACAGAGAGAAAGGCAGAGAACATTTGGCTTACAAAGCTCTAGAACTGGGGCAGGATAATGGAATTAAGTCTTTAGGCCTCTGGGCTCAAAACTAGGCTCTCTGCCACTTGTTAGCTCAGTCTGTGAAAGGAACTGGCAATTTTTGAAGTGTAACTACCTACCAGCAAGACAAGTGAAGGTGGAGAAGAGGGTGTAACTGGAAGTAACCTTTGCCGTGACAAGTTGTTTTAAATGTGGTGCTAGATAGCGCTCTTCAATGTGGGTTTACTGAGAAAGAGTCAACACTCCTTTCTAAAGTACCCAAATAATTCACTAAGCTTCACCAAGAAGAGCTCCAGGGAACTATCCAGTGATACAATATGAACACATAGTAACCATGTAGTTACCCTAATATGGAAAAGTCATATTCTGACCATAACCTTATTCTGAAAAATTACTGTTTTGTTGACTCAGGGATGTCATGTAGCTGAGACTGTCTTTGAACTCCTGATCCACTTGTCTACATACATACATACATAGTCTCCATACATGTGCTGGGATTATAAGCATGTGCCACCATGTTTAGCTGTTTCCAAAATGTTTCTGGTCATTTATGGTAGCCAACATAAGTAAGGTAAACATTAGCCCCAGTTACACACAGCATGAAAGAGTGGGGCAAGACTGCTCATGGCACCAGTAGCCATGTCAAAGAATGGCTGTGAAGTGGTGAAAAGCAAGCTTAAGGATTAAGGTAAATGGGACAAAAATACAATTTCCGGGAAAAAACCCCTACATAGATGGCCTTTATACATGCAGTCTTTCGCATAGTCTTGCAAACCTTAAGAGCAATCTTAGCTTTTCTATCGTTAGAAATTACTCTACTGTGAAGAACAAATACTGTTATGTTGAATGTTGCTTTTTCAAACTCCTACTAAGACAGTTAAGAAAAGATCCAGACCTCAGTCAAAGTCTCCATGGACACATATTAATACTCACATGTAAAAATGTCAAAGTGAAAAAAGAAAAAGAAAAACAAAACAAACAAAAAACCCCAACAACACTGAAAATGCCATGTCAGCTGATAAAGTCGGCCGGGAGACTGTTCCTGGCCGTTGATTAGAGCACTACCATGCTGCATTTGCTTAAACAAATGAATGTATTCATTTTCACATCATTTAACAGCAACAAAAAAGCAAGTGTGGTCATTAATCCGACTAGAAGGTTATAAAATGTTGGCTCTTGTTACGTCACATCTAACCAAAGTTACTTTGCAGGCCAATTTCAATCAGAAAATTAACAGTAACATCTCGTGCCAAGTCCACTCTAGAAAAGGTATATTTTTGTTTGTACTTCTGGAATTTGAACCTAGGATCTCCCTTGTTTGTTTGTTTATTATAGACAGACTTGCGAAGTTAAACAGGCAAGTCTCAGATATGTAATTCTCTGCTTCAGTCTCCCAAGAAGTTGAGAAAATATCCTACATCAGGTCTAGCTTGTACACTTTTGAATAAATGTATAAGTGGGTAAACAGTATGACTTAGTGAAGTGTTTCAAAATTACAAGTTATAACACACAGCATTGTGATTTTTTAAAAATATAAATAAATAGGGGCTGGAGAGATGGCTCAGAGGTTAAGGACACTGTTCTTCCAAAGGTCCTGAGTTTATTTCCTAGCAACCACATGGTGGCTCGTAACCATTTATACTGGGATCTGATGCTCTCTTCTGGCATGTAGGCATACATGTAAGCATAATACTGTATAATAAATAAATAAATCTTAAAAACCCAACTACTTATAGGTTATAATCCATGTAAAGACTGATAGAGTGCTGGGAGATGGCTCAGTCAAGAAAGTGCCTGCCATATGGCATGACAGCTTGCACCTATATCCCTAACACCAACAGTCTATGAGCCTCCAGGACCGCATGCAGGAAAGGAAGGCTGGTGGAACTTAAGAGGTCACACTGGCCAACCAGTCAGCCAGCCAATCCCCAGAAGAACAAAGCAGACAGAAATAGAGAAAGACTCCAATGTCACCCTACAGCATCCACATGTACCTGCGCACGTGCACACACACACACACACACACACACACACACACACACGCATGCACGCGCAAACACACATAAACATAGGTGTACACACATGTACTTGCATACACATGTGCACATGCCCTCGCAAACATACACCATGCGTATGTACATGTATGAGTGTCAGGTAACAGTTTGTTAGAAGCAGCAATACATTCAAGAAGATTGCTTTTAATGTATATTTAAATATTTAAAGAAGATAAACGTAGAAATAAAGGCTTTCAAGAGGAGAATGATCAGCTCACCAGTACCATGTGGGATATGTGGAATAAAATATAATTTGGACTTTTTAAATGAATTCAATTGTGCTTTAAACATAAAATCAATTAATTTTAAAAGTTACTCTAATGTTTGATATTTTTATGTTTTTAAAAAAGTGATTCATGGGCTGGAGAGATGGCTAAGATGGTTAAGATGATTAACAGCACTGACTGCTCTTCCAGAGGTCCTGAGTTCAATTCCCAGCAACCACATAGTGGCTCACAACCATCCGTAATGGGATCTAAAGCCCTTTTCTGGTGCGTCTGAAGACAGCAACAGTATACTCAAATAAATAAATTTTAAATAAATAAATCTTTAAAAAACAAAAGTGATTCAGAAAACTAATGTGATTTGTTCGAGGCCATATAGCAAGTCGGAGATCTACGTGAGCTCGGACAGTACCACTTTCTAAAGGTAGATGATGTCCTGTGATCCCAGCCGCCTCTCCTGAGGAGAGGGAAGGAAAGGGTGGGGGGTGGGGCATGTGATAAGCATGCCAAGACAGCTGCAGTAGCTTATTTACTCAAAAACAAACTTCAGGAGTGATAAAAAAAAAAAGTGAAAAAAAGAACTACTACATACTGTCCCACCAACCAATAGGAATCCAAATGAGCAACACACTCACTTATAATTTGGATGAGTCCAGGCTAAAGCCTGTTACAGAAACACCCCTGACTCATGCTTTCACTAAGCCCTGCTGTTACTAGATACCATCCCAATTCCCAAGGACATTTTACCCATTTCATAGGCTCAGGTTACACAAATTACAACTTGGAAACTGATTTTTATCAACACCTGTTATTCAAGCTGTGATGAAGGCCAGATTTAGGAAACAGTACAGCTGCTCACTTGACCAAAATTATACTAAGAACCAAAGCAGTGTGAACGTGCCTGGCTAGAGGGTTGTTAAAGCAAAAGGAATATGTTTTCCCGAAATTACCAGTTTGAACTTCTAGATCTGCTGCACACGTTAAGGACTCAATCCAGTTCCCTAGGCTGCCATCATCTAAAATGAAAGCTTCAAGGTGGTATGACAGAATTGAAACTCAAATTCTTATTTACAAGTAGGGCTTCGCCTCTGTTTGCCTACCACTCCTCTACTTACTACTATAAAGATCAATCTCAAGAGGCCACTTACTGAGCTCTTCAGAAGACCTTTCCAAAACCTCCCATCACCTAAGTCTCCCATAAAACGGGTGTGGGTGGGCTGACAGCAATTATTTGCATTATTTGATAGCATTATTTGCATTCTCATGTTGCTGCCAAGGTCTGACCATCTGAGCTCAATCCCAGGGATCCACACAGTGGAAGAAGAGAACCAACTCCCACACGCTGTCCTCTGACTTCTACCCCAGTGGCACATGCACACCCACACAAACAAATATGTTAAAAGACTTTAAGTGACTGGTGAACTACACATTTGGGGAGTGTTGAAGTGGTGTTGCTAGTTCCACAGTATGGATTCAGGGACTCCAGAAAGAGGCTTTAGCTCTCATAGTGCAGTCAAATCAGAAGACAAAATGTGTGACAGTGTGCTCATGTTTAAACAGCAGCTTGTGAGCTCGATGATGAATGCAAACAGACTCCAAGATTTATTCTTGTGATATGGAAAAAGTTATAAAAGCTCTTTTGGTAAATAAGATGAGAATGTTAAAAAAAAATGTGTGGCTATATTCAGGATGTATTATGTCAAGTCTGGTCAGGATTCTAAAGAAAGTGACAGTGATGGTTAATCTTGAGTGTCAGACCTCTGCATGTGTCTATGACTTTTTTTTCCAGAGAAGATTAACCAAGGTAACAGCACATCCTAAATATGGGCAACACTATCCTACCAGCTGGGGAATCCAGATGGAATAGAAGGAAAATGGAGAGAGCGCCAGATGGACAGACATCCTCTTTCCTAGATGCCATGTGAACTACTGTGGTCTACCGCAGCCTTCCTGAAGGATGTACTACAACTGAAACTGTGGACTAGAATAAATCCTTCCTCCTTCAAGCTGCAGGTCATGCACTCCTCTTAGTGAGGTAGTGTGGCAACTACATTCTACTACATTCCTAAAACATGTGGCTTCACTTAGAGCAGATCTCAGGAGGGACCTAGGGAGTTGGTTACCAAGCTCTGGGCACAGAACCAAGGGCTCTGTGCTGGCCCACTCATTTGTTACCTGGAGTTCTTACAAACTGTGTGCTTTTTAAAAAATTATATTTCATTTATTTTCCATATGTTTGTACCTGCTTGTGTGGAGGTCAGAAGATAATTTTTTGGGAGTCAGCCCTCCTTTCACAATGTGGATCTGAGGACTGAACTCGGGTTATATAGCTTGGCATCAGATGCGTTTACCCACTGAACTACCTTGCCAAACGGTGTGCTTTCATTTAAAGATAGAAGCTACACTGTTCTTTAATTCAGCTGGTATTTTCTGGTGATCACTTTGTGTTTGGTTTGGGGCTAAGTATTAGGGGTACAGGAAAAAAAAAAATCCCTCTATGTCCTGTGAAGCACTCTAGTAGAAGCAAATAGTCCAAACATTTAAAAGTGTAGCAAAGTACTAGAACCATAATGATAGCAACACAACAGGATGCAGAAGGTATGCTGGCCTAGAAGGACTAAGTCACAGCAGGGTAAAGCAGCATGAGAGGCTGTAAATGTTTCCCAGGCAGGTGATGTGGTAAAGTCTCCGAGGCAGGAGAACATGAGCCAACAAGTGACAACTGTGGTGGTTTGAGTAAGAACTCCCCCCCCCCAAACTCATGCATTTGAATGTTTAGTGACCAGTGAATGGAACTGTTGGGAAAAACAGTTACGTTATAGAGTAGGTGTGGTCCTGTTGGAGGAAGTGTCTGTCTCTGTCTGTCTGTCTCTGTCTGTCTGTCTGTCCGTCTGTCTCTCTCGACCAGGATTTAGCTCTTAGCTACTGCTTCAGCATCATACTCCTGCCATGATGACAAAGGATATGCCTCTGATACTTGGAAGCAAGACCCCTAATTTAATTAATGCTTTCTTTTTTTATGAGCTGTCTTCAACTAGAACAGTGACTAAGACAACAATATGAAGATACTTGGCAGTGTTTGGAGCATAAGTTAGTTTGTGACAGGATCTCATGTCCTAAGCTGATCTCAAACTCCCAAATATTGTTAAGGATGACTTGAACCAGTTCTCCTGCCTTTATAGCACTAAGGTTATCACATCCAGTTAACAGTATGCTAGAGATTAAACCCAGGACTTCCGAGATGCTAGGTGAGCAGTCTAGCAAGAGTTACATCTCCAGCTCCCCTTAAAGGTTCATCACTTCAAGAGATGTGACTGGGATTTAGGAAGAGTATATGATAGCCTCACTTACCCCTGTGATAAACTGCTAGGTACTTTGGTGGGAGAAGCCCACGTTAAGAGGCTCTAAGGAGTTATATTCTCTGCAAAGAGGACATCTGTCCTGGGAGAATGTTCTACACAGAAATGAGGTAGGTCTATTGTGTTCAGCCACAACTTCAAGTATTAAAGAGAAAATGCAGTCTTTATAATTATCTAATTTTTTTTCACTAGTTAAAAGTTTCTTTTCGCCGGGCACATGCCTTTAATCCCAGCACTTGGGAGGCAGGGGCAGGTGGATTTCTGAGTTCGAGGCCAGCCTGGTCTACAGAGTGAGTTCCAGGACAGCCAGGGCTACACAGAGAAACCCTGTCTCGAAAAACCAAAAGAAAAAACCAAACTTTTTTTTTACTTTTTTTTGGGGGGGGGGGTAGCAATGCTTGCTTTACTGAAATCTTTGTATTCTTATTTGTGAGAGTTGATCTAGTAACTAAAGTATCACAGTTCTTTTGGATAGAGACTTTAAGGTTCTTTTGGTTTAAATTTCATTTTATGGTCAGTAGTAAATCTGAGTTTTGCAGAGACAGGGAAGGAGAGGGGCATACTGATCTAAGAATACAGATTTGTGTACCACTATCACTACCACAGTTAAGATACAGGATAGTTTCCTTAACCCCAAACTCTCCTTCATGGTCTTCCTTCCCATCTACACAGCCACTTTGTTCTCAGTCTCTACCATCCCCTGATCTGTTTTGCTATTCTGGTATTATAGAGAACGTCATACAGATGCAAACATTTTTTTTTTTAAAATACATGAGTCAATAGTTTGTCTTTTTTATTTTTATTTTGCAATGAGCTGTATCAAATCCAGGGACAAATGCATATCCCTAAAACCAGGGTTTATTTGTTTTTCATAGCTGAGCAGTATTTCATCACATGCTTGTAGAGGTATTGTTTTTTTTTTTAAAGACCTATTTATTTTATGTATGTGAGTACACTGTCTTGGTCTTCAGACACATGAGAAGGCGGCATTGGATCCCATTACAAATGGTTGTGAGCCACACCATGTGGTTGCTGGGATTTGAACTCAGGACCTCTGGAAGAGCTGTCAGTGCTCTTAACTGCTGAGCCATCTCTCTAGCCCACAAACAATGTTTAAAAAAAAAAGATTTATTTTTTTATCTTATGTATACAAGAGTTTGCCTCAATATATGTAAATGAACCATGTGCATGCCTAGTGCCCCTGGGAGTCAGAAGAGAACATCGGATCCCCTGGAGTTTGGGATGGTTGTAAGCCGCCATGTGCGTGCTGGGAACTAAATGTTGTTCCTCTACAGGAGCAGCAAGCACTCTTAATCACTGAACCATCTCTCTTGTCCCTGAACAAGATCTCTTAATTAAAAGTTAAATGACAGATGGAAAGGGGACACAACTTCTAGTTATTGAAGTGACTTGTTCATACCTCACATCCTGTTGCTCAGCCCTCTTCTTAATAGTCGAGAGAATCTCTATGAGACCCATCCCAAGTCTACAGTCCTTTGTGAGATCTCAAAATGGTTGGTTTTTTTTGTTTTTTTTTTTTTTTGGTTTTTTTCGAGACAGGGTTTCTCTGTGTAGCCCTGGCTGTCCTGGAACTCACTCTGTGGACCAGGCTGGCCTCGAACTCAGAAATCCTCCTGCCTCTGCCTCCCAAGTGCTGGGATTAAAGGCGTGCGCCACCACTGCCCGGTGAGATCTTAAAATGTTAAGCAACTGAATTGATGTATTGTGATAGTCTTCTGTAATCCTTGTCATACACTAACCTGCTTTGGAATGTGGGTGGAGAGAAAGTGAGTTACAGTGAGTGGAAGACATGTAGAATTAAGTGAGGCCAGAGAATTAGGCTGCAGCTTAATCACAGCTTTCATTTTATGTTCTGGAAGTAGCGATTAGAATGTTTTAGCAAAAGCATTCAAAGATCCCTTTGATGATACTGTGGAATGGATGAGAGAATGAACTACAGGGAACCCATGAGGAGGCACTAGGTAACAAAGCTAGCTCAAGTTAGATGGTTAAAGGATGCCATGTGTGGATTTGAGATCTATTTTGGTGGGAGAATTGACAGAGCTAGATGATGTAATATAAAAGAAAATAAAGGAATTAAGGGATGACTCCCAGATTTTAGTTTTAAATAATTAAAGGATTTTGAGTGTTTACCAAGATAAGGGGAGATCACTCAGGAAACAGGTTGTCATGAGGAATAGAAACGGAGTCTAGCATTCTGTTTGACACTGATAAGCTTTCGGTGCCCATCAGAAACTAAAAATTAACACAGTTTAGACACAAAGGTCTGAAGCTCAAGGAAAGTTCCTGCTTAACGAAAGAGAAAACACTAGTGGAGAAGAGGTTAAAGGACTAACTCCTAGGGACATACCAACATTTACAAGTCTCAAAAGATACTGAGAAACTGTTGGTCTGAAAAATGTTTTAATCAGGGAAGGGTAGCTCAGTTGGCAGAATGCCTAAGGTTCTATTTCCCAGCACCACATAAAACTGATAGTTTCAGCTCTCAAGAGGCAGAGGAAAGAGGATTCGAACTTCAAGGTAACTCTTCTCTATAGGGGATCTGAGGCCAGCTTGGGCTACAACACCCTATCTTGGGTGGGAAAAGGTGTTGGGAAAACTTGTA
This sequence comes from Tokudaia tokunoshimensis, assembly GCA_036184795.1. Lineage (NCBI taxonomy): Eukaryota > Metazoa > Chordata > Mammalia > Rodentia > Muridae > Tokudaia > Tokudaia tokunoshimensis. The sequence goes on from BTHU01000004.1 coordinate 12,564,937, forward strand.
TGCTGGAAGTCAAGGGGAAAAGTACCTCAAAAGGGAGAAACAATTCAAGACAAAATACTCATACTCGGAGAACAGAAATTCAAACCAGTCCATGCTGAAGAGTAAAATCAAGACAAGTTTGTACAATGTATTAAAGATTTGTGTCAAAGTAAAAATAGGAGTGAAGATACAACAGCTCCATAGTAGGACACTTGTCTAGCATGTTCAAGGTCCTGGGTTCAAACAGAAACAAACATTAGGCACAGGGGAGATTCAGATTTGGCCATTTTCTTTCATCTACTAGCAAACAGTGTATCTACTAGTGTTCACAGTATCAGACCACATGGATAGACCCAGGAGTGATCAAGTTAGTGCTTGTCTTCCTAAAGTTAGTGCACATTATTTTAATGGTTTCAATGTGAAGCTATATAGAAACTCTTGGGGCCCTAAATTTCATTATGCTATCTTAATGCTCATAGCAACGTCGAAATTTTCCAATTTTTGCAAAAGTCATCAATTCACCAGAAAGGAAGGTTAGTATACAAAATACATTAATCTAGAAGAGCAGCCCAAGTGTTGTAAGTACACAGATCTCCTTTGTTTAACTGTTTATTTACTTACTTATTCAGAGACAGAGTCGTATGATGCAGCCCTGGCTGGCCTGGAACATACCACATAGACCAGAGATGGTCTGAAATTCAGTGAAATACACCTGCCTCTGCCTCCCAAGTGCTGGGATTAAGAGCATAAACCATCATTGTAGGCAGAAGTACTTTTTCATTTTTCTTTTTTGGTTTTCCAAGAAAGGGTTTCTCTGGAGCTTGCTCTGTAGACTTGGCTGTCCTGGAAGTCACAGAGATCCGCCTGCCTCTGCCTCCCACAGTTAGGAATAAAGGTGTGCGCCACCACTGTCCAGCTTGCTCGCTCGCTCGCGTGCTCTCTCTCTCTCTCTCTCTGGTGTTTTTTCTTAATAAAAAACAAACAAACAAAAAGCCTTAGTAGCTAAATGAACCCAGTGCCTGATGATGGGAGCACCAGATCTTAATCATCATAAATTGTTCTGATAAATGTTCTTGAGAGCCTCTTTGGAATAAACCCAAAGACAATTTTCTTTGGTAATTGTTTATATATATATATATATATATATATATATATATATATATATATATATATATATATCTGTTTCATGTGTCTTTTAACCTCATTAATAGATGGCTGTAAATTAAACTCATATTTAATTTGGATGTCTCTAAAAAGAATTGTAGTTCCTGGCTGAGAAATAATAGTCATAACTGAGCAAAATACAACTAGATTTACTGATTCACATCTTTACTAGCATACTACAAGTCTTTTAAGAAGAATCTCTTGTTTCTATATCAACCCTGCTAAGTACAGTTTAATCTTTCTTACTGGGGATGTGTGTAGTATTTAAGAGTCTCAGACTAAGTCTAAGTTGGATGGTAGTGGTGGTGGCGACTCACACCTTTAATACCGGCACTCAGCAGAGGCTTGCAGATCTCTGAGTTCCAGATGAGACTGGCTAGTCTATACAGCCAGACCCAGGACAGCCAGGGCCACACAGAGAAACTGGGTCTCAACAAAACAAGACAAAGCAAAATAAACAACAATAACAACAAAAAGATCAAACTTGTGACATGGGTAATATTATCATTCCTTTTTTTACAGATGAAGGAAAGATGACACAGACAAATGAGGGAGTAGGACTTGGCCACATAGCATAAGCAATGTAACAGCTAGTAAATGTCAAGACTAAGTTTTTAATCTAGATGTCTGACTTGGAAGCTTATGTCCTTAGTCACCCTTCTATACTTCTTTATGATGTAGAAGTGAATAGTCTGAGATCACTGGCCTACCTTATTCCTCACTAACCTTTTACTACAGAAGGTCTGGAAGTATAGTATATGATCTGTGGGTTTCTATTAATGTCCCAAAGCTAGTAGAGAAAGCTTATAGGCAGGAATAGAGATGACTCAAATAAGTTTGTATTACAATAAACAATGTCTGTATCAGATGCAATGACCCAGCTTACTGACAAACTATTACAAAAAAGGCTATATTGTCTTTTATCAATACATTATCTTTTAATCTATTCATTTATTCGTCTACCTACTTACCTACCCCATCTACCCACCCACCCACCCATCCATCCTAAGTCAATGCCATAATTCATAGTTATGACAGATATTCAGATACTTATGTGCTATTCATCCACTCATATATTCACCTCATTCAACAGCTTTTGTTTTGTTTTTTGTTTTTCCAAGACAGGGTTTCTCTGTATAGCCCTGACTGTCCTGGAACTCACTCTGTAGACCAGGCTGGCCTTGAACTCAGAAATCCATCTGTCTCTGCCTCCCAAGTGCTGGAATTAAAGGCGTGCGCCACCACTGCCCAGCGAGTCATTTATGTGTATGAATGGGTGTTTTGCCTATATGCTTACCAGTGTTCCATACAATGCCCATGGAAGTCAGAAAAGGGTGTTTGATCTCATTAAACTAGAGGCACAGGTTGCTAAGAGCTGCCCTGTGGATACTGAGAACCAAACCTGAGTCCTCTACAAGAACATTGGTGCTCATAACCACTGAACCATTTTCTCTAGCCTCATAGTATTTTAAAATCACTGTTTGTGAAATTTATATTCCTGGTATAAGGAAGGGTTAATATTTGCTTTTATCACTTATCAAAGTATATAAAGGAATAATAAGAATTAAAATGTAGCTGGGAGGTTGTGGCACACACCTTTTCTTTAGTTGCAGCACTCGCCACTCGTGAGGCAGAGGCAGGCAGATCTCTGTGAGTTTGGGACTAGCCTGTCTACACAGTGCGGGTCAGCCAGAGCAGAAAAACCCAGTCTCAAAAAGCAAAATAGCAAGCAAAGAATTAAAGTGTCTTCTTGCCTGTCTTCCCTCCTCTTCACACACTGTTTAGTGACTTTGTTATTAACTTTCATCCACATATGAAACTAAACATCATGTATATAGGTACATGTATTATAGATTTTTAAAAGAATTTTCTTTTTAAATTTTTAATTACGTGAACACCGTGTGAGTGCAGGAGGCTTGAAGGACAGAAGTATCAAATCTCCTGCAATTGGAGTTACAGGAAGCTGTGAGCCCCTACATGGTGCTGGGAACCAAACCTAAATCCTCTGCAAGAGTAGTTAGCACTCTTAACTTTTGGGTCATCTCTGTAGTGCAATATATGTTATAAAAATTAAAAAAACAGAAACAGAATAACATCATTTAATTTTTTGTCCCCAGTTTCCTTTGGCTATCTTCCTGATGATATAGTTAAGTGACTTCCTGTTATTCACTTCTTCCTATTATCACGGCCTGTGATAACTTTTTACTATCCTTTATTCTGGATTATGATTTGCTCTCTCCACTGTTTTAAGGTTAACTCCAAAATTTTCTTTCTCCTCTGATCAACATAAATGGTTCTAGCAGAGAAAAAGCTCAAGGAATTTGCAGGTATCCACTCAATTTTCACTGGCACTGGTCTGGAGAGTGTCTCACTGGTCCTACAACATTTCAAGGCTACATTTATAAAGCACTGATAATTGCCTCCAGTGAACTGAAGCAGTCACTGGAGACTTGAGGTATAAACAGCATGAGCCACAGGCTTACCTAAGAACTTTTTCCTAATCTTCTTAAATTTGCTACTCTTTGAAAATAATGCCCATTTCAAGCTATATTAAATACGGCACAGGCATTCTCACAGAGGCTCTCTATTTAATGTCCCCAGCAATTTGCCTAGGATAGGTATTACTGTCCCCTATTGTATATAAATGAAACTGTGGTCCATATACTCAAATGATTTGGCTAAGTAACAGAATCAGGCTGATGAAATTCACTCAGTTATTAACTTTCATCCACATTTCTAGAGAAAGCCACAAGCAAGGTACTAGATGTAGTCTAGCATGAGCCATCTAGGCAGCAGGGGCTAGCCTTTACCATAGAAACCAAGGGATCCACTAAAGGTAACAGAAATAGCAGCAGTTTGGGGTTTTGTTTTGATGGCTTAAAAATCCTACAGGAGCCTGGCAGTGGTGGCGCATGCCTTTAATCCCAGCACTTGGGAGGCAGAGGCAGGCGGATTTCTGAGTTCGAGGCCAGCCTGGTCTACAGAGTGAGTTCCAGGACAGCCAGGGCTACACAGAGAAACCCTGTCTCAAAAAAACCAAAAAAGAATGACCTTAAAGAAATTGGTCTTTAATCCCAGCACTTGGGAGGCAGAGGCAGGCGGATTTCTGAGTTCGAGGCCAGCCTGGTCTACAGAGTGAGTTCCAGGACAGCCAGGGCTACACAGAGAAACCCTGTCTAGAAAAACCAAAAAAAAAAAAAAAAAGAAGAAGAAATTGGTGGTGGAGGGACTGTTTGGTTCTCATACTAGTCCCTCTAATATTCTTTTTTTCTCCCACCTCTAAATCAAACATGATCAAAGCGATGTCTGTGTGTAAAAATGACAAAAGCAATGAGCCCAAATCCCAACCTCATCTTGAACCCTGAAGACTTTTATGGCTTTTGCTTTACTAGACCCTCCCCTAATACATATTAAAGACCACATTTTCAAAGAGACTTCATATCCCATTTTAATACAATGTATATGGAACTAAACTTCCAAGTTTTTTGTTAAATATGTTCTTTCATTTAAGCTTTAGTGCAGAGTTACAATGTATCTGAGATGGAGAAAAATATGCTACCAAGCAGACTCTAGTTGCAGTAATTAAATCAGAATTTCTTTTCATACATTTTTCTTCAATAAAGGGATATGGACAAAAAAGATGTTAAATATATGTATCCAAAATATCCATGAAATGTCTAAGTATTTGCCCCAATTGTCCAAAATAAGTCAGATCTTATTTCAAGTCTAAATAAATTGAACTTGCTGTTAATTTCAAATGCAGGTTCCCCCTCCCCCACTTCTTATTCCATTTGTATGTCTGCAAGTCACATTATGGACCCCCAGCTGTTTTATTCATGTATTCCTCTAAGATTTCAAGGGAGAAGAATTAGAGGCTGTTTTTAATTCCATTTTTCTCAGTTCTTACCACCAATATTACCTATACATTGAAGAGTTAGTGGTAAAGAGACAGCAACCACTCTTTTGGCATCACTCGTTCAACTGCCTAAAACAGTCTGCATAATAAAATAGCCACTGAAGTAACCCCTTGGTCCTCTGGAAAAAGACGCAACAAAATAGGGACTTGAGAGTTAGAGTTGGACTTGGGAAAAGAAACTTGGGGGATGAAAATCTTCACTGGAGCAAAGGAAGACAAACCCTTTAAATCTTTAAAACTAGAATTTAATTAGCAGAACTGCTTAATTTTCCCAACTTGGGCACTTTTGTCTAACATTTGCATAATACACTAAAATACCACATGATTTTATAACATCAGTGTGTTTTAAGATAAATCCTATGCCCTTTGTACATTTCTTAGACTACAAACCTGGGTCCAAATAATCTCCAAATTATGTACTAAGAGCATCTGTGTATTTCAATTCAAGTTTCAAGAGCCAATACCAGCTGTTGGGGGAGGGATTTCACACGAGCTACACAAATCCCAACCAAATCTCAACCAAATCTCGTTGTCTCTCCCTCTCCACGCCATTCTCTCATTGATGGAAAACCAGTAAGTAAAGCAAATGTTGGAAGAAAAAAGGGCAGAAAGGAAGACAAAATAGTAATTCCAAATCCCTAGTGTTTAGATACCACAACCTCCTCCAAAACACTCATCCTTTCCAGTTCCACGAAGTGCCAGCATGAGGACAAAAGGCATTTAAAACTCATTTTGGAGTGACTTCTAACAGGAGTTGCCTAGCTCTACAAGTTGGAGACTGGGAACATTCCCAAATGTTGAAAGTCACTATTTTTCCTCTTTTAAGGAGCAATCCAGTTTTCACAGGAAATTCATTTTGTAGCAGTGTTTTGGTTTTAGGCGGCTGTTGTGCTAGCCAGGCTGTTAACAAGAGCTGCATCTATCTTGAAGTGGGCACAATAGCCTCTCTTGCCGCTCTCTCTTCCTCTGTTATTGATCCTTACAGATGCTCCAAGACCCTTCCCCCACCTTTCTCCAAATCCCAACCCCCATTCTGAAAGATAGCTTAAGAAATAAGACTTCCTGCCTAGCGACTGGCAGGGCTGAAAGACCAGATTGTATGACTCCCCAGATCAGGCGGTCCACAGAGAAGGTTTGAATAGAGTTAACCCTCTGTGAACTAAAACAAAACATTTGCATGCCCAGCTGTGACAAAGGTTAATTTAAATGGACAAGGGCCCAATATCTAAAACCAGGCCACACTTTTTTTTTTTTTACAGTAGCATTTTCACTGACTTTTGTAAGCAGTCAATTTTGCCTTTTAAGCTTCCAAAGACCTCATTCAGCTGTGATAATTAATTTTGTTTTCTGGCACTTGGTATGAAAATTAGAGTGAAACAATACATTTTCTTGTTTTGTCCATGCTCTCTTTTTACTACCCTAAGTTATTTTCTGCCACTGAATAGCTAAGGAAAATTGAAGTTTTAGAACTTAATAAAATATACACTTTGGGAGAATTATCCAGGCATCAGGAATTAGTAGACCACACATCTCTAGGAAATTCAAACTGGCTAGAGGAGAAAAAAAAATGTCCCAAGCCCTAAATTTTTCAAAACTGTCACTTCCAAATTCATGTACCCACTGCTGTCCCTAACTCAAATTCATGAAACCACTCTGCCTATCCCTAACATATCAATGAATCCCAAGAAAATCTTAGTTCTTAAACTATTCCTTTCTATCGAATATATTTAACAATTTCAAGAGTAATTAATAAAGAATTACTGTGTATATTAAGAGAAAAAAGAAGCTATTTATGATAAAACTATAGCTCTTATACATGACTGGTAATTCCTTCACTCCTTTGTTTCTACTGACTTACAGAACCCAGCAGTGCGGCAATCCTGGCATGTCATGTCTATAAGGAGGGAGAGCAACAGGATTATAAAGAGCACTGTTCTGAGTGGACGGCTCTCTTCCCTGGTTCATGCCCCCCCCGCCCCCCCCGCCCCCCCCGCCCCCCCAGCGCTCACAAACATGCAAAGCTGGCTATGACAGATGTTAGCCATGCTGAAAGGGGCTGGGGAAGCTACTGGGGACAATTTCATGAGGTACTGCTCTTACTAGAAATTTATCAATTGCTTCAAAGACTTAAGAGCTTTTTTCGCTTGATAATGTCTGCCAATAAGGAAGCAAACTATTAGATTCTACATTATCGACATAACATCATTAATGTTAAAACTCACTTTTACACTGTTTGATAGCTGTATTTTTTCTATCCTGGCCCAAATAATAATGTGGGATTCTGGAGTTTCTCACATAAGCAGGAGTTTATTCCATATAAACAAGTTATAACAATATCTAGTTAGTGTTATTTACAATCACACAGAAAAAAAAAACAACTCTACTCACTCTACTCACTTAGATACACTTAAAAATAAATTAGCAATGGCTTAGTCTTATACTCCAAGCCATAAAGCTCTAAGTCCCCTAAGAGGATGAGGCTACCTTATCAATGGCCTCTCGACCCCAATCCTATCTATAATTAACAGTACTAAATAAGGTTTTGGCAGATTGTAAACTGGATTAAAGAATTTAAAATACAAATTCTGTCAAGAGGTAAAACCCACAATGTTTAAAGATAAAGTTTACTGTGTACTGAAGTGTGACGCTTACGATTTTTTTCAAATCAATATTAAATTCAAATCTATCTCCCCTCCCTTTCCTGCTCTTTCTACAACCAATTAATTCACTAGTTTCCCACAGCCTCTTTTTTCTATTTCCACAACATTTGCAGGCAGTTCCCATAAGAAAACTTGACTGAATTCTGCTAAGATACAAGAAAAACAAACAAACAAACACCAAAACAAAACGTTGTCTGTGACTCTAAACCTTCCAGGAATGTTTCTGAGCTCTCTGGTCCCGAGTCAAGCAGTCCGTTCCCTTACCTTCCCATGTCTCCATTTCATGCTTCTCCGAGCCTGCTGAGAAGTTCTGCCGGAGCCATGAAGACACTGAGATTACAGGGTAAACTCCGTTTGAGGATTCCCCTTCCCACACTTGCTCAATGTCTTTCTCTAAGCCGAACTACGACCGACCGTCATCCTCACAGGTCAGTTTACAAGCCGGTCATGTGATTACAAAGTTCAGGCTCTAAGGTCACAGTGTGCATGGAGTTCGTTTATTACCAAAGGTTATCTGAGTGGAACTGATAGACTTATTTTCCTCAGTTAACAATACTGCTTCACACGCTTTCCTGAGAACTAATACAGGAACATTTAAAGTGAAATGCTCCTCTAGTTTGTAGCAGATCCTAAAAAACAATACAACACAAAATACAACAAAAACCAAAGACAATTTTGAAGAACTAAATTCCAAAGGGTTCTTCTATATAGGGTCTTTCTTTCTTTCTTTCTCACCCTAAGTCCTATGCTACACGGTCTCTAAACCCTGGATTAAAGCATTTAGTGCTAAAAGCTTTTTTTTAGCAAACAATTCCGAGCAAGCATAAAGGGTTTGCTATTTTTTTTTAAAGAGTTCTCTGTTTTTTGTCATTATAATAAATAAAGACAGGCAAATTCTTTTGCTCAGCGCTCTGGCAGGACCCCTTTACTGTTTGGTCTCTGGACGGGCGGATATGAGATGATACATACTTGAAAGAATGTGGGAAAAGGAAACTAGGACTTCACAATCCTTTTGAAAACCGAAGGTTAGAATTCCTGCCCCCAGCCGAAGGCTGCATCTTTTAAAGTAGGCTTCTGGCTTCATTCCCCAAGTGCCGCTAGCTACAGCCTTCTAGATTCTTGAACACTCTAAATAAGAAAGGGTTTGCACAGGCAGGAAATCTGGGTCATATGCAAATGACACCTGGTCAAACACTCAGCTGTCCATTCAGGTATCAGCAGGCTTAGACAAGGCCTTGACTTTGATCCCCAGCACAAAGGGGGGGACGGGCAGGTTCCATCAAGAAGGTGGAATAGAACTGAATTCCTAAGGATAAATGCTATATACATAACTGTGATGTGCTTCATTCTGAGAAAGCTCCCCTTTTCTCCAGCTTAGTTTAAAAAAACAAAGAAACAACGAGAGAGAGAGAGAGAGAGAGAGAGAGAGAGAGAGAGAGAGAGAGAGAGAGACTTTACTAGTTTTCCCATCACCATAAAACAAGAGATTAAAAAGATTTTCCTTTGCCAGGAAGTAAAGGCACACACCTTTGATCCAGCACTCCAAAGGCATAGGCAGGTGGATCTCTTGACTTTGAGGCAGCCTGGTCTACAGAGTTAATTCCAGGACAGCCAGGGCTACACAGAGAAACTGTCTCTGGCTTCAGGGGAAAAGAAAAGGATTTCTCAGTTTCTATCAAACTTAATAATGCTTTTGATTAATTTTACTCGAGTGACAGTAAGTAGAATAAGGGCAAAGCCACAGAATGATAATTTAGCATACTCCAAGCCAGAGCCCATCCTCACCACAGTAGAGGTGGGGGACGATGTGGATCAAAAACCAAACAAGGAGATGGCCATTAACCAAAAGCCATTCAATTGGAAACACTTTCAAAGAGCAGTTAGTTTCTAGCTCCCTGAAGGACATGGGCTTATCATAGTTTACATCTCTGCATAGCTGAGTTCTGGAAACTCCTCTCTGTACAACTACAGTAGGAGAAAAAGAGAGAGCCTGGCTCCTGGTCAGCAGACTGCAGCAGAGAGCTTAACTCTACTTGCTGCTGATGCATTCTAAGGATCAAACCAAAAGTACCGCACACTCTAAACAAGCACACTGCCTCGTGGGTTCGGCACCCCTTCCACCACTTTTTTTTTTTTTTGAGAGACAGGATCTCACTATGCAGTTTTGGTTGGCCTGGAACTAACTTATTTTGTAGAGCAGAATGGTGGGGATTAAAGGCATAGGCTACCATGCCTGGCTTTCCTAATAATTTTTGATATATCTATAAGCTTAAAACATTAAACTTATTTCATATTTTAATTATAATTTAAAGTTATTTTTAAAACATAATTATTTTAAGACAGGCAAGGTTTAGTTTGGATCCCAAAGGAAGGATGAGGCAGATCATCTAACTAATCGAAAACAAATATCCTAATTTCTCACTTCTATTGAATCATGTACCTTTAGGGTTTAGGTAAGGCCTCTCTTTAAATGCCATGCCAACTGCCATTTCCCATGTGTCTGTTTATCCAAACAACGGCTTTCAAAGAGGCCTACATATTCTAAACTTGAAGCTGTCAGCATCAAGACTAATGTAAGTTTAGTGCATCAATGTCACTAAAAGACTCAGGGTCATGGCAATCATTTCAGCCTTGTTTTAAAGAAATGTTTGACATAATCTGAAACAAAGTAAAAGCCATGGGACCACTCATATAGAGAGACATCTGGTCATTTCGGAAATTCAAAGAAATATTTTTAAACTTTTTATCTTTCAAAGATAAAAAGAGAAAATATAGGCCCAAAGACTCTGGTTCTCATGCATTAGACCTCTGATAGAGACATCTCCCATGACAAAAGAAAAGGGTTTACTTCAGCTAAAGGGGAATAATGAAACCACAGTCAAGCGAATATCACACGGGAAGCTCATTCCTGACTGCAGAGAATAGGAGTGAGCACAGGAGTGATTCCAAGTTCTACTCCTCGAGCTGAGCTGGAAAGGAGCTTTAAGTTGAGGGGTAGGAGGGAGCTTAGGTATTAGGACTAATAAAGCACATTCAATTCTATAAACACACATTTTCTGCTATGAGGAAGATACTATGCTATCTCTGGTGACATGTGATCCTTGTTCTAAAGGTGCTCACACTCCAGCCCACTTCTCCACTGCTCAATACTAACCCATTGGTAATGAAAATATACTAAACACAGGAATGACAATATAGTGTTATGAATACCGTGACAAAATTGGATAAGAAAATTATTATGGAAATACAAATGAACTGGTTTAGTAAGTAAAGGCACTTGCTATGAGAACCCACGTATTAGGTCCTGGCTATATAAGTATTTTCTAATTTTATACTTATTTGATGCTAGTATCAAGTTACTTACTTGATACTAGTACCTTCTGCTGAAAATCTAGTTCTCAAAGTAAAAGATTTCCTACCATTATCTTCTATTTACTATATATTATGGGTGCCCTTCAAGCTATTTGAGACCATGTTTGTGTTTTTGATGACCATTGCATAGGTAGTGCATGACCAAAACAGAAGTCAAAAACAGTAAAGAGGAGTTGGTCCTGAATCCAGCAACAAGGAAAAAGGAAAGAAAATTCCTTCAAGAACATAACCAATCACCAAGAAGTCTGCCCCTAGGTCATTTCTGCAAAGCCAAAACCAGTTCTCCCAGTCCCAATTCTAAGGTAAGTATACTCACCCATATCCAAGGCTTTCCTCTAACAGAGAAAATGATTGTAATAAAGTTGATGACCAAGAGGACTAGTTGGTAGTAAACTGACCAGATAGTAATCTTACTATCAACAACCTCTATCAGTTACTCTTTACTAAAAATAGAATCTCACAAAAGAGAAAGCAACTGAGTCTTACCAGTCTTCTTTGGGGTAGGACTCTGTTCCAGTTGGCAAACAGATAAAGTTTTATCAAACAAGATATTTAATTCAAATCTGAGTCAAAAATACAAAACAACCAAGCCCTCTCCTGCGTCCTGGAGTCAATTACTGCTCCTTGGAGCCTCACGTCCCGATAACTGTTTCCAGGACATCCTCACCTACGGTACACCTATCTTAAGCCCACAAATACATCTTTTCTTTAAAACTTGCTCTTTGTCTGGGCTCTTCTCAATTAATGACATTAACAAGTCTCCTAAGTCCGAAACCTATGGCTCCTTCCTTGATTCCTTCTTTCTCCCTGAATACCACCAACTTCTGACCTTTTCTACCCACTCAAAAATGAAAGAATCAGCCACTATGAAGAGGTATCAGTAACCAATAGTGGCACAATTCAAGCATCTTTAAATACATAATCAACTGCAATACAAATGTTTAAATCTTCAGGCTAGGGTTAGGAGCATAAGTCAGTGATGGAATATTTGCCAAGTCTATGACACTGAATTCACTTGCCAACACCACCAAAAAGAAAAGAAAAAAAAATTATGAACTAATGATGCTAGGAGTGGGAATACAGCTCAGTTGGTATAGTGTTTACCCAGCATGAATGAAGCCTCTGGGTTTGATGTAGTACCAAATAAACCAGGCACGGTAGCTAAAAGGTTCTGTCTAGTCTTCATGAGGTCTGGAAGAGAGGAGGAGTGAGGACAGAAAAGAGATGCTGAAAAAATCCCCTATCATCAATGGTGAAATGTGCTTGAGAAGATATCAACTTGAAAATTACTAAGTAAGGAAAAGAAGCTTTTAATCTGCCTTTACTAGATGAATTACACTATGTGTGCTGGCTAGTTCTATGTTGACATGGCATAAGCTACAGTCATTTTGGAAGAGGTACTCTCAATTGAGAAAATGCCCCACTAAATTGGCCTGTGGGCAAATCTGTGGTACATTTTCTTGATTGGTGATTAATGTGGATGGCCAGAGCCCACTGGTAGCCACTGGTGGGCTGGTTGTCCTGGGTATATAAGAAGGTAGGCTGCGCAGGCGGGCCATGAGAAGCAAACCAGTAAGCAGTGTTCCTCCACAGCCTTTGCATCAGTTCCTGTCCTGATTCCCTGAATGGCAGCCTATAAACTATAAGATTAAATAATTCCTTTATGCCCCAAGTTGCTTTGGGTCATGATATTTTATCACGGCAACTGAGAAATAATTAGTATACTATGGAACAAAGGACAACAAACGAAAAGGAAAAATTGGAGTTAGAATATTACTATGAAATAGAGCTAGGTACTGCTCATCAAGATATTACAAGAATATTACAAGAATAGAGAATACAACAACTCAACATCCTTATGGAGTATTCTCCTCAAAAGTTGAATCTGTGAAGATGATAGTCTCTAACCCCCATCTACTAAACTAATACAACTACAAGATTCAGAAAAACAGGTTCATCTACATCACAAAGACATACCAACAGAACCCTTCCCAACACCCAAGGCTGTCAACACAGTGTGTTAGCAAGTTCTGAGTGCACCATTCACTCTGCTTGACAAAAAGTGAACTGCCCCTCACCACTTTGGAGCTAGCAAGGTTAAAGGGATTATTTTAACTCTGAGTGTTTCAAAAAAGACCATAACTAATCTTCCTCTTTGAACAGTAAGTTACAGTGCTATTGTGAGAGACCATCTGAGACTATGTTTTTTTCTAATCCATTAGTCTTCCTTAAATTCACTTTCTTTTTTGTTTTTAAAGATTTATTTATTAATTACGTATATGAGTACACTGTAGCTGTACAGATGGGTGTGAGCCTTCGTGTGGTTGCTGGGAATTGAACTTAGGACCTCTGCTTGCTCCAGTCAACCCTGCTCGCTCTGGCCCTGCTCGCTCTGGCCCAGAGATTTATTATTATAAATAAGTACACTGTAGCTGTCTTCAGACACCCAGAAGAGGGTGTGTCTCATTACGGATAACCACTGAGCCATCTCTCTAGCCCCAACCTTTGTTTTTAATTCATTAAATATTCAGCTATATATTTAGATGCCAATACCACAGTGAGGATCTGCTCCCACCCCAGCTGAGACAATGCTTTTGCCCTTATCTCAGAAGTGTCCTTGTATCTTCTGCTAGCTTGATCTCTACAAGGAGAGGATCTTGACTTTTCAACGCATTGTTTGTCACAGAGCAGGGCTTGCTCAATGTTGACTTGCTTTAAATGCTGAACTCTTTGTGACTAATTCTGGAACAAGGGAAAAGGAGGATGGTGTCCTCTTCCTTACCTCTAAGAGATGCTTGAACAAACATTCCAGTGGGCTTTGGGACAAAAATTCTTGTGGGAAAACTGACTCATTGTGCTCAAGAACAAAGAAAGTATTAACTCTTTCTAGATTTGTCAGTTTGTAAAAGGACAAACTGTAGTGACAGGACAGTATTTTACATACAGGATAGTATTTTCAACTAGGATGGCTGGATCCTAGTTTTGGGTTTTGGTTTTGATTTGTAAAGTGAATTTAGAGCTGAAGAGATGGCTTAGCAGTTAAGAACACTGACTGTTCTTCCGAAGGTCCTGAGTTCAAATATCAGCAACTACATGGTGGCTCACAACCATCTGTAATGGGATCAGATGCCCACTTCTGATGTGTCTGAAGACAGCTATAGCGTACTCATACATATAAAATAAATAAATAAATCTTAAAAAACAAAACAAAACAAACACACAAAAAAACCCCAAAGGCTGGCCTGGCATGGTTGTGCACACCTTTAATACAAGCATTCAGGAGGCAGAGGCAGGTGGATCTCTCTAAGTTTGAAGCCAGCCTGGTCTTCAAAACAATTCCAGAATAGCCAGGGTTGTTACACAGAGAAACCAGTAACAACAAAAACAACAACAAACAAACAAGAACAAAAACAATCCCAAAATAACCTGGAGGGGCTTCTGGGAGGAAAACCGACCTGTGAGGCAGTGCTACTAAGCAAGCCTACTGTGCTCCAGAGCACTTTTGCTTTCTGATAAAGTTTCTAAGTAAACAAGGAATTAAAACTAGATATCATATAAAAAAACTGGTGACTTGAGCAGTGCCTCCTCTGTGCCTTTTCTCAGAGATAGGTTCATGGGAGCAAACCTTCCTTTGGAACCAAAGGCATGGTCTATGCAGTCCTCCCAGCTCACTCCGGGCTTTGCTGCTTGGGACAGCAGCAGGATGCCCAACGGTGAAAGAGTGTGAGCGAAGATCAAGCATCTCTTCCTAATAACGCTCCTTAGAAAAAAACCATTACTGTAGGATTTGAATGTCACTTCAGCCAAAAGAAAACAGCAACAACAACAACACAACTCTCAGGGATACAGGTGAAGGGGCACATACTGGACAGCACACAAAGTCATCTCATAGATTGTCCCCTCTCTGAGTTTCTTAACCGAGTCAGTAAGCTGCAACTCTTCTCTGTCTAAGAATCTGCGTGGTCGTGCCCTTAAAAATTATCTACATACAGTTCTCATGCTATTGGGAAGGTAAACTCTCCTGTACGATGGACCCCTATCGGAACTAGTTTCCAGGATCACTGTTTAGCATCTTCTATTACAAGGTTATCACATAAGCTGGTATATTAAGAGCTCATCAGTGGTACTGTTTCTTAAAACCAAGTCCATCTTTAAAACGCACGTATCATTTAATCCAGCAACCTGAACACTTCTAGGAACCTATGGAAATACTTGCATATACAGGAGTAGAAAAGATATCATTGCAGGGGTCTGGAAATGTAGTTCCACTCGTAGAGTGCTTGCCTAGTAGGCCTGATTTCCAAGCTCTACATAAACCAGGCATGACTACTCACACCTCATAGCTAACACAGAGGTGGAGGAAAGAGGATAAAGGGTTGAAGGGTCATCCACAGCTTCAAGACCAGCTTGAGCTACTATAAACCCTGACCACTCTCTCCAAAAAATAGTTCTTTTAGTATTTTATATAGTCTGCTTCTGCCTCCCGGGGTACTGGGATAATGGTGTGCACTGTCATGACCAGCTAAAAAATTTAAAGTGTAGGGTAGGTCAAGGCAGGTAAAGATACTTGCCACCAAACCTGACAATCTGAATTTGATCCCTGGACCCATATGATGGAAGAAGAAGAAACTGCTTCTCAAGGTTGGGTAGTCTGACTTCCAAATGTACATTGTGGAATATATGCTATACCCCCAAAATAAAATGTAATAAACAAAATACAAGACTATGGAAATATAGGGCTTGGGCATATTTCTGGCAACAGAGTACCTGCCTAGCATGCACTAGGCTCTAGGTTTGATCCCTAGTACTGCATAAAACTGGATTTGTTGCTTTATGCCAAAAATCCCAGTACTCTTGGGGGTAAAGGCAGGAGAATCTGAAGTTTATAGTCATCCACAGCTGGTCAGCCTGGACAATTTGAGACCTAACCAGCCCCACCCCATCCCACCCAGGAGATGTAATACACATATGTACTTCAATACCTCTTGCTGAATTAGAGTTATAGAATAAACTAAGCAACCACGGTACTTGTCAGAGTGTATAAAGCAACAGTTCCAGGTACTAGACTTCAGGAGATGAAGGACAACGATTCCTGGGAGGCAGACAGAATATGGTGAGTGGATCTCTTTCCACAACTGTTCACTAACAATACTACTATCCAAGGAATTCATCTCTACTTTTAACAACTCAGTTTGCGAATAACAGGTTAGCCCTGTGCTACATGAGCTATATCTTTCAATGCTGCAATTTCTATGTTCTGCCTGGGGGTACTTTGTGGTGTTTGCATTCTGCTATGTTGCGCTTTGCCTGGCCACATCTGCAGCTGTGGCCACTGCTCTGTATAGACATATAATTAAGCAGTGGTCAAACGCTTATCTTTTGTGCATACAGACAGTAAGTACCATACAATGAAAGCTTCTGAATATGTATCTTTACCAATGCCTACTGAATAATTTTCAAACAAATAAGTCTTGGGATCGGGTCATGGATACTAAAGAAAAAAGTATTTATGACTCCATAACTTTGCTAGGTCCCAGTGACCCACGCATTAAAACTGTTGTGGGTGTTCATCCCAACAGCAGAGGGCAGCATTTCCCACATAAGTAAGGCTTCAAGATGCAGCACTCAAATTGAAGAATGGAAAGTCATGATCAGATCACAAAGGCAAACTCCACAAAGCATGGTAACAACTGTGCTGTAGAACAGACCCTGGTTTCTCCGAGACCATATAACAGAAACTTAGACCTAACAGAATCTAACACTGTGTAATGGCACCGTGACGGAAAATAAAACTAACATACACACACAATTAGCCATAATATATATGGTATACCTGTATTAAATTGGACCTTACTAGCAACAAAAACTCCTCGAGCCCTACACCAAAGACACTAGAGGGTCCATTCACACTTGAATCTACTTTTCCATTTTTTGCTACAAAAAAAGAATGAAAGGAGCAAATCCCTTAATCTACCATAGATGTTTGTATGTATCTGTGGGTGTGGGGTACACAGAGGAGAGAAAGAGCTATATAGGCCTGAGCTACACAGACATGTGGAAGTTGGGATTTACCTCTCAATGCTATCGCCATTGCTTTCTTTATTGTTTAATAACAGTCTTACTAGAATGCACACATATATACACATACACACACACACACACACACACACACACACACAACAAGCCTATAATCCCATAGGCAAGCAATCTACATAGAGAGTACCAGGACAGCAAACAAGGCTACATAGAGAGACCCTGTTTCAAAAAAAAAAAAAAAAGAAAACAAAACAAAACTTTTCAGTGGACCTTGAGATTGCTGTTTTAGTTAGACTGGCTGGCCAGTGGCCCATGTATTCCTCCTTTCTCTAATATACATGGTATGCCCAGATTTCATATAAATGCTGGCTTTCATAGAGGATCTAAACTCAGATCTTCATGTTTAAATAGCAAATACTTGATCCACTAAATCATCCCCCAGCCATGACCACAGATGTTCAAGCTCAGCTTCACAACAAGGTAGTAAAGAAATCAAAAAGAAACAACTAGGACATATGGTGGTAGCGCACGCCTTTAATTACAGTACTGGGAAGGCAGAGGTAGGTGGATTAAGTTCAAGGCCAGCCTGGTATAGTTCCATATCAGCCAGGGCTACACGGAGAAACCCTGTCTCAAAAACATTTTTTTTAAAAAAAGAAACAAAACAAATAACATGCACACACACACACACAAACACACACACACACACACACAGAGAGAGAGAGAGAGACAGAGACAGAGAGACAGAGAGAGAGAGAGATATCACTAGTTCAAGGCAGATGATGGAATTACAAGTCTAAAAAAAATTCAAATATCTACAGTTAAAATCTCTCAGACATGGACTGGAGAGAGTTGGCTCAAGCCTTTACGAGCACTTCTTGCTTTTACAAAGGACCTCGATTCAATTCCTAGCACACACATGGCAGTTTACAACCATTTGTAAGTCAAGTCCTAGGGAATTTGACACCTTTTTCAGATTTCTAAGAGCATCAGTGGATGTACTTGGTATACATACATACAAGTAGGCAAAACACTCATGCACATAAAATAAATGAATCTAAAAAAATTTTTTAAAGGCTTTTTCTTTTCCTTTTGGAGAGAGAGTTTCTGTGTGTGTAGACTAGGCTGGTTCTCCTTTATCTCAAAAGATCCTCCCATCTCTGCCTCTTGAATGCTGGGATTAAAGCCACCATGCCTGGCTTTCACTGTCTTCTTAAATGGACTCACCATGGAAACACACCTCTGGATTTATCTATGATGGCTTCCAGAAAAGTTTAAAAAAGAGGGAAGGTTCATCCTAAGTATAGGTGGTGCTATTCCAATGTGACAGATGAACATCAGAATTCATTTCTCTCTGCCTTCTGACTTCAGATATAAGGGCCTTCCACCCCTGAGTTATCTCAGGGTGTGTGAAGAAGTGAAGGAAAGAGCCAGGTGGGGTAGAGCCGTAAAGAAAGAAAAAAGCATTCTTTACATAGGGTGGGACAAGCTTGTAGATACTTTATGACTCCAGTTATTTAAAATCCTTATATTCTCTTACTTACTTAGTAAGTAAGTACCATACTAAGTGCTTTATGTATAGCATCTCATCATAATCTCTTGGGGAGTCTACAAATTATTGCCCCCATTTTAGAGATAAGCCAAGTTTCAAAGAAATTAGTTGTTGAAGATCTAACAGCTAATATCAAGAAAAGTTAGAATACGAACACATGGGACATGAGTGTCTGAGAACTAAGGCACAGTTATCATTAAAAACACCTGAAAACAAAATCCTTACATTCTGTCCATATATTACTGGTTAACTTTCTATCCTGAAATGATTTTGAGTAGAATACTGGATACAAGAAGAAAGGTCTCAAGACTATTTCCAGGTTTTCTCGAGGACAAAGAGGGTATAGGCAAGCAACAAGTGTCAAGGGCTCTGCTTGCTATTTTCATAATCTCCAGCAAGTCTCCAAGTGTCCAGAGCTGAGGACACTTTGGATAAGTGAAGTTGTATCTCTACTCTGATAACCTTATAGGAGATACTATGATGATAAGATAAAATATGTGAAAACAGTGGCAAAGCCACAGGTATATACTCACTATGACTAAAAAGAAAAACAAAAATGATCATCAAGGGTTGGGGCTTAGTATGTATGAAGTACAAGGTTCAAACACCAGTACAATAAAATAAAATAAAATAAAATAGGTTAATATTGCACATATCTTTATTAAATCTATTTGTATTACATACATAATGTATCTGTTTGGGTATTAAAGATTCCCAGATATTTGGAGAGTCATAGTGTGGATAGGTCTCAATTAGTTGCAGGCCTGAAATGAATGTAATACCAGCAGCAATAGTCTCTCTCATACATTTTCCCTCTAGCACACTACACTTGTCTTTGGATTCAAACTGGAACATTAGCTCCCAGGGCTATCTGCCCTGAAAGCTTTTAGACTGTAACTGTAGGATGGGCTCCCAATCTGCTAATACTCCCTGTAGATTTTTTTTAATTTGTTAGCCTCCATGATCATATAAAACCAACGAACTATGATAAATCATCCACCCAATTACCCATCCACTCCACCCATCCTATTCAGTTTCCCTGAAAAAAAAAAAAACCAAGACTAATAAACACATCTAGGGTTGAGTTTTATTTAGAATTCACAATGATCCAACGCTCAAACAAAGGACAAAAATATCATGGATAAACTAAACCCACCCTATCTAGTTTATCCCCACATTACTCAGGCCAGCTTTAAAAAATAGAAGGCTCCCCCAAAGTCTGTGGACAAAGGGTCATTAGGAAGCTATCCTTATAAGGATGATCACTATGTAAGTATAGAAACAACATATCTATTCAGAAAATGCTTTTGGAGGAATATGAGATTTGCTGAGCAATTCCTGAATGCTAAGGACTGGGCTGGATGTGTGATTCAGTAAAAGGTTGGTAAGACAAAGACTATGCTTGTTTACTTCTGCAAATTAACCTAAGCTGTGAAGGGTGGAACGTTTTGTACAGGAATGTAGTAGACTAGGATTAAATCCGGGAACGACCAAGCCCAGCTTTTTCTAAACTGAATTTCTTTTTCCTTCTTTTTTTTTTTAAAGGAAAGCAACAGAAAATACAACAGTCATAATGAACTATGTAAATGTCTTGGTCGTCATACTCAGTGTCAAGAAGCCAGTACATCACCCAGTATCCACTTCTGATACAAGTGACAAATCAAGTCAAAGACAGGCCAAAGAGGCCTCTGTTCTCCCACAATGCTCCATTTTTCCTCTTTGAAGGCCTTTCAGGATCCTTAATTAACAGTCCTTCTTGCTACCACTGGTTATAGTTGAAAAGAGAAACTCTTTATACTTTTTTTTAAAAAATAATATAATATTGATCCATTTGTTTATTTTCTCAGTCCAAAGGCATCTGCTGGGTTATTTTTTAAAAAGATTTATTTATTTTATTTATATGAGTACACTGGCACTGTCTTCAGACACACCAGAAGAGGGTATCGGATCCCATTACAGATGGTTGTGAGCCACCATGTGGTTGCTGGGAATTGAACTCAGGACCTCTGGAAAAGCAGTCAGTGCTCTTAACCACTGAGCCATCTCTTCAGTTCCACTTTTTTTTTTTTTAACCTGTGGTGCAGAGCCTACCTACAATCAAAGGCTGGAACTTGTAGAATGATTGGAAGTAAAGTGAGAACCATTTACTATCAGTCTAATTAAATTCCATTTTAACTACATTAAATGGGCCAAGTAGAACTTGCTATATAGCTAGAAGGTATTTACCTGCAACAAAATGTGAGAGTAAGTTATTTAAATATAATTATTGTTAGAATTACATCACTGGTAAAATGTCATAATTCGTGTAGCTTAAAAGCAATGAAAAATGCTTAACTACATTTACCCCACCCCTCCCTTTGTATGTGTGCTGGCACATGTGCAGAGGTCAGAGGGCAACTAGTCAGATCCAATTCCCTCCTTCCACTCTGTGGATTTCTGGGGACAGAATTCATGTCATCAGTCTTGGCAGCAAGTATCTCTACTTACTGAGTTATCTTGCCACCTGCTAAAAATCCTGATTGTTTTGGGAGAAGGTGTTGTTAGCTTCAATTTACCAAGGACAAATCAGGCACACACAACAAAGCCCAAACAACAACAGCAACAAAAAGGGAGTCAGATGTCCGAGTAGGTGGAGCTTGACTAAGCTTAGAGTATTGTCAAATTTCTCAAGGCCAAAGTTCTCAGGGCCTACATGGTGTCCCTTTACTTCTAATAACCTCCACTGCCTTGGAACACAGAATGGTTTCCTCTTCTACCTAAGACAATGGTATTTGTACAATATGGATAAATACTGTAATTATGCCTACTATTCACTTCAATTTGAAGAGCAAAACCATACAAGCTTTAAGTTACTTGCAAGGGTTTTCCAAACTATGTCACTGGCACAAGGTAGGAATTAACCCCAGTGGCTCAGACTTTCCCTTCAACACTATTTTACTCTGGGAACAACGAGCAAGAATCTTTGTCAAATGAACATTTTCTATTCTTTCATTTCTCCCTCCCTTCTTCCTTTTCTTACTCTTTTTTTTCCAAGACAGCATTTCTCCATGTAGCACTAGCTGTCCTGGAACTCATCATGTAGGCAAGGCTGCCCTTGATTCATAGACACACCTGCCTTTGCCTCTTGAGTGCTGGGATTAAAGATGTGCGCCACCACCGCCTGGCACAAATGAACATTTTAAATGCTAATTCTTTACAGGGCAAAAGAAGAAAACCATGTCTTCCAATTTTTTCATACATTATTAAAATAACAGAATTTGAAAATGATGGTTCCAGATCAAAATGACTATTTATGAAACTGTTAGATATGAATTCTATTTTACAGTACAATATCTAGAATTAAATTAAAACGTAAGACTCTGTTAGCGTCACTAATTTTCTAACTTATCCTTTGCAGTCCCTTCTGAAAAGCAGCAGAGGCTGCCTGTGGTAAGGGAGAGAGAGCTGCTGAGAGGCAGGGCCTCTGGGTTGCGGCTCCACTGCTTGATGCGTCTGACGTTGGCCGAGTCATTAACGTGCTCCACGCTTCAGTCCCCTGTGAAATTGAAGACAGCACCTCTTGCCTTCCCTGGTCCTTATGAGGCATAAGTACACGGACCAGCATCAGGGCAGGCTCGGTTCCTGGGAAAGAATGCTGTTCAGTGCGCAGTCATGGGTGCTCAGTGGATATGGTTATGAATCAGCTTTAAATGTCCTATAATGAATGCCTGTTGCATCTAACCTCATGTAGAGGAAAAATGAAGATTAATGACACAGTTGATAAAAAAAATTATTTCTATCTCTAGCTTTTCTGCATTTTAGCATTTATATTGAACTGGATTAAATATGGTCAACACTGAAAATGATCTTTACGATGAAATATTTGGATAAAGGGATCACGGTGATTAAATAGTAATGACTTTCTTCTTTTTACTCTACATATTAAATAATCTCTAAATCGCTACAAAGAAAAAAACCACTGTAACACAGTTTGTACTTATGTAGAATAGCTTTAAAAGAAATGAAACCACCCTGTAATCCCATAGATTATGTTTAAAAATAGAATGATAGGCCAGCTGTCAGATGCACACACTTTACACAGAATGGGGCCAAGAATCTTCTCCTGAAGCCATTGTCATTCCTATGGCACCTGCCCTCACCAGGTGGGAAACTTCACCCCACACACATCTAGCAGCTCATTACCCCTCCCCACCAAGAGCTGACTTTGTATCTCCTAGCTGGCTTCAAACTCACTAGCCCACCTACCTCTGCCTCCACAGGGCTGGAACTAGAGGCATGTGCCACCACACTTGGCTACTGAATATGAGTTCAGACAGGAGTTTGGATGTGGAATGTTGTGAAACTGCCTGTGAGACCTTCCTAAACTTACAACATGCTATCCCTGACACATGATGGAAAAGCCATATGATAGAGAATATCTCTTTCAATGTAACTCTAGTTTTTTAAAATGTATATGTGTGGTGTGGTGTGGACCAGTAAGAAGTATCCTACTGAGCACACACAAATGCATTCATTCAAATACTGAGTACCCACCACCAAGCAATTTGCACCTTTAGCTAGAACTAGAGAGACAATAGAGAGACTATAAAAGTATCCAGCCTCATATCTATCCACTTAATACTGATAACTGAGAAAAGGCCTAACTTATTTCAGTGCCTCTCAAAATTAGCAGTTTCAAAGAAAAATAATTATATATGGTATGTGACCAGGAAGATGTTGAGTGAGACAATACCATTAAAAGTAATGTATCTGCTTTTTTATTTCACCCTACCCAGAAATGATGGCATCAATAAACAGAAAAGGATAGAGCAGAAATGTAAGAGTGCACGGTTTCAGAGCTGTCTACTCTAAGCCCTTTGTGAAACAGGAGATGCAAGTTGACGCAGGGGATAGAACTGCTCAACTGTTGTTGTTCCCCTACATCAAGAGCAAGGCTGCTCCAGCAGAAAGGAGTAGGGCTTTGGGGGACACTGGGAAATGTGTGTTCTGGCAAACAGTGGTTAACGATCAGAGACTTGTGTGTCTTTTATCTGGAATCTAAATGTTCAAAGGCAGGGTAGAAACCCGGGATCTGGATTAAAAATTTCTACAACAGCAATCTCTCCAACGCAAGTTCCATTTATTCGTGAGAGGCCTAATACAGCATCTTTCTTAAATCAGGTCTGTCTGTTTCTAAAAATTATCTAATTTCTCAAAAAATGGACTCTAGCTCCCCTGATTACAAAAATCCTGGGCTTCTTCCAACAAACCACAGGTTGTTTAAGAATGATAGTTTGTTCACCTGCAAACTAAGGAAGTAGAGTAAAAACTCATAGAACTTTGAAAACCCTGCAACAAATTCTACTACACAGGGCTTAGTAGAGTAGCACACCTGCTCACTCTTTCTTGGCAGTCTCCAAAACACAGATACTAAGAAATCTATGATTTACTATAGTACTTGTATAAAGTTTTCACTCCCATAAACGGACAGCACTTGATCTTCAAAGAACAAAATTATTGGTTAAACAGAATACTACAATATCTAGTATCTAGCTATGAAAATTCAATGTTGAGAAAATAGTCGCTTTGTGCATTATGTCCAGGCTTTAAAGTTCATGGGCTGGTTGAACTTGGCCCTGTTGCTTAACCTTTCTAAGACTGAGCCTCTTCTGTTTCAAAATAGAGTAATAAGCAACACCTTCTGGATAGTAATAACAACTAAGATGGGATAAATAATGTGAGGAGGGGAGGACTTGACCTAGGGCATGACTGACATTGAAACCTACCCGTTCTGAGCAGGCAGCCTGTTAGCTATCATTCTGCCCACCCCCATCGGATCCTGGGAGGCTCAAATAAGGTAAGGTGTGTGAAAGCCCTGAAATATGCCACCATAACCACATCCAAAACACTATTCAAGACACAAGAATGAATACTGTCATAATCTTTAAGAGGTTAACTCCGATTTAACCAAGCATACCTTTAATCCCAGTACTCGGGAGTCAGAGGCAGGTGGATCTCTGAGTTTGAGGCAAGCCTGGTCTACAGAGTGAATTGAGGATAGCCAGAGCTACACAAAGAAACTCTGTCTTAAAACAAAACAAAACCACACAGAGGTTAAGGTCCTAAAAAGGAGCTGTAAGTGTACAAGTGTTCCAAAGGCAAGAAGTAGGAAGTGCTAGATTGTTAACAACAAGTGAATTAAATGAGCACTTATAACAAAAGTACACAATAGCTAAATATTTGCTCATATTTATACATTTGTGACCAGGCAAATTTAAAATCCAACAACTCTTGGTTCTAGAACTCATACTACTAGAGAAGAAAAAGTTTGTGTTAAAGAAGCAGAGCTATACAGAAACAACAGAATGCTGACATTTGTGAAGCACTCCAAGTATTCTGTGCCTTGTGGCTAAGTACCTCATACGCAAGCTTTGACTCACTCCCAGCAACCCTGGGAGCTGGATAACATGTCAAACATTTTACAGATGAGTTAAAAGTCTAAGCAAATCTTTTATTTAGTTCAAAGTCTCATAGACAGTTATCAGAATTAGACCTTCAATTTAGCCCCATCAGTGCAGGAAGCAGATGCCTTTAGCCTCTATTCTCTAGCAGTCATGTTCAAGCTAGTCCTGAAAACCAACTAGAGTATGAATCACTTAGCATGAGGTATATGAGACTCTGGACCAAAGGCACAGTGTAAACTATCAAAGCATTGCAGAGAGGACGTCTAGAGACTTTTTTAAAGGTATTGGTAACTGGCTGTTGGTGCACTTTAATCCCAGCACTCCAGAGGCAGAGGCAGGTGGATCCCTGAGTGGAGTCCAGCCTGGTTTACAGAGTGAGTTTCAGGATGACCAGGGCTACATAGAGAAACCCTGTCTCAAAAAATAAACAAAAAAGTGCTGGCAATATTATTGATACATAAAATATTCAATCTTTTTCATATACTGTGCTCATACATGAATAAATACATGTGTAAACACATACTATGTAAGAGAAACTCTTGGGGGAAGAGGATACAAGAGGACTCAGGTAACAGAAGTGAAGAGATAAAGGAGAAGTCACTAAAATATATTTTATTTGAAAATGACATAATGATATCTAATATTTCATATAATAACTTTAAAAAACTAAAGAGGAAATTTTGGAGTGCAGAGCAGAACAAATCTAGGGGCTTCATATATACCAAACAATCACTCTGGCACTTATCTATAGCCTTAGCACATTATTTTAAATAAAAATTTTACTTTTTGATTCCTGAAATCTCAGGTGGGTTATATTATTATAGGATACTTAGGAATACATTTACTCAAAAATAATAAAATGTAGGTGGGTCTGGAGAAGTTGTAGGGGTAGATATATTAAAATACATTGTATATATGTATGAAATTATCCAAGAATCAAATTTTTCTTTCCTTCCTTCCTCCCTCCCTCCCTCTCTCCTTTTCTTTTGTTGTTGTTTGCTTGCTTTGTTTTTATCCAGATAGGATTTTCTGTGTATATTCATGGCTGTCCTGAACTTACTTTATAGACCAGGCTGGCCTTGAACTCAGACGGATCTGCCCGCCTGTGCCTCCTGAGTTCTGAGATTAAAGGTATCACCACACCACCACCCAGTTATTTTCTTTTGTAAAAAAAAAAAAAAATGCAGCAAGTTTTAGAAATTTTGAAGTAATTTAGGGAAAGCATTTTGGAACCAAAGCAACACTCTGTACTGGAAGACTGGAAGCAGAGGAGCAGCAGGAGTCAGTACACAAGCGATATTTAAGATGGACTGAACAGAGAATGGAAGCAATGAGATCAGGAGAAGCACACTGCTGACAGTGAGTGTCCTGACCACCACCCAGGCTTGCAATAGACAGACCAGTGTTTGAACTTGGCCCCTATCACTTCCTAGTTCCATGACTTTAATCTAGCTACTTAATTCTTAAAAACTCAGGTTTATCCTCTGAGTTTGAGGCCAACATGGTCTCATATCTACATAGAGTTCCAGGACAGAAAGGGCTAATAAAAAGACCCTGTTTCAACAAAACAAAACAAAAACTACAAAACCAGTCAGAAAAAGTATCTATAATATTAGGGATATAAAACCCACCCAAATAGATATGAGAATTAAATAATGAGCAACACTATACAGTCTGACTCTCAAGAATCCTTCAAGTACCATCAGAGAAAATTAACACAGCTGATTCAAGGCATCTAAAGCAGTGACTGTGCTTTAGACGTTCGATTGAGTCAGATATCCCAAGCTCTAAAATATTCCTATATCAGGATAGACAACTATTTCTATGTGAAAAAGTTCTAAAGTATTGGTATATCAGGCTAAACAATTATGTGAAAATGTGCTGTGCATAACAGCAAGTTATATCAAGCACAGACGAGAGGCCAATTCTGAATACCACCAATCATAACAAAAATTGTCTCCGGATATTGAGAATCAACTTTATTTGAGAAACATAGTTTCTGGTATATAAAGTGATCAACAGAAGTAAGATTTGGAGGGAAAAAACTATCAGAGGGGAGGATAAAGTGTTTGTTTGTCAATGGTGGCAGAAATTAAAAATAAAAAGGCAGCCGGGCAGTGGCGGCGCATGCTTTTAATCCCAGCATTTGGGAGTCAGAGGCAGGCAGATTTCTGAATTCGAGGCCAGCCTGGTCTACGGAGTGAGTTCCAGGATAGCCATAGCTACACAGAGAAACCCTGTCTCGAAAAAACCAAAAGGAAAGAAAGAAAGAAAGGAAGGAAGGAAGGAAGGAAGGAAGGAAGGAAGGAAGGAAGGAAGGAAGAGGCAATGACCAAACTCACTGACTAGACTCAGAAACTATTAGAAAGGGAGGCAGCAGAGTAGCCGTATTTTAATTGAAATGCAGTGTAACGAGACCCATCAAAAGCATTAAGGAAGACAGGGCTGTGTAGGTTTGAAGGACCAGATGAACATGCAAATGAAAATACTCGTAAATTAATAAGAATCCTAGTGTGGTGGCACATGCCTTTAATCCCAGCACTTGGGAGGCAGAGGCAGACAGATCTCTGAAATACAGGACAGCCAGGGCTGCAGAGAAACCCTGTCTCAGAAAACAAACCAAACAATACTGGCCTAGAGCCAAGAAAGATGGGAATAGGCCCCTACATCAACTACCAAAACCATTCCTTATATCTCCTGAGGTCTTAAGAGTTTTATCCAGAAACTCTAAAATGAATAGTAATTACATGCATTAGTTATTAAGTGTAAAGTATAATTAATTATTAAGTGTAAAGTCCTAAAGAATAAAGTTATGACACACTTGACAATATAGGTTTGCTCTTTAAAATTTGAAAATGGCACTCTATTTTGTAAACAAAGATTATGAAAACTAAACATGGAAAATTATATATACTTTTATAAATATAAACATTGTAAACTTATATATATACAACAGAGATATTTGTATAATAATGAAGAAGTCAGATCTGACTGTCCTTCCTCCTTTCCCACATTACTTGCGACACAGCTTATAGCCTTTGTCTTAAAACCTAAGCAAACAAGTCTGCACCCTGCCCTCTGCGCCCACCTGTGCAATGTGAACCCTAGGTTACTCAAGCACTCCTCAGAGTGGACAAACTGGAAATCACCTCAGACACCCACATTCAGTGATTGTATTTTAATTTCTTTTTGTTGTTGTTGTTTTTTATTTGCTTGCATGTACATGTGAGTAATGCATGTGTGTTTGGTATCTGAGGTCAGAAGAGGGTGCTGGATTCTCCGGGAACTGGAGTTACTGACAGTTACAAGCTACCCATGTATGTGAGTGCTGGGAAGTAGAACCAGGTCCTCTGGAAGAGTAGTAAGTGCTCTTAAGCCATCTCTCCTACCTCTTAAAATCTCTAACAATATTCTGACCCACTGTCTCCCTGAATCAATATTCTCCAAATTCTAATATTCAGGAATTAAAACTATATCTGCATTTAAAGGTCCATGCCATGTCATTATATGTTTGCAAAACACAGACTGCATGAGACATCAAGAATGAACCTTAATGTAAACGCTCTGCATATGTGTGTATGCGTAAGCATGTGTTTACAACAGTAATGAGGCAAAGGATAAAAAACTAAATATTTTTATGAGCTGGGCAATAGTGACACAGGTCTTTAATCTCAGCACTTGAGAGGCAGAGGCAGGCAGATCTCTAAATTCAAGGCCAGCCAGAGTGAGTTCCAGGACAGTCAGGCTACACACAGAGAAACCCTATGTCAAAAACAAAAAAGGAAAAGAAAAAAGAATATTTTTATGATTATAATTTACATACACTACTTGGAAATAGACTGTTATTTGAAGACTGTCTTAGAATAGCTGTGAATGTATATTGGTCTTGTTAGGATAACTACTGAAAGAAGATTCTAAAAGTGATATAACAAGAAAGGAATAAAACAAACAAAATGCTCAAATTACAAAAGGCAAAAACATATGGAAGAAAAAACAAAGACAACAATAAGAAATAGTAAAAAGTTCAACTCTATACAAATAAAATCACTTTGAATGTCAATGTAATCATCTGTTGTAATTCACACTTTGCCAGAGCAGCGAGAAATAAAACCCAACTCCATTTTATCTACAGTAAACCCACTTAAAAATAACCAGTGAAGAAATTAAGGAAATACTGCATACTGTGCTAACAGCCCTTAAAAGAAAGTAGAGTAGCTGTTACTTAAGAAGGAGAAGACTCCAGAGCGGAGTTAACAGGTAATGTATAAGGTAAGTCAATTCTCCAAGAAGATTATGTGTATACACCTAACAAAGGGGTCAAAATTCACGAAGCATCTTCTATTTTTATTTTTTAAACGTATTGAGGATTTCATATGGTATATTTTTTATCATACTGTTTCCTGTTGAAGGAAGCAGGTTTTCCCTTGCCTATTGCTTGTGATTCGTAAAAAAGCTTTTTTCCTCTGGTGGCATGTATGCCCATTCTCCTACACCTGTGCTGGGATTTTATCTGGCTTGAGCTTGTGTGTGCCATTGCAGTCTCTATGAATTTGTATATGCCTCAGCCCTGGTGTGTCTGGAAAATGCTGTTTCCTTAAAATCATTCACCACCTCTGGCTCTCAGAATATTTCTGCCCCTCTTTCACATAGATCCCTGAACCAAGGGGATGCCATTATTAAAATTGGAAAATTCATATAGGGTGTTCTGAATCATCAAACTTATGTAAACAAAAATTTGAAATGATCTATCACATAATATCTGCTGTCTTACCACAATTGGAATTAAACTAGAAATCAGCAAAAGATAACCTGAAAAAAATCAAAATACTTAAAACATTAAAATAATATAAACTATGGATCAAAGTTGTTCAGAGAAAATAATTTGAATGAGCCAAGCATACAATGTGTATTCCTATTCCCATGGTCCTAGCACCTTGAAATCTGAGGCAGAAAGACTATTTGAGACTAAGAGCTCAAGACCAAATCAGGCAACATGATGAAATTCCCACAAGTAACAAAGAAAGGAAAAATAACCTTAAATGAAAATGAAAACCACCTCTGAGCAGAGCTTGTGAGGCACAATAAAAGCAGTGCTTAGACTGAAAGCAGTTAGAAGAAGAAGAAGAGGAGGAGGAGGAGGAGGAGGAGGTGGCGGCGGCAGCAGCAAGAGGAGAGGAAGAGGGGAGGGGAAGAGGAGGAAGGGAGAGGATAAGCTTCCACTTGAGAAAATCAGAAAAAACGAATGAAGAGATGGCCCAGTGTTTGCTGGGAATGGTGATGCACAATTGTAATCCCACCCTGGGGAGGCAGACACAGGAAGACCCTTGGGACCTGCAAGTCCCTAGTCCCAATGAGAGACCCTATCTCAATAAACGTGGGAAAAGATAGGAGGCTGAAACCTGGCCTCTACATGTTCACCATGGACACCTTCAGCATGTGTGTATGTGCATGGAAGGGAGGGAGGGAGAGATAGGGAGAGAGAGAGAGAAGTAATACAGTAGAAGAGTAGAATAATAACAACATGGGGTTGAGGGTTGGCTCACTGGGTTAAAAGAACTGGCTGTTCTTGTAAAGAATCCAGGTTCAATTCCTAGTACTCACAAGGTGGCTTACAACCATCTCAAACTCCAGTTCTAGGGGACCCAACACCCTCTGGGCCTCCACAGGCACTGGGCAAACGTGTGGTACACACACTTACTTGTCAGAAGGCAAAACTCCAATACACATAATTTTTTATCAAAAATTTTTAAAAAAGTAAAAATTAGGGCAAAGATAAGTGAAATTAAAAGCAGGTAATAAAAAAAAAAACAACCAATAAAACAAAAGTTGATTCTTTGAGAAGTTCAATAAAATCAATAAACCTTCAACAAAGTTAACTAAGACCATAAAGAAAAGAAAAAAAATCAATAAAGAAGGAAAGTACATCTCAGGAAATGACAAAATTAGATTATATGTCAATTAAGCTAGAAAGACAAAAATAAAAGGAACTGTCACTATATTGCCCATGAACACTAAAAGGAAAATAAGACAGACAGTGGGGTGAGGAAAATCTAAGTATAATAACAAGTATGTATGGAAACAAATGAAATCCCTTTATCTGGTATGCCAAACAGTGTTATTTAAGTTTTCAGACTTATTTTTTGACAACAGAGGTTGTGGTGGAGGGGGCAGTGTACTGTGATCAGAGGGTAACTTGCTAGAGTTTGCTCTCTTTTCATTACATGTATCCTGGGATCAAACTACCACCATCACATTTACCAGCAAGTGTCCTTATCCACAGACCCACCTAGTCAGCCTCAACTAAAAATAATTCAAAAGAAAATATAGTATAATAAACAAATGTATTCTCATACATTTGATGATCTAGTGATAACTAATCCATTTTAAATGTCCTTAAAGATACAATCTGCTAAAATTCACAAAACAAAGCCAATTTAAATAGATCTGAACCTATTAACAAACTAAATCAATACCTAATAACTTTCTTTTTTGTGTCAGTTAGTTCTTTTCTTACTTATTAATCATTTTGTTTACATTTCAAATGTTATTCCCTTTCCCAGTGTCACCTCCATGAACCCCCACCCCCTCCCTACCCAATAACTTTCTAAAATAGAAAATACAAGGTCTAGCTGGGCTTACAGGTGAATTCTACCTAACACAAAAGAAATTGTATCAATTCTCTGCCATCCTTTTTCAAACTTGAAATTTTCAGAAATAACTTATGAGAAAAACATTTTGGGCGTTTTAGTTGAGGAAATGTTTGCAGCACAAGCCTGAGGACCTGAATTTAACTCCCAGAACCCAAGGCTCAGTGACTAGCCTGTCTGGAATACTCAGTGCACTCCATGCCAGTGAGAAACCAGGAAGTCAAGCGGTGGCTGAGAAATGAAGAAAGCCAAAGACAGACCTTTTGTCCATGAGCTTGCACAAACAGGGGCACCCACAGAAACAACTATGTGTGCATGCACACTCTACTCACATGGAAATGTAAAATGTAAAGAGGTCTGACCTAAGGCCTAGAATTACCACGCTCATCTCTATGAAGTACTGACTGTAGTTTATTTACTGAACACATTGTGGTAGTTTCAATAGAATGGCTCCCAGAGGCTCATAAACTTGAATGCTTATCAGGGAGGGAAGCTGTTTTCAGAAGGATCGGGAGGTGTGGCCTTGTTGGAGGAGGTGTGTCACTGGGAGTGGGTTTTGGGGTTTCAAAAGCCCTGCCAGGCCTAGTGTCTTATGCTCTTAGCCAGGGTTTCAACACTAAGCCTGACCCCGTGCCGCCATGCCCCCAGCCATGATGATAATGGGCTAACTGAAACTGTTAGAAGCCCCTAATTAAATGCTTTCTTTGTAAAAGTTGGCCTTGGTCATGTCTCTTCACAGTAACAGAACAGTAACAAAGACAGATATTAATTTGGTTTTAAAAAAAAGCTGGAGGGGGAGGGATATTTAAGTGAGATTACTGGCTCTGTCTAATAAATCATAAAGAGGTTGTTTCTTCACACCTCAGTTTCAGAGAGAGAGAGAGAGAGAGAGAGAGAATGAATTAGAATGAGGAGACAGGGATGTTGATACAATGACAACACTGAAGAGTTTAGATTTACAATTTTGCATCTATAGGGATTAGTCCTTGCTGATTTCAACAGCCTAATCTATTTTGTCATCTTTACCTTTCATATTATCTACAGAATTATAGTAACTGGAAATTGGGGGAGGGGCAAAAATAAGTTCTGCCATGTATCTATATCAATACTGACAGTGGCCTTACCTTCTGGCTGGAGAAATGATTTGGTGGTCTTGCAGTTTGATTCCTGAGCACCCATGCTGAGCAGCTCCCAACTGCTAGCCAACCTGCGCTGTAGCCATCTCATGGCCTGGCCTCTGCAGGTACCTACACGCACATGTGTGTACCCCACACAGACACACAGTTAAAGATGAAGGGCTGGAGAGATGGCTCAGCAGTTAAAAACATTTATTATTCTTGCAGAGGACCTCAGTTTAGTTTCCAGAACTCACATGGTTTACAACCATTTGTAACTCCGATTTCAGAGGATTTGATATCCTTTTCTGCCTCCTCAGGCACCAGTCACATATGGGCTACAATACATACAGGCAAACTTTCATATACATAAATTAAAAATAAACTGTTTCTTAAATTACCCCAAATCCTTATGGATTTTGCTATGCAATCAAATGATTAACTTTGGACTAATCTCTTTTCTGAGAAAATAATCATTTTCCTGGCAGAGTGTAAGAGCTTATGGTCTAGTCCTCCAACCCAATTCTTTCCACATGACTTGAATATTCTCCCTAGTAGGCATTGGCACCTAACTATGTCTATCTCCCCCAGAAAGAAAGATGACCAGAAACTCTGGAGAGTCACTTTAGTTGAAGTCCAAATGAAAAAGCTATATCCAAGTAACGGCAAAAGAAAAGTACAAAAAATCTGACCCGATTAACAAATCTTGTCTTAACCTGGCTATAGAGGTCAAGGATGACTGAACTCCTCTTATCATCCAGATTCTACCTTAAGTACTGAATTACAGGCACGTGGCACTGTGCAAAATTTATGAATAGTTGGGTATTGAACCCAGGGCTTCAAGCATGCTAGGGCAAGTGACTATCAACTGAGGTACATCTTCAGCCCCAGATCCTCACTTTTTTATTCAAAAGCTAATTCACGAAGAAATGAAAACCAGCTCCAAGTACCTGAATCTAAACAGGTTAAGAAGAAGCCCACTAAAATACAAAAGCAGCTCCATTTTCTTCCACCCAACTGGTTTCCTATACAACATATATAGTCTTGCTCCCAGGGCCTAGAAACGACCACTCTCTCTAAGAAGACATAGAGTTTCTGTCCCAACCTCAGTACTACCTGGTTATGTGACTGCTCATGACTCATTCCCCTAAATCCTAATTTTTTTTTCTCTGTAAAATGAGAATAGCCTTTCCTCTCACAAAATAGCTATGAAAATTAAAGCTTAAATGTGCCCAGTAAATGGAGGATAGGTTTAAGAACCTGGGTTCAATTCCAGGGAAAGACTATGTCCCACAGTACATGGCTCTCAATCAATAAACGTAGATGATTCTCTTTCTGTTAACTTGCTATAGCTTTATGCTCCAATTCTCCTTTACATAAAACCAGATCAATCAGGCATAGTGAAGCTTGCCTTTGATCCCAGCACTGGGAGGCAAAGGCAGGCAACCTCTGTGAGTTTGAGCCTAGCCTAACTTATAATAGATAGTGAGTTCCAGGATAGCCAGGGCTATGTGGACAGACCTAAAAACAAACAAACAAACAAACAAACAAACAAACAAACCGGTAACAGGACTAGTTTGGAAATGCCCAAACTGAATCTAAGGTCTAGAAATATCCTCTCCTACATTTGAGCACT
This sequence comes from Tokudaia tokunoshimensis, assembly GCA_036184795.1. NCBI lineage: Eukaryota > Metazoa > Chordata > Mammalia > Rodentia > Muridae > Tokudaia > Tokudaia tokunoshimensis. The sequence continues at coordinate 12,599,457 of BTHU01000004.1, forward strand.
AACTCCAAGACATATTTCAAAAGTTCTCAAAAGACAGGTCTTACAGCTATTATCTCTAAGAAGTCAAAAGTAGCTCAAGACAAGGTTAAGTAATGAGATGTAAATCCTTTGGGAACCTATGGGTTCGCCTCATAACTAGTAAGTACTATCAACTGTATTCTATCCAAGATTATCAGATATTCCAAGTGGCAAAAGAATTCGTTGAAAAGCTCTGACACAACAAAGCTGAAGAAGTGAATCTCTACTCCTTCCAGGAAACTTTGTTTTTGGAAATTTACATTCTATATAGTAATTATCAAAGTTCATCTGAGGTTGTTACAGGTTAATGTCACTAGAGGAGCCATCTACTGTGGTAGCTCTACTGTGGTAAATCAAAGCTTCAGAACTAGTTTCTGGGTCAAGTCGCACTGTCACCTGACTTGACATCGACACTGGACAATACACTAAAGCTCTCAAAGCTCATTTTCTCAACTGTATTATTTTCAAAAGCGGGCTGTGAAATCAACTCTGTGGTCTGCAATTAACATTTTTCATTTTAAGCACACGGACACACACACACACACACACACACACACAAAGATAGAAATATACTGGGTGATATTACGTGATATTTCATCTACATTTTAAAAAAGTTGTTCCTGAGGCTAGAGAGACGGCTCAGTACTACTTACAGCTTTTACAGAGGGCCTGTGGCTTCTGTGTACACCAGCATTGATGTTCATGTAAATGCACATACACACATGTGCATGCATACACAAACATATGCATAATTTTAAAGTAATTAAAATTCTTTTTAAAAGAATGTAACAGATGCCAGTGACCTATTGGACTATAAGTTGTATGCTATTTTCTGCATCTGTTTTCCAAAAATTGGAAAAAATAATGAATACTATATGTTAACAGATTCAAAATAGCTAAACACAGTCTTATTTAATACTGGAGAAATTCTTCATAAATCAATTTTATCTTCCCTTCCAAAGTAGTTTACCTTTAACAACATTATATACAGGAAGGCAACCCACATTATTTATCATGGGCATGTCCTTCTTTTTGACACATAATGGTAAGGTCTGTCTAATTAAAATCTAAAAAGTATATTATAAATTGACAGACAAACAGTCTGCCAAACTGCTCAGACAATAGTGATGTGTGCAAATGGCATAAGCTGTGTCTTGGACAAGTCCCCTCTTATATGAAAATGGTTATGAAATGAAGATACACCTTATGTCAGTATTGTTCTTAAGAATTCTCACTCTGCTAAATGTGCAAGAGCTGGCTCCTGGAGTGAAAGCCCAGAACGGGTTCAGAGCTTAGAAAGGACCACAGGTACAGGTGACATTAAGAGAGTCTAAAAGTAGCAAACAAGACAAGAACTGCATATTCTCTGCACACACACCACCACCACCACCACCACCATCATAATCAATTATGGACAGAACGAAAAGATAGTTATATACCTAATACTGATTTAATACTAATACTTATTAGATTGTATTAAATTCTGGGAGCTAGGAATTCCTGAGGAAAATAAAAATGGGTCCGTGTAGAATAGATTTCTTATCTTAGAGCTAAGGTTTTATAATGGCAGTTTTTAAAACTGTTTAGCCTGTATGTATGTATGTGGACCACTTGTGTGTCAGGTGCCCAAGAAGTCCAGAAGAGGGCATTAGATCCTCGCAACTAGAGTTACAGGTTGTTGTAAGCTACCACTTAGGTGCTTCCTCTGGAAGAGTAACCTGTATTCTTAACCTTTGAGCCATTTATCTCTTCAGCCCCCCATAATGCAACTTTATTACTTCAATTTAAAAAAACCTATGCCAATTTAGTTAAATAAAGCAACTGCCTTTTACTAAATGTCACAACTGACAGTCCTTTATGGCAACCTAGTTTCCCAGTGGCCCAGAAAAACAGTTGGTGAACCCTAAGGACCCTAGTTCAGACAGTCTAAAGACTGCCAACTAAGGTGGTGTTGCAAGTTTAAAGGCCAGGCCACAGCTCGATGGAGTCTATGCTTTCATACCACCCAACTCCAAAATCCCCTATATGACTAAGGGGCGATCCTCAAAGAGGAATAATGAGAGATTAAAGCTACTTCCTCATGTGTTCAAACACTAAAATCTAAAAATTCACTTCTCTGCTATTCATGCACTTTTCATTAAGTACAATTTAGTTCTATAAAACTTCCCTCCCTCCTTCTTTCCTAGATACTATGTTACTTTACTATGTAGCTAAATTTGGCCTGGAACTCATAATCCTTCCTACTTCTGCCTCTCAAATGCTAGACTTACTACAGGGACACACCATTTCAGCTTCAAACACCACTTCTATAATTACCTTATCAAATTGCAAAATCAGGACCATGGTCTGGAGAGGAAGCTGGTTAGAATCACAATAAATTCCCAAATCAAACAATTAGTTTAGTTACAGCACAATTCATCAACAATAGGCTGGCCTAGGACTGTGGCAGTTAGCTGCATTATTGTATTTTAGAAAGACAAGTTCCCCCTGACATGTATATAGGTGTAAGCAACTACTCCGTGGGTCATGCCATCAAACAAAAGCAACACCTACAAAGTCTCTCTCAGTGACTAGAAACAGCCAGACACTCAAACTGCCAGTCCTGAATTATGGCCTCTGAATGGTGAGGGCTTCACATTTCACCGATCAGGGCACAGCCCAATCAGAAGACAAACCCCTGCCCTGCCGGGGACCAGCAAATCCGCTTTCTTCCAGTGTGCACATGACTGAATGTGCTTCTGTCCATCATCTGGGTCATATATAGTTCAATGCGAGCTAAGCAGACAGGGCTGCAAGGAAATCTGGTGCGGTTCCATACCTTGTCTAGCCTGGGCTCCAGTATCTTTTTTTTTTTTTAACTGACAAACTCATTTTTCTACTGGGACAGGATGCTGTGCTGGCTGAAGTTCCATTTCTACAGCAAGAATCCTATCTGGAAGCACAGAAGTGTCCTCTAGCCACAGCAGCTCTAACTTTTCTGATTGTTGTTGCTGCTTTCTCCTATCACCCCCATCCCCTTTTGACAAAGATCCAACTGTAGAAAGTCTTACGTAACAGTTCAGGACTACTTCTGTTCTTTTACCGGGTAAGCACTTTCATTTTTTTTTTTCCAGCTAAAAACATTTTAAAATTGCATCTGTTGAGAGGCTTTGACTAAAACCTTTTAAGTAATTTGTGTAGTGAAATACTGTCACTGATTTTTTTCGTCTCATTTCTGCACGTGCTCCTTTGTTCTCGGAACAGAAGCTTTATACGCTCCCCATAACGCAGCTGCAGAGTTATTAAGTCAGTTATTATAAGGAACACAAAGGTTGCTTTGCATTCTTTGCCTTTAGATAATTAATTTTGTATTTTTCTTAAAACAATATTTAAATAAGACAGAAATTAACAAAAGAATAAACTGTTAGAGAATTTAGAAAAGTTTGAAGTTTTTACCACCTTTTCTATCTGTAGTTTTGTATGGCCAAACACTTGTGCCGCCTGGGGCGTTGGGGGTAGAGGCAAGCATAGACAGAGAGGAACTAAGCCAGACATGGACAAAGGCATGAGCCAAAACCAGACAGTCCTAGCCGTTCGATAGGCCAGCAGTGGGTGAGACAGGTCAGCCAGCTGCGGAGGTGGGAGGGGGGAAAGGGGGCATGGATGTGTGAGGTGCTCATGCGTGCAATCGTGACTAGATTCTGAAACTGCCAGCCATTTTCCAAGCTATGCTTTGTATAATCTAAAGGAATGTGTGTCCCCTGAAACAGTCTTAGCAGAGCCACTGAAAGAAAGGGAGTACAAGAGACACCAGCAGCACACAGAATCAGAAAATACTGGGAACTTGAGTGGGCAAGAGGGAATGCAGAGTGTGTGGAAATTTTTTAGTGATCTGGAATGTGTTGAGTGACAGGAAGTGCCCCAAGCAACCCCCCTCCACTCTTCTCAGTCTCGCCTGCTTTTGTCTAACTCTTGTAATCTACACACTACTGCTTACAAAGCTGTCTGAGTTTAAGACAAAAAGAAACATAAAAGGCTCTCCATTTCATAGTACCTGTGATATAGGAGAAATGTAAATGCATGGTTCTTCAATCCTATCGAGATTGTTTTTCAGGTATATAGAAGATACTTACAATAACTATGTTTATAGATAAATGAGAATCATAAATTTATAGTACCATTTTAAACCTACAATTAAAAAAGATTTACCAATTCTGGTATAACTTAAGTGGGTTCCTAATTTGAAGGCAACTTGTTTTCTTTGGTTTGTATAATACATGTGAAGCTAGATTTTCTTTGTATAAATGTGGGTTTTGGGGAAAATATTCAAAGTAATAAGAAGAAAGTACTTAAAAAAAAGGCAGGGATGGTTTCCCTTTGTGAGTTGGAAAGCACTTTAAAGGACTACTAGTTCCTTGAGAAAAGCGGCTGTCTCTTACTTTTATTTGTATGCAATCAAGTAACTTTATAATATAAAAAATGCTAAGTAGAAACTTTTCAGACAATATAATATTATTCTAAGTGAAAAGAGCAATCTGGCATGTTTCCCAAAATTCAGGAACACTAAAAAACAGTCAAATAATTTAATACCTAACCCTACTTACGAAATGGAGAATTAAGTGTGTGTCAGATGATTCTAATGTTTTTAGCTCCTACCGCAGAATGTTACTGGGCAGCCTAGGAGTTAATCTTCCCTAGCGTAGCTCTGAGCTTTCATGCCGAGCAGACGTTATTCACATGACGATTCGAAAAGTCCATTCATATATCTCACTACCTGGATTTGAATAGAAACCAGACAGCGATTCTTTAGTTCCAGCCACACTCGCCCCACTGGACAATAGTGATTTGTTAGCAGAGGCGCAGGCTGGAGAGCACAAAACTCAGAGCTGCGGAAAGATGCAGAATTCAGAGAACAGGAAGTTACAGGCTCCACACACTCCTGGCAGCTCTGAGATGTGAAGTGAAAAAAAGGAAAGAAAGAGAAAAGGGCAACATGGAGATACGAGATGCCATGTTTAAGAGCTACTCCAGCATTTTAACCACCTCCAGTGCCATAAAAGCTGTATTGTTAAAGTATATAAAGTCACGAGTCCTGTGTACTCTCTTTCTCACTACAGAACACTTCATTCAAAGCCCTGGAAGAGTCAGCAGTACTAAAGTATGCACAGTGTGCTGGTTGCTTGGTCTGCTCTGATAGAAAGGAGAGGAGCATTTTATAAATAAAAACTACTAGCACAAGTAGAACAAGTATCCTTTTAAATTTATATCATAAAACCATTCAAAATTAAATGTACTAAAACTCTATAGAAATTATTTTCCTCCAAGATAACATATAAGATTTATTATTAAATTTCAAACAAAGTGTTCTTAGAAGACACAGTTTAAAACTAGTCTAACACAGAAAACTTTTGTTTTAGGTTGTATTTCTCAAGCAAAAATTTGAAATCAAAGTTCCATGCAACTTAATTTTGGAAACAAAAGAAAAATCATATTTTTTTCTGAATTAACAAATTGTAATCTGTCTCTGTCATGAAATTTTTAAAAGATATTAGGGCAGGTAATTCTAAAAGGGGTAGGGCAGGTAATTCTTCAATCTCAATTAATAAGCCAAAAAAAAAAAAGGAATACATGGTTCCTATTCAGACCCTTGTGGTATAACCTGAGTATCAACAAGCCAGACTGGTATCCATTCCATCCAGTAGTAACAGGAGATCCTTGCAAAAAGAAGCTATATTTGGGTGTTTGTTTGGTTGGTTTGTTCTGGTTTTTCAAGAAAGGGTTTCTCTGTGTAGCCCTGTCCTGGAACTCACTCGGTAGACCAGATTGGCCTTGAGCTCAGAAATCCACCTGCCTCTGCCTCCCAAATACTGGGATTAAAGGCATGCACCACCACTGCCTGGCTAACTGTATTTGTTTTGTTTTGTTTTTTGTTTGTTCGGTTGGTTGTTTTTGGTTCTGTGATCTATGAGGAAAACCAAGCAATAAATAGCATCATACCCAAGATCTCAATCAAAAATTGCTTTGGACACATGAACTGTTCTGCTCAGTTTATATCCCATGATAACAAGGTTTTGAGTTGGACACATGCCAGGTTTCATATGGCTGCAGTGACTAAGCTTCCTCAACTTCTAACACTACTAGTCAAATGCCACATATCACTTAGTACCTCTATCTGTGTACTGTCCAATAGAACAGTCATTAGTTACATGTGGCTATTTTGGTTTACATAAAAGAAAAGAAAATTTCAATTCTTCCTCCCTACTAGCCTTATTTCAACTCTTCAATAGGCGCATGTAGCACTGGTTATTATGCGGGATGGCACAGATAGAAGGTACTTCCATCACCACCGGTCACTGTACAAAGGTTATCTAAGACAGTCTCATACCATACACATTGTCTCCAACTACACATACAGTTGGACTCATGCACAAAATCTTTAGGTAAAAGTACAATAGCATGCATGACAAAATAGTGAAAGGATATTTTATACATAGCTTTAAAAAAATAAACCAATTTTGAAGTCAATGGTAAGGCAGGAGGTCCAGATCCATTTTCTTTACTTGGTTTACAATGAAAACTACAATTATGAAAAATATAAAGAGAATAGTGGCAGAAGGGAGTAGTGGTCAAAGTCAAATGAACCACAAGAAGTTCTTTCCAAATATATGAGATAATTCAACAGTTTCTCTTCCATTGCCATTGTTCTGGACTAAATATAGAGTAACAGAGCACTAGTTGTTGGATTAGTCAGACCTGGGTGACTTTACTAACATTCACTTTCATAGATAGTTGCTACAAGGCAAATTAATTCACTGCTCTCAAACTTACTGGCAAACAAGTAAATAGTCATGGGACAGGAAATACAAAAGAATTCACAATAAAGCATCTTGTAATATGCCAAACAAAAAAGGGGCAGCAATTATTTACTACATTTTCCCTTTAAATCTTTACAATGTAACTCCTTCTAAACAGATATTATTCAGAACATGAAGCAAGTCTTTAAAAGCAATTACACTAAAATACTAATGCTGGCCATGTAAGCTAAGTAAAATGGAAACATATGGGTGCCGGGCAACTTTTCCTAGCTAGGTGATATTTGTGATTTTTGAGTCTTAAAACAGCCTTGCAGGGTGGCATTAATATTTTTGTTTGATTAATGCAGACTGTGTGGCATTGGAGGAAGTGACTTATTATAGGAAAAAATCTCAGGTCATATTTGGTTCAAATAACCAGCATAGTCTCTATGTATTCAGAGCTTTAAATTTACAGATTGTAGGTATTAAACAAAGGCAGGAAGACTGAAGAACTTGCTCAGTCATAAAATGCTTACTGTGCAAGCACAAGGACTTGAGTTCAAAATCCTAGTAATAGGTAAACAGTGACGGGAAGCCCCTTGGGCTTGTTCCCCAACCCTGCCTAGGCAAATTAGTGAGTTCCAGGTTCAGTAAGAGATCTTATCATAAAAAACAGGTGAATAAAGTGAATAAAGAAGGTTCGGTTTGTCAGCCTCTGACCTCTGCACACGTGCACATGTACACCCACTCATATAACTACTCTATAGCCAAAAGAAGACTAATTTGTCAAGGAATGCCAACAAGTATCCAAACACCAGGAACCCGACACCTGTTCATGAAGAAAGGAAACTCTATTGTATTAGATTTACTTATTATTTTCAGAGAACCTGAGCCCTTGTACATACAAATGTCAGCAACCAACTTGTAAGGAGTCAGTTCTCCCATCCACCATGAATGTTTGAGAACCGAGCTCAGGCTGTCAGACTTAGTGGCAAACATCCTCACCCAATGAGCCATCTCATTCTACTCAAAATGGCTATTTGAACTTAGTTTATTGTGAAGATTGAATGCAATGAGCAGTGCCTCCTCTCGAGGCTTTGGTGATAAACAATAAGAAAAACAGAACAGCGTACCAAGTGACTTCTACTTTGACCACAAATTTTAACCCCTAATCAGGGTTGGTAGACATACGTCAGAATCCTGGCTCTACCACTTATATACAATGGGTATTGAATGAGTGAGTCCCTTTCCCTCAGTCACAGAATTTGCATCAATGAATCAGAAATACTGTCACCTGCAAGACTGCGTTAAGATTCAAGAATCACAAAAATGAAACACCTAACACTGGTTCTGGCACATGGAAAACAAATTCTCTCCTAACTTCTAAAGGCTTTAAGTCCAGATCAATATCTGACAACTTTCCTGGATACAGAGAATGAAAACAGAAGTGTTCCACCCTGTTCATAGCACCTAGTATTCTCTGCTTAAAGTTAAAATTAAACATATGAATGTAAGAACAGTCAACATTGCACAAGGTATTTAAAATCTTAGAGAAAAAGACTAGATGAAGTAACTGAATTAATACATGAAACTTATTTGAAAAATGAGGTAGGACATCAGATTTCAAATATATACATATATATCATATAATGTATGAGTGATTGTGTCTGCATGTATGTATATGCACGTGTGCAGTGCCTGCAGAGAAGAATGTGTTAGATTTCCTAGAACTGGAGTTATAGACAGTTGTAAACTACCACTAGGTATCAGGTTGCAATAATGTAATGGATAATTTATTGTTGAAACAAGTTTAGTACTATTATTAGATCTAAAATTGGAGAAATCTTTTTCCCTAAACAATATCTCACTATGAATTGAGGCTGGCCTGGCATTTTCTACATAGCCCAGGCTAGACTTGAATGTATAATATTACTGCCTGCTTCCAGAAAACCAGAATAAAGAATCTTTTCCTTTAACAAATACCATTTTCTAAAGACTCTTTTAGAACATATTTCTATGGACTCTTCTTGGTAATTATAATAAATACATGTCCTAAAGTACATACAGCGTATGGTAAAGAAACTAAAGTAGCCAACTCTATGCATGGAAAAGAAATGTTTGTCTTTTAAAAATCAAAACTATATACAAAGAATTCCTAGGCAAAGTATTTTCCGACTGCATCTGTGGATACATGTCAAGTTGAAAACAGCTCAGCAGCAGTAAGAAGGAACAGGTGTCCTTGACTAATGCTGAGTTACCGGCGAAGGGCAGATCTGACACACGAACCTTTCAGAAGATGCACGGCACAAGATTTTCTAGGGAAAACAAAATGGTAAGAGAGATAACACGGTGTAATAGGCTATTTTAAAAGATTATTTTTCTAACAGAAATAGGCAACTCTAGATGTGATGTTCCCTTAGCTCTTCACTAACTTCCTGAAAATAACTAGAGCAAAGGATTCTGGATCCTTATTAACATTAATTATGAATCTAACTAATATTAAGTAATATGCATCATATTAGTGTTAGACTTAGACTAAATGGTGGGCTGGGTATGGCGCCACATGCCTTTTATCTTAGTGCTCAAGAGCAGAGGCTGTAGAATCTCTGTGAGTTCAAGGTCAGCCTCTACACAATAAGTTCCAGACAATCCAAGGTTTCAAAAAACACAATGGCAACAATAAAAGACTAAATAGCGTAGAAAAATTAAAAATTAAAACAAGTATCGCCTGCCTTCATGGAACAAATCAGCTATAAACCTAGATAATCAAAAGCAAGAATTCATGTCATTCAAAAAATGGCAGGGAGCTGAGCTTAGAAATTTTGAGAACAGGTCCAGTGATGTGGAGACACTGTTCTGCCATGTGTTGGATTTAAAAATTCATAAAATAATGAAATATATACGCTTAGCTACAACTGATTCAAGAAAAAAATATGTAAAACTATAGTATTTTATTAGACTCCATAAGTTATTAAGGAAATAAAATAATTGGATGAAATACCTATAGGTTGTCTTTACAATGAGCATTTTAATCAGATCTGTGATACCAGGTACAAAATTTACATATATACAAAACCTTTGATGGGCATTTAAAGACAAGAAAATTTCTGGACAGGAGGGAATATAAGTGATCTGGGAAGGCAGGGAGCAATGTTCTGGTAGGATTCTATGATATACTAGAACATCAAATGTGACATGTATGTCCTTGTCACCCCCGTTGTGCTTTCCCTAAGACCAGGCTCCTACATAAACTATTTCCTTTAATGACACTCAATAAGATCATCATGACTGTACCACTGGCTAGCATCCAACCCACAACAAGTAAGCTGCCTCTTAGTTATCAAAAGTATTTAAGATACAGCTATAACTGTAAGGTAGCTAGAATCATTGCTGGGTTACTGTGAAGGCTTTGGGTATAAACCAGAATCACTTATGCCTACAAAGTATGGAACTATTATTAATCCTTCTTTCAATTGGAATTTACTCTGTCATCACGGGAATACACAATGAAGCTGCTGTTAATCATGACAAAACGGTACAATGTTATCTCCACAGAACCTGGTGCTCCTAAGCGAAACACTGATAATCCTCAGAACTCACATTCCAACTACTTGCTGCTTCTAGAACTTGGGATTCCATATAGGTTTGTCTCATTGATAAAGACTAATTATCAGCAAGAACAGCAGGTATAAACCTAGACTTGGGCAGGGGAGGCAGAAGGCTACTGAAACCAGCCTAGGCTATGTAGGCTATCACATACATACAAAGATCCAATTATGTGGATTTTGCTTTTGTTTTGTTTTCTTCAAAAGGTGAAGCAATCTGGCAAATATACCGAGAGAAACTTAGTTACCTTAAAAATTATGGCAGAGGTACAGGACACAGGGCAGGATTTCTCCATCCCCTCTTTTTGGTTTTGAAACAAGTTCTTACTATACAGCTCTGACTGGCTTGGGACTTGCTATGTTATGTAGACCAGGTCTGCCTCAAACTTAGAGGCCCACTTGTCTTTGCCTCCCAGAGCTAGGTTAAAGGTGTGTGCCATCACACTCTGCCCCAGGGGGGTAAAAATTCTTCAAGAGAGCTTGCCCTAGTATCCTCTTAAATCATTCAACCTAGCCAGATATGGTGGCACATATTTTTAAGTCCAGCACTTGGGAGACAGAGGCAGGTGGTTTAAGGCCAGCCTGACCTACAGATTGAGTTCTAGGACTGCTAAACAGAGAAACCCTATCTTAAAAACCCTTTTTAAAAAAAAAAACCTTTTCCTCATTTAACTGTTAAAATGCTATATCCCTGTCAACAGATAAAAAGAGATTGTATTAATGATGTTTATACATAATTTTTAAAATCAAAATTTCTTGAGGAAAAACTAATTCAACACAATCTAGCTAAATAGGTTTCATTCACATGGCCTTTTATCCAAGTACCTATAGTCAAGAGAAATGAAAATGTTAACAAGGGGTAGGGGATGTCCTTTAGAGGGCTGGAGAAATGGCTCAACAGTTAAGAGCACAGCTCTTTCAGAGGTCTTAAGTTCAATCCCCAGGAACCATATGGTGACTCACAACCATCTGTACTGGGATCTGATGCCCTCTTCTGGCAAATAGAGCACCCATACATAAAATAAATAATTAAAAAAAAAAAAACTCCTTTAAAAAGAATAAAATTAGCTTCATATTTTCTTTTCTTTCTTTTTTGGCGATTTTCCCTAAAATTCCTGCTCATGCCTTGTGAAAGCGACTTCTTGTCAGAAAAGGTTTCAGCTTTACTGCAGGTGCTGGAATGCACGAACTACAGGAAAAGTGGAATCACCAGTGTCCTCAGACTGCAGACACAGAGGCTGGCCAGCTCAGTGTGAAGTCAGACTCCTCTTTAAGAGTTACACTGGCTTCAGGACTCTGATATCTGCATATGTTTAGCCTCCACAAGTAGTAAAGGCCATTTATGAAGGGGCTACCATGTGTCCAACAGTGTGTGGTGCTCTTCTAAACATGCTACTTAATAACCACAGTCACTCAGTAAGATACCGCTACCAGCCCATCTTATTGATAAAGACTCCAAGGTTCTGAAAGAAATGACTCACCTGCTTTCATAATCCATATTCAAATTTATATATCTAGCTCTGGAACTGTTCATTTCACTATCCAGTTTGTTTTTCCATGGTTTAGAAGAACATATTTGCCCATTCCTTTTGTTCCTTCTAAATACCAGATAATTTTTTCTCTGTCCCTAACCGTGAACAGAACTGACTTGTAAAATAATCATGGATATGGAACTGTACAAGACATTTCTATATATGATGAAAATAGATTTATAGATGTCAGCAAGTATACCTTCTAAATTATGCATGGAACTTTCAAAACTAACCAGGTATTATTTATTTATTTTTTTAGGCTTCAAGTCTTGGAAAAGAACTATATAATCTCTTTTAAAATTTATCAAAGTGGGGGTTGGAGAGATGGCTCAGCGGTTAAGAGCACCAACTGTTCTTTAAGAGGTCCTGAGTTCAATGCCCAGCAACCACATGGTGGCTTATAACCATCTGATGCCATTTCTGGTGTGTCTAAAGAAAGCGACAGTGTATTCACATATTTAAAATAAACAAATCTTTTAAAAAAGTATCAAAGTATAAGCAGTAGTCTAATTTAAAGAACTATATTCAGTACTTTCTAAATTGCAAAAATATTCCATCCTGTTAACTGTTATAACATTTTAATATTATTTAAAATTTATAATATCTTTAACAATAACATTGGTGTGAATATAAAAGGCATTTGTAGACAGAGAAGCAAAAATCATTAACACATTTATTTGTTTATTTATTTATTGGTTTTTCGAGACAGGGTTTCTCTGTGTAGTCCTGGAAGATATATTCTGTAGACCAGGCTGGCTTTGAACTCCAAAGTTGACCTGCTCCACCTCCAGAGGACTGGATTTAAAGTGTGGAACACCACATCCAGCATCATTAACATAATGTTAAAACCTCTTTTCTACCTTAAAATAGAACCTAAAAATTTATAGTTAATTTTGTAAATACATGACAAGGAGCTCAATAACTAACATCCTTAATTTGAGGCAAATAGCAAATTGTAAAGAAAAGGAGCTAGGGTAAATTAAATCAAAGCTTTTGATTACTAAATTTAACTAAAGATTACTAAATATCAGTTATCTCAGTCACCAAAAAAAAAAAAAAATCAGAAAATACTGTTACCCATATAGACATGAATCTTCTAGTGACACAGTGTCTATCCTATGACCAATACAATGTTCAATTATCATTTGTCCTCTTCTCCTTTGTCTTTAAAATGTCTGTCCCCTTTACAATTTTTGAGTGTTTGGACTGCATGTACATCTGTGTACAACATACAGACCTGGTAGTAGAGGTCAGAAGAACATGCCAAATCTGTGAATACTACTGTTACAGACAGTTGTGAGCTGCCACCATGTAGGTGCTGGGATTTGAACTGGGGTCCTCTGTGAGAGCAGCCTATGCTGTTAACCACTGAACCACCTCTCCAGCCTTCTCCCATCTTCTTTTTTATCAGGTTTAAATAGAACTCCGAGTTTACTAGTGAATATACAGGAACAAGTACTATACTGACCATCACTTATGGCTAGAAGGCAAATGATCTGTTCACTTGTCTTCTGGCATTCATTCTATTCAGGTACTTGATTACTGAACTTCCTTTTTTTTTTTTTTTTTTTGGGTTTTTCAAGACAGGGTTTCTCTGTGTAGCCCTGGCTGTTCTGGAACTCACTTTGTAGACCAGGCTGGCCTCGAACTCAGAAATCCTCCTGCCTCTGCATCCCAAGTGCTGGGATTAAAGGCGTGCGCCACCACTGCCCAGCCTTACCGAACTTTCAACATAGTATAACTGACTCAAACAAAGAGTCCCTGAGGCTAGGTGATGGGGATACAGCCTATAATCAACACTTAGAAGATTAAAGGAAGACCAACACAAGTTCAGGGTCAGTCTGAGCTGCAAATGTATAAATTCTGACTTTAAAATATTTTAAAAGTCACTGAATGCCTACTCTGTAGCATGCTAAGGAGAGTAATGCCTTCAAAATCCCCACAAAGAGCTCTCAGTCTAGTGTAAGAGACAAACATGATGATGAACACTGCTAAGAAAAATCTAGGATGTGGGAGGCACAAACTAAAAACACTTAATCTTCTACTCAAAGACAATGCTGACAGAACATGCCTGCAATGCATGTTTGAAAAGCAAGTAGACTTCACAGAGGAGAGTTCCTCAGACACTAACACTATAAATGAAAGCACTCATATGACAGATCAAATTGTGAATTTAAGAAATCAAACTTAAGCTTTGCTTAAGTTCAGAGAAAAGGGGTTGAAAAGGAAGGAACAGCCTGTCAGGGTCAAGCTATGAAAGACATCCCACTAAGCTTGTACTAAAAGACTGACTTCAGGGGCTGCCGAGATGGCCAAGGAATCAAGAACATATACTATTTTTGCAGGGACCTGAGTTCGGTTTTTAACACACCCATATCAAGTGGCTCACAAATGTCAGTAACTCTAACTCCAGGGGATCTGGTATTCTCTTCTGGACTCCATAGGCACCCGCATTCATACGTAGACATAATTAAAAATTAAAAATAATTTTTTAAAAAGTGATTTAATTTCATTTTGGAGTTTAATATACAGCCAGACATGGTGGTGCATGCCTTTAATCCCAGCACTCAGGAGGCAGAAAGAGACAAATCTCTGTTTGAGGCTAGCCTGGTCTATAGAACTATTTCCAGAACAGCCAGGGCTACGTGGAGAAATCCTGCCTTAAAACAAACAAACAAACAAACAAAAAAGGATGAAAAGGAACGTTTGTTTGTGGTGTGAACAAGAAAAGGAGGAAGGAAGAAAGGGAGGCATTTTGTTCTAACTAATCTCTGTAAAATGCCTTTGCCTTGCCCCCAGTTATAAAATGAATATAGTTATATGGGGTCTGATTTACAGGATACCATAAAATTTAACATGGTCTTAAATATCTACCCCATTACTCATCATGCTACTTAACATCATTCTTTTAAATAAATAGAAAATATCAAAAATAAGTCAAAATATGAGTTAGAAAAAGTATAACCTTGGGCTAGGGTTGTAGCTTCATGGTAAAATGCTTATCTAGTGTGTCCAAGGCCCCAGGTTCCTTTCCCAGACCACCACCAAAAGAAAAAAATCTTTAAAATAAAAAAAAGCAAGTAGGATATATATGTGTGTGAAACTCTGCTAAGTCTCTCTTACAACCACACTGTTCTCCTGACTTAAACGGTTCAGACACCAGCCCAGCGCCTAGTTTAACCAAGCCCTTGACCCCAACACTTTAGATCAATCTTTAACCAAGTTGCTGCCTGGCTTTAAAAAAAAAAAGTATTTTACTCATGTCAAAATACAGTAGATATATACACTACAAATTTATACATCACGATGCACTGCTTTACAAAATAAACACGTGCGGAAAGTCAGCAACTAAACCCAGATACAGAATGTTACTGACAGCTCAGAATATTGCTAACAACTTGTGGTCTCCCCCTGTGAATGTAGTCAATGTATTCTACCACTAACACCTAGTATCAACTTTATTTTTTTAACTTAATGTCTGTATGCTCAATGATACAAGTGTGTCATAATACATATATTGTATGTACTTTTTAAAAAATATTTATTTATTTATGTTCCGTATACACAGTCATTCTCCTCATGTATATCATAAGAGGGCATCAAATCCCATCACATGTTTGTGAGCGACCATGTGGTTGCTGGGAATTGAACTCAGGACCTCTGGAAGAGCACTTAACCACTGAGCCATCTCTCCAGCCTGTATGTACTTTCTATATCTGACTTATATGTGTACAAATCTGAAAAAAGGAGGCTTACATGCAACAAGCAGAAAGAAACCATTGTTTCCTACACTCACCTTAGAAGAACCTGACAAACCAAATAGCTACAGCTACATGTACATTCTCAGATCTTTCTTAAAGAAAACTTTAGACTAAAATTGATCTTCTGGAAGCTTATGTCTTAGAAATGACTTCCTGTATTATACTCGTTTTTACAGTTGTGACACCCCACAAATCATCAATCCTGAGCAAATCAGAACAGGTGGATTTGAGGCAAAATGCAAACAAATTTGCATATTTAGGAATTTATAAGAAATCCCATGCTTGATCTTAAGGGGTCAATCCTGTAGACTGGCTACCGTTAGCCGATTTACAAAGTAAACAAAATACTAAACTATATGAGCAACTATAATTAGTAGACTATAATTATCTGCTTCAGAAGCAATGCTTCACCCAGATGGTAGCTTCTTTGGGGGAAAAAAATCTTAATTCATTTCCAGTATCTATGCACTGTGTAGTCCTCACAGCGGGTATGTAGTTAAGTGCTGCCGTTTAGTTTGGGAGCAATTCCCCTATGTGCAAAGTACTGCTAGGTGCCAGAGACCCATAATGGCTAGCTTATGTTAAAATGAAATGAACAGGTTCTGTTAAAAACGTAGCCAGCCAGACATGGTTAAGGGCTGTAGCTGCCTGTTCCCATCAGCACTCTCCCCTTGGCATGCCCGTCACTCTTTCTCTTAAATGCTGTGGTGCTCTCAGGAGCTCCAGCATGTAACGTTTTCTGTTCAGCAAAAGGAGCACACTCCAGAATCTTCTGGTCATAAAAATACGCTTAACAAGAGGGTAAGTCTGGTGTACTTCAAAAGTTTTGGAATCCGGAATTCTGAGTATCAGGAACAAGACTCAATGAAAACATCTGACTTTGCTTACCTGGCTTCAATCTTTCTCCAAGAGAAGAAGGAAAAATGATGTTCCTGCCCGTATGTAAATGTGTGATTCCATACTCAAAAACTACTCTAGGGAAGAGTCTATGACTGAGCAAAAGGATGGAATATCTAAATATATTCATGCAAAGGGCAAGATACACATGGAAAGCGCAAACATACAAGGTGTGAACTACTGCCCGGTGTTACTAGTCTGAAGGATTTACCCAGAACAGTAAGAAATTGGGAATTAATCAGAGGAAATATCTCGGAGCACATCAGAGGCAAACTAGGACCATTACTTTGGAAAGCAGCACATTTATGACCCTTTGTTTTCCTTATTCCAGTGAAATAAAGGTGTGATAGTATAAATATGGGGAGATAACAAGCTGTGGACTCTTGCAGACCTCAGCCAGCACTGAAATGCAACACTGTGGGCTTTGGCAGCTGCATTATGTACTCAGAAATTCTTACATCATTACTCTGGTAAGGGCCTAGCACCAAGTCAGCTTGGGTAATGATGTGGTTTAAAAGAAAGAATTTTTAAAAACTTAATGAATAGTTATTACATGCTACAGGAAATATTTCATTCCAGGTTCTTTTTAAGGGACAGAGCAGTATTTCCAAGTTACTAAAGAAACAACTTTTGTAGTACAGCATGCCTCTAATCTTAGCACTTAGGATTATAAACTAGAGGCCAGACAGCTAATACAGGGAAACCCAATCTCAAAATTAAGTGAATGATGAAACTGCCTCTAAGGAGTTTAAGTGACTTTAATGGGGACCCTTTAAAGAGTTCTGGAAGAAGACTGTGAGTGCCTAGCAAGGAGCCTAGGCCTGTGATAGAAACAGGATGTTTGCAGACCTGAGGAAGACTGAAGCTTCCACCCACTCCCTTTGCAATGCTGCAGTTGCTCTAGTCTAGGGTTTGGCTGAATCCTGTACAGTTTTGTTTTTGTGTGTCTTAGCTGACCATGTGAGTAAGTCTAACAGCTGGAACACACACACACACACACACACACACACACACACACACACACACACACACACACGCACCTTACAGACTAACCCCTAAATGTGTGGCTTTGAAAAAACACAGTGGTCTTGATTTGCTGGCTGACCTACTGACTTCAACTGCCACAATGAAACTAGCTTGGGAGAAGCCAGTATTTACTATTTTTTAAAAAGTCACTGTTTGACAAAAGATCCTCTTGAAAAAAAAATAATCCAGAGATAAAGCTCAATTGGTAGAGTATGTGCCCCAATACCATATATGTAAACTAGGTATGGTGGTACAGAGCTGTAATTCCAGCACCCAGGAGGGCAAGAAGTTCAAGGCTATCCTGAAATCCATGAGACCCTGCCTCACAAAACAAAAAACAAAACAACAAAACACCCAAACAACAACAAAATTCCAAAAATAGTGATTATTTAACTGTAAAACTAGTCAATAATAAAGAATGACAATTACCTTGATATTTCTGCTCTTAACACCGAGGTACCCTCTAGAGATGTTGAACACTTCTTACTTCAGTCACAAGCCCATAAACAAGTTATTTGACCTAAGATCTCAGTCATCCCACAAAATAGTTTTCACACGAATACATGAGAGGTACTTATTATGAAAGACGGTCTAAATGATCTGCATGACTTTACTCATGCAGAATTGAAGTTACATATAAATTAGCTGACAGAACAAGACTGAGGACGGAGTGAGGCGGTTCAGGGCTTGCCTTTGCAAGTGTCAAACTCTGTTCAAAGTCAGGGTGGGGTTTTTGTTGTTGTTCTTTTATGGGTTGGTGGGATCAAGACTAGATCCGTTGACTTCCAACATTTCAGTAACTGCTATTGAGAGAGTGAGATGGGTGGCAAGATGGCTTAGTAGGTAAAGGTGCTCGCTAACAATCTGAGTTCAAGCTCAGGTACCTGCATGATGAAAGAAGAAACCCCTATAAATTGTCACTGGATCTCTATCCAGGTCTCATGCATGAGACTTTATCCTCTATTTCCCTTGGTGACATCCAAGAAAAAATATTTTAAAAGGCTTTAATATAAAATATATCTTGATCTTTTTGTGTTGTCAGATTTCTTAAAATGTTATTCTAAAATATTTTAAATTCATAAAAAAAAGATAACTATACGATAACTACCATGCATAGTCAATAACTGTATTTTCCTCTGATGTAATTATTATCTTACTTTTGTAAGTAGAATTTACATGACAAAGTGAACAATCTTAAATTTTGATCTGATGGCTTTTCTTATCTGTACACTCATAAACAACCACTATCCACATCCATGTACTGATGTGTATTTTCAGGAGCCCACAGCTCCTCCCTGACCTCCTCTCAAAAACCTGTTGACCCAATGACCTTCAATAGGCATTATTATTCTCATTAGGTTTTCCTTTCTTCATTTTGATTGCCAACATCAACTTTAATCAAATATATTTTAGTTAACCTGACCTCATTATAAGGAGGGAGTCTACATAACAAGAAGAAATCTTACATATTTAGAAAGCACAAAGCCTCAACATGCCTAATGGGGCAGAACGGAGACCAAGGATTCTGACAGGAAGGAAATCAATGGGGAAACTAGAAATCATTTTGGATTAAAAAAAATCCTAAGGAACCTGTATTAAAACTGTTTCTTCAATTAAATAGACTACAATCAGTATATGTTTCTAAATCATTTAGTAAAAGTCAACCCAGGAGTAGTGCATATACCTGTATTGGGTTTTTTTTTTCTGCATGCCTAATCTATAAAACGCTACTATAGTTATGTTTTCTTTGTAGATGTGAATGAACCTGCATATAGAGGTCAAAGAACAGCCTTAGATGACATTCCTTCAGCCCTGTTCACTTTCTTTTAGTAACAGTGTCTTTCATTGGTATAGAACTTGACCAAGCTGGTCACCCTAACTGGGTAACAAGCCCCAGTGATTGTTATGTCTTTTCCCTCCCTGATACTGAGTTTACAAGTTTGTGCCATCATATCTGATATATATAAAACTGGGCACGGTAGTACAAGTCTTTATCTCTCGAGTACTTAAGAGGTAGAGGCAAGCAGAACTCTGTGAGTTCAAGGCCAGACTGGTCTACAAAGTGAGTTCCAAGACAGCCAGGAGAGATTTCAATAGATGGAAGAATGGAAGGTTTTGGATATTGAACCCAGGTCCTCTGACTGAGCCATCTTACCAGTCACACAAGCTACTTTGTCTTTAAAATTCCCAACAGTTTAAGAGTTCGTTCCCATGTCTAGAAGCTAAAGTTTTTCACAAGGAGCCAGATCCATTAAAAAAAACCTTAGCACCTGTTGGTATAAACCAAAGGGTTCCACAAATAAAGAGGATTCCTCCTTTATCCCTTATTCTTCTCTTCCTTTTCCTCTTCTCCGCCACTCCTCCTCTTTTTGAGACGGGATCTCTCTCTATAGCCCTGGCTGTTCTGGAACTCGCAGTGTAGACCAGGCTAACCTCAAATTCAGAGATCTCCCTGCTTCTGCCTCCCAAATACTAGGATTAAGAGGTGTCCACACCACTACTCCTGGCTAGTTCCTCAACCATTCCTGGCAAAGATTTTTCTAACAGCAAAAACATTCACTAGTGTCTGTATAATGAAATACAGCTGAATAAGAAATTTGGAGATTCATATATTATCTCTCATATAGCTTTATTAAGACTCCAAAATAAAGCCAGGCGGTGGTGGCGCACGCCTTTAATCCAAGCACTTGGGAGGCAGAGGCAGGAGGATTTCTGAGTTCGAGGCCAGCCTGGTCGAGGCCAGCCTGGTCTACGGAGTGAGTTCCAGGACAGCCAGGGCTACACAGAGAAACCCTGTCTCGAAAAACCAGAATAAAAAAAAAAAAAAAGACTCCAAAATAAAATTTTGATAAAGTAGTAAGAAAACTCCAAAGGAAAAGGGCTCAGTCCTAAAAACTTCCTGGAAGAAAAAAAAAAAAAGGTACTGAAAGCTAATGTGCATGTGGTTTATAAAGAACTTAATTCTTCCTTTTCTCTTTGGCTCTAGTCTTCCACTTAAGATTCTATGAGGTATTTATGACTAGACTCTTCTAGAGGTTATACTTAAATTTTACAGAATCTATAGAAAACAATTTGGCAATTATATAACTGGTTGGTGCAGAATAGTTTATTTTGCATTGGTTTTTCAGTGCTAAGAATCAAACTCAGGGCTTCCTAGCAGTCGACCACAGTTCCATCACTGTTTATTTTGAAAACATGAATCTTCACCTAAGAGTTACTGTCTTTATGATGACAGCTCATAAATGCTAATTGACAGATTAAGCTATATATAACAGACTAGCCTGATCTAATTGGACTCACAAGGCCCTGGCTTTAAATCTAGCACCACAAAAATAAACAAAGTGTCACCTCAAGTCAGCACTGACCTACATTCTCATCTTATCATGGAACCATCTCTAAGGTGCCAGAGGTACTTCTTAATAACATTAGAGTTTTTAAAAAGATATTTAGTTCATAAAAAATGTGTGTGTACATAAGCACTTAGGGGCCCACTGAGACCAGAAGCAAGAGTCAAATCCTGTTCTAATTAAGTTCCTATTGTTGTAATAAAGACCATGACTAAAAGCAACTTGGGGGTGAAGGAAGGGTTTATTTACCTTATATACCCATTGATGGAAGCCAATGCAAGAAGCTGGAGGCAGGAACTAAAGAGAGACCATGGAGGAATGCTGCTTACTGGCTTGCTCTTCATGTGTAAGAAAGCTCAAACTACTTTCTTATATAGGACCAGCTTCCCATTGGTAGTCCCACTTCACAGTGAGCTGGACCCTCCAAAATCTATTATTAATAAAGAAAATGCCCTACAGACTTTCCCATAGGCACTCTGACAGAAGCATCTTCACAAGTGAAGTTCTCTCCAGACAATTCTAGCTTGTGTTGAGTTGACAAAAAATCTAAGCAGCACAGAAATCCTAGCACTGGGGCTATAGTGGCTGTAAACCACCTTTCCTGAGTGCTAGGAGATGAATTCTGGTCTCTGCAAGTGCAGTGATTGTTTCTCATCTCCAGCCCCAACATGAGAATTTATAGGACTTGGTTTTTCAAATTTATACATGCAAATATTTTTGATACCACCCCCACAATATATGTACATTATAATTCTCCAAACAGACAAAACTTATACTAAATATTCACATCTAAAAATATATATTAGTCAATTGTATACTAAACACATATTGCACATTTTTGTATTTCTGTATATATACAAAAGTCATGATTCTTGACATTAAAAGAGGAATCAAAAATGTTCCGAATAAAAGTTACTCTGTGTGGAGGTGTTTCACCTGCACATATACATGCAGCACCTGCAGAAGAGGGTGTTGGAACCTCTGAAAAATATTGTCAAAATTTAAGTTTTTAATCCAGGTGTGGTGCTGTATACCTTTAATTCCAGGACTAGGGACACAGAGGCAGATGGTTCTCTATGAGTTTGAGACCAACTTGGTCTACATGGCAAGTTAGAGGTGAACCAGAGCTAGATTTTAAGAAGGACCTTGTCTCAAAGAAAATTTCTGACCTTTTAAGCAAAAGTTCAAACTTTGAAATTTTTGTATGATATACTGTGAGTTGCACTGCTTCCCAATATTGTATAACTCATTTAACAGCTGTGTTCTAAATTGTCAATGCATGATGTCACAAAAATAACGAACAGGTAAAAAGTCCATGCCATGGATTTTTTTCTTGTTTTTTTTTTAAAGGATTTCATGTATTTTATGCATATGGGTATTCTGTCTGCATGTATACCAGAAGAGGACACTGAATCTCATTGTAGACAGTTATAAGCCGGTCACCATGTGAGTGCTCGGAATTAAATTCATGACCTCTGGAAGGAAGAACAGCCAGTGTTTTTAACCACTGAGTAATTTCTCCAGTTCCCATGAATGAATATTAATAAGACACAGTACATAAAATTCAGCTATCCAGCACCTACATAAAAATCCAGGTGCAGCAAACACATCCATATTCCCAGTGCTTGGAGATTGCTGACCAGTAAGGCTAGTCAAATCAGGTCAGCTCCAAGATCAGTGAGACCCTGACTCAAAAAAATAAAAGTAAAAATTGATAGAGGAACAACAACAACAAAGTCAGGCAGTGGTGGGCACGCCTTTAATCCCAGCACTGGGGAGGCAGGCAGATCTTCGCGAGTCTGAGGCCAGCCTGATCTACAAAGCAAGTTCTAGGACAGCCAGGGCTGCACAGAGAAGTTCTGTCTCAATAAAATAAAATAAATAAAACAAAAAAATTGATAGAGGAAAGGACACGCAGGGTTGACTTCGAGCCAAAATGCATGCATACATACATATACAGACATCACACATATGTTTTTGTTTAGTGACTTGCTTTGTAGTGTTGAGGGTAGGAGGGCTCAAATGTGAATTTAATCCGTGTCAGACAAGTACTAATCTGTGACATACAACTTCAGCCCAGAAAATATATCTTACTGGTTGTTGTAGTTTTTTGTTTGTTTTGTTTCCTAATGTTATCTTAGGTAGAGCTAGTGTAAAGCTGAGTAGCACAGCACTTCCCTCACATGTACAAGGCTCTGGGTTCACTGCTCTGCACTGGATGAGGAAAGGGTACTTATGTAAACCATGTAATTACACAGATTTACTATATTTTACATTTTCCCTAAATCTTATCATTCTGAGGATCAAACCCAGGAAGGGCATCACTGGTATTTCCTAAATGGTCTATTACATTGAGATACATTGTCAAAACTTTAAAATTTGTCTAAACAAATTAATATATTTTAAAATTTATCCATTTTCATTTCTGCTGCAAAATTAAGGACAAATAAACCTCAGCAGACAATGCAAAAGACCTTGAGACTCTGATTGTGTTTCTGACTGGCATAACCTGCTTCTTTCTATGAGTATAGAAACTGAGTAACAAGAAGCATAATTAAAACTGGTCCTCAACTGTATTCTCTGTATTCTTCAACAGCAATTCTCTGCTAAGACACTTGTTTAAACAGTCTTACAAGTACACTGCAAATTTAGCCAAATTATTATAATACTAATTGTAACTGAAATTTAGATATTATATGCCTGAAATTTTTTTATTACTCTCATTTAACTCTCAAAAAAAACACAGTGATAAGAGAAGTATAAATTTCCATTTTGCATATAAGAAACTTGTGCTGAAAAATCACAAGACTAAAAATCACTTTATATACAAAAAGAACAGATTCACTAGCCTAAAGTATACTCATACAAATTCAGTTTTATACATAAGAGCAAGAAAACTAGCAAAAAGAGAAATGCACTAGATATAACCATACTGCCTTATATCCAGTATCAATCCATCAGCCACTAAAAAGTCCTGACAAGAGTCCAGGGTGAAGGACACTTCACCGGCATACAGATTTTCTCTAAACTCTGCTCCTATGGAAATTAAGCGCCAACTTCAGTATTCCCAGCTTTATCACTCTAAGCCTTGACAAGAGCCATCATAACTGTCCAAACTCCACTTTTCCCAGGCTAATGACACGTGTCGGGCCTTGATTTCTAGTGCCAGTTTCGCCTGCCAACATACAAAAGGCTTCCATAATGCCTTTGGCTTTTCTGAAATACCTTCAAGTCACAAGGCAGCAGCTGACACTATATCTATCCTGAAGATGGACACTTGGCCAAAAGCCCAAGCTGAGTGGAGTTGAAGCTTTTTGAACTTTATTAAGATCATCCCTACCTTCTCACTACCAATTAGAATAAAATCTTCTCCAGAGCAGCCACGTTCTACAACGATCCGTCTAGAGGGAATCAGTCACCTTTGATTAGAGTAAAGCGGTAAGTGTAGCAGGCCTGGTAACTATCAAAGCCCGGAGAACTGACAACCGGTTCTGATCACTTAACAGCTGCTTCTCACTTCATACCATAGACAGTTTTTAAGCCAACACCACTCAGCATTACTTAGTCAAATGCTTCAGAAAAGCACACCAAGTCCGAGTCAATAGTCCATTGCCTATAGTCTGCATGCATCTCTAAGACTAAGATGTTTGACCTGTCACGAAGACTAACTTGAAAGCTATGTACTTCATAGATGGTCATTAAGGCCTTATGAAACTTCTGCCAAAAACAAACAAAAAAAGACAACAACAACAACAAAAAAAACCCCACTCTTTTCAGGATGGAGCGAAGGCAGTGTATACTGAGTAAACCCACATACACAGAATCAAGTAAGTGTAAGTATGACTTGGGATCCTCATTTCTCTTCTCGGTCTGTTTCCTTACCTGTAAAACTAAGATCTCGAGTTTAAATCAGAGGTTCAGAAATGATTATGAAATGGCTACATGAGAATTATTTGGGAGATACATATATGCATACACACACACCCCTAACAGAATTGAATATTAAGTCTGGGTATGTGCATAGAAACCTGCATTACTACCAAGTTGCATTTCTCACTATTAACACTTTAATATAGAATGTAAAGTCAGTTTATAAACCGTCCAACTACTTGTCAGAAGTCTGACTAGCTTGGAGAACTTAGAAAGAGGAAATACAGAGGATAGGGACTTAGCACAGTGATAGAAATTATACCTGCCTTGTACATGAAGAACCTGTTAAGAGGGATAGGGGAGGGAGTTGGTGAAAGCAAGGAGCTGGGGGTCCTCTGTAAAAGCAGCCGGTGTTCTTAACCATGGAGTCACTTCTCAAGTTCTATGGCTTTATATTCATAATTCATCTAATCAGTTTAACTGAACAGTCCCTGGTACAGTTAGTTACTCAGAAGACCTGTTTACTGAGCATAGATAACCTAGGAATTAATTTGACAAAGAAAAGGAAAAGACCTGTGAGTATGAAAAATTTAAAATATCTCAAACACATAAAATCAATGTTAACTGTGGGATAAAAAAGTCAGGTGCTCCTTGGAGTATTTTGACAAATACTGAAGTACATATTCCACTTGAAGAACAGAAACTGCCTTTAATGCTGGGCCAATTTGCCATCTTGGTAGCCTGGACTAACAACTTCCTCTTTAACTATTATATCAAATAACAAAATGTTCCAAAGTATTGCATTTATGAAAGATTTATTACTTTTGATTATGTGGAATTTGGGGGGCGTGTATGTGCATGTGGGTGACAAAGGAGTCAGAGTACTCTGGAGCAGGAATCAGCTACCCATTGTGAGTGCTGGGAACAACTCAGGCTCTCTGCAAGACAAGTACGTGCTCTAATTGCCCAGCCATCTCTCTACGGCCACTTATGTTTAAATTTCCAATTTCTACCCTTACTTTGGCAAAATACCCACAATACTTTTAAATTTAAATTTTATTGTATTTAGTGTGTGTGCATACACACATTCACATTAGTATATGGGGAGAGCACATGAGACAAGTGCAGACATCAGAAGTCAACCTACAAAAATTGGCCTTTTCCATGCGAGTTTCAGAGATTGAACTACAGATATCAGGTGTGGCAGCAAGCACTCTTACCAATGGAGCCATGTTGCTGGCCCATCAAACCATAAGCTTGGGAAGCTCTGTTTCCTCCTTCCCAAAACTGAAAAAGACATTCTGTATTCAGCCGAATTCTGAGCATTTGCATTGCATTGAAGTAATATATTTATTCAGCCTAACTTAAAACTAGACTCAGAGTAACCATACTGGATCACTCCCAAAGGGTAAATTCATTCAATATTTATGTAATTCCTCATTTGGCAATCTCTTTTAGAAGTTGTAATGACATAAGTAGAGTTACTACTAATAACTTGCGTCTGAAATTAGTACAAAATCTGGTGAAGTCTAAATAGCTCCTTTTGCAGGAACCATCACTGTCCAATTCAACTTACAAAGAAGGTAAGACTGGCTTGACAGCAACAATACCTAAGCCATTCCTACCAGATGGAGACCAGGTAACAGAATTTCATTACCCAACTCCGCAGCAAAGTGTTGGCTGAGTTCTTAAACTTTATAACCCAAATTTGCTTTCAGAATTCTGGGTTTTATGTGAAATATTTAGAGAGATAGCCCATACCTTTGCATAGGGTTTTCAATTATGTTACCTATCTTAATACAATAAATGAGTTTGGCAATTATATTCTCACTTTACAGATTAAGGAAATGAAATGTGTGGGAGAAGAAAATCTTACAAAGTGGTAAAGCATTTATTTAAAATATGTCTTTTAAATATGTGTACATGCCAAGTGTGTTGGCACACTCCTGTAATCCCAGCAATTGTGAGTTTAAAGGCAGCCCAGTCCTCATAGAAAGTACTGGACCAGCCAGAGCTACACTGTGAGACCCTGTCTCCAAAAAAAAAAAAAAAAAAGAGAGAGAGAAGAAAAACACAAACACACAAAACCCTATACATATATAATGCTAATGCAATGCAAGGCTTTCTGATCAATTTTATTAGGAACACTTAAAGAATGGTTATAGTTGATTTTAATAATGTAGATCATTTTAAAATAGCATAAAGATATTGGAAGTTATAAATTGAGGTTATGAGGTTTTTAATATTGGTAATTTTCGTTCTCACAACAGTTCTATGAAGCACATACTATTTCTAGTTTATAGAGAAGAAAACAGAAAGAGATGATATATCTTTTCCTAATTCTACAAAATTAGTATTCCAATATCTCTGATCTTATATAATACTGCTTTTGCAAACATGAAGAATTTAAACTACAGTCATTTTAAAGGAATGATAAAGAAAACCAAGCATTCATTCCACTTGGATCAGTCCATTATAATACAATTCAGTTGTTCTATTTTTGCATAAGCCAAGAGGAATGACTAGAGAGAACACAACAATTTACACAAGCATTTTTGCGTGTGCTTTAATTTATAAAGTTGTAGACGCAGTAAGTCTTGTCACACATTCGCAACAGAAGATAACAGTCTGAGGTTACTATTGCTATTCATCAGTGTCTGTACACTCCTTTTCTAGACTGTCAACACCCTTCTGCTGTACTTGAGTACCTTTGCTTCTCAGTCTAGTGAAGATTCAACTAAGTGTTTAAAACCCACTGAAAATCCAACTAAGCATTTAAGTGATGTTTAGATAGAGCATTCCTAGCATTCAAGACAAAGCTGACACTGTGGTTCTTATCTTCCCAGCATCTCCTCGGTCATTCTCTTTGTCATCTGCTAAATCTCTCATCTAGATGACACCATGCTCATGATGTCAGGGGCAAGCGTTCCTTAGGGTTCTTTATAGCTTCAATCAGTAAAAAGGTAAAACAGAAGCACTTTAGCTGAAGGATGTCTATGTTGACATACTCCTATCTTTTGTTGTTGTTTGTTTTTCCAGACAGGGTTTCTCTGAGTAGCTCTAGTTGTCTTGGCACTCACTCTGTAGACCAGGCTGGCCTCAAACTCAGAAATGCCTCTGCTTCCTGAGTGCTGGATTAAAGATGTGCTCCACCACCCTTGGCCACTGCTATCATTTTCAAAACAAAAATTTAGCTCCCTGCATAGATAGTACTTTGGAAGTAATTATAGAGACTCCCACCTGTGACAATAACTCTCTACTAATTATGCAAATAGAAGAGTTTATACTTTTTGTTTTTCACCATTTCCAGGGGCCCAGAAAGACTCTGGAAACATTTACATCTCTGTGAGTAACTTGAGTTTCAATATTCTAAGTATCTCTGGAAAGGAAAAGAGGTAAGTGAAATTATAATGGTTTAGTAATTTCAGACAAATTCAAAACCAGGTTAAACTAAGAATTTCACATTGGAACCACGTTAGGAAAAGTTTAGTGATATAACTGTCAAACATGGTGACCCTTAGCTTTATAGTCCATCACTGCATAAGTCCCATAGGCAAATTCATTTAAAAGTCCCACTCTGAGGCTGAAGAGGTGACTCCCTGATTAAGAGCGCTCACAACATGTACCTCCCAGAGGTTGGGAGGTGGGTTCCCAGCAAGAGTCAGATGGCTCATGACTACTTGTAACTATAGCTCCTAAGCATGCAATACCATTTTTTTTTCTTCCTTTGGACTCCACAGGCACCTGTTCACGTATAATGTGTGCACACAGCACACATCCTTTAAAAAAATTAACAACAATAAAGGGGAAATAACCAATGTATACTTTGTAAATGATGAAACTAAAATTAAAGGCTTAAGGGAAATTGAAGGAATAAGGACAATAAAGACCTTTAAAAGAAAGTAGCCAGTTGTGGTGGCATATGCCTTCTTTAATTCAATCACTGCAGAGGAAGGTAAATCTCTAAATTCCAGGCCAGTCTGGTCTATAGACTTTCCAGGACATCCAGGACTACCTAGAGAAACCCTATACCGCCCACCCGGGAGGGAGGGATGGGGGGAGAGGAGGAAGTGAAAAGTATCTCAAATGTAACAGGAAGTATCTCCATATCAAGAACAGGATTCTTGGAATGTTGTACACTGAAGAATAGTAGGTTTTATTTTTTAATTTGATGCAGCAGCTATCACTATTTCTGATTATCTGTTCTAAGTAATATAAAGTTTGTCTCTTATGAGACAAAGGCAAAGACCATTTAAAACAAATCCAAACCAGAATTTTTAAAATACTACACAGGAAGATACTCTCATTTCTTTTTTATTTAAAAAGTTTTATTTAATTTATATGAGTATACTGTAGCTGTCTTCAGACACACCAGAAGAGGGCGTCAGATGTTTTGACGGTTGTGATGTCACCATGTGGTTGCTGGGATTTGAACTCAGGACCTTTGGAAGAGCAGTCAGTGCTCTTAACCCCTGAGCCAGCTCTCCAGCCCCGATGGTTTCATTGCTTTTGCTTCCATTTTACAGCAACCGAACTCAGCAAACATTGCAAGAGAAGAATTTTGATGGAGGATGAAATAAAATGATGTAGAATGTAAACAATTCCATTTGAACCAAATTTTCGCTGGTTATTTTTTTTTCCTCTCTCAAGAAGTGCCATTTGGCTACTTTAAAAATGGATCTTCAACCAGGTCAACCATCAGTATTTAAACCCAAAGGAGCTGGAGAAATAATGGCTCACTGGTTAAGAACACTGGCTGCTTTTCCAGAAGACTCAAGTTTGATTCCCAGCACCCACATGTGGGCTTATCTATCTAAACTAACTCCAGTTTCAGGGGATCTGACACATTTCTTTGGCCTTTGAGGTTACTGGCCATATACTTAGGCAAACACCCATACACATAAAAATAATAAATTTAATAAATACATTAACTATTTAAACACAATGGATCCCATATTAGAGATTAACCTCAATCCTGCCAGCAGCTCTACAATGTTTCTATGTTGCTTAATATAAAGGTAATATTCTGAAAAAATAATTCATTTTCAAGATTTTCATAAAAGATTTTCAATAAATAGCCAGCCGTGATGACGCACAACTTTGATCCTAGTACTCTGAGTTTGAAGCAGCCTGCTCTACATAGAGAGTTCCAGGTAAGCCAGGGCTACATAGAAAAGAGGAAGGGGAGGGGTGGGAGGGGAGGGGAGGGGAGGGGAAGAAAAAGAAAGTCAATAAGTAATAAAAATAACCACACAAAACAAAGATCAGACACGTCTGGCATGTTAGTTACTCTGTGTTCTTTCAAAGATTGTTAATTTTGTGTATGTATGTGTGAGTACGTTCGTGTGGCTGCAAGTGCCTGTGAAGGCTCGAGTTGACAGATCCCTGAAGCAGAAATTGGTAGTTACAGATGGCTGTTAAGATGGGTGCTGGGATCAAAGTCTCTGCAAGAAAGGTACATGCTCTTGGCTGCTGAGTCCTCTCTCCAGATCCACACTCTCTACTCAAGTACACATAGAATTTTTGCTCTTTCTATATGGGAGAAATTCATGGGGCATCACTAGCACTTCTGTGGCAATTTAGCAGTCCATGATTCTCAGCTAGGGAGTTTTGTTTTTTCATCTTTTTCTCTGAAATTTACGCCTTTAGACCTATTTTCTACTATTACAGGCAAACGAGAAGGAATTTGCTTGTTTGGTTTAGCTCTGCAGTGAAGGTTCAACCCCATGCTATGAGTATGTTCTGAGAAAGGTAAAGGAGGAAGCAGCATAACCAATGAACACTGGAAGTCTGGTGTTCAAATTCGGGCTATGGAACTCTGGGTAAGTCTTTGTTTCTTAAGGAACATACAGTTGGAATTAAATATACAAATCCTACTACACAGAAGTTTCCAGCATGTTATGGTCTTTCTTGTTTTTGTACCTTAACAATTAAAATATTACTATAAAATTGACAAATTGGTATTTTTCAGAACGATACCATTGGAAAACATTTGCACAGATGTCCATTTTTAGCAGCAATGTGAACTGCAGTCTCACAATCCTGTAACTCATTACCTCTCTACTTACTTTACAGTGTAAGTACTGTTAACTTGAAATCTTGGAAAGAATGTGAAAGACCCAACAGCAGTGGTCCTTAGAACATGAGAGTAGGCCAAAGATGGGCAACCAAGCCAGCCTTAAGAGAACTCCATGGAACATTCAACGCTGTCGGTGAGTTTGGGATTCAAAAACAAAAAAAACCACCGACCGTTGACTGTACCTTGGGATTCTTACAGACAACAAGTTTCCTGAAGCAAAGGAGTAGGCTGTACAGATATTTCATATGACATCACAAGGGACAGTCCTGTGGCCTCTTCTCTAAAGGGAACCAGCAACTTTTTTTTAAAAAAGCTTCCATGTATTTATATTGTCCATTTTTTGTAATATCTTGATAAATGTTTCATTTGAACAATTTATGGGGAGTGCCATCATAGTACCAAAAGCACTCAAATATCTTCTAGAAATGTGCCATTCTAGTCAGAAATAGGGTGTATTAAAAATGTCTGTTTAGTATAGAAATAAAATCTAGTTAAGTCTAGGAACTTTGATTTTTTTCCACATCCTTTCAAATTTTTGCTTTAGAGTCAAGGAGATTTACTCAGCAAAAATAGTACAAAAGTACTCAATGTCTATACAAATCATATTGTACCTCCAATTTCAGTTATTGTGGTTAGGATTTGATAGCTCCATGAGAGAACCAGATACATTTCCATCTCCATGTGATTATTAATGAATTTTGGGTCATCTCTGTGTGAGCCTACATATCCAAGTATGTTTTCTCAAATGTAGAATAGAAGGGAGAACCTCAGAGTTTTAATTTAATGAGAAGATACTTTGAACTATTTCTAGCTCACAGCAAATGCTTACTACAAAAACTTTTACTTAACTGCAATCGTAATCTATACTGCTTTACCTTGAAAAGGGACATTTACACTTCTTAGCTTGAAACAAAAGATGAAGCAACGTCTTTGAGGACTGTTTTACAGACATCAACACCCAAGTCCCAGTCCATGTGATCAGAGCTTCCTACAAGATTCTCACAGAGTGCCTTCCTCCTTATAACTTTTCTGTCTTGAACAAGTTCTTACTGTACAGTCAAGGTTATCTATAATTATGAGTCCTCAATCATGCAGATGACTGGTAACTAACATACAACAGACTTCAAAGAACCATAGTGGGAAGAAGACCCAGGAGATGGGAAAGACCAAAACAATTTCACCAAATGGAAACATTGATGGCTGCACTCAACATTCATTGCTGTCGGTGGGTTTGAATGTCAACCAACTCACTGATCAATGAATGCAAACTGCGGGCCAAAAAAACTCAAGGAAACAAAAGCACTCCCAGACAGTCACCAGAGTGAGGAAGTACTGCTCCAGGTGGGACCTCTATTTTCTATCTGAAGTCTCTTTAGTTTCTTTGTTTCTAATGAGGAAGCTCTATAATTCCTAATACTTTTTATTTTCTTCTCAAATATATCAAGTTTTGGGAAATTATATTATCACAGGCAAAATGAGTAATATGCCTTGATATCATAATATTTAAAAACAATGCTTACTATTTTAAAATACAAGTATATGAAAAGGATTTAAATCTATCCTCATCTCAAAATGTATTCCTTTCTATATGAAAAGAATTTAAATCTATCTCATCTCAAAATGTATTCCTTCTATAAAAACCACATAAGAACATCCATTTAACAGTATTACTTAGACAAAAAAAAAACCATAAAGTCAAATATTATACCTTTGAAGACTTATCTACATGTATAACAACAGAGACGTAACTGTAATTCTGGGGAAGTTCAGTGGCAACAAAAGGAACTCATTGCTTTTCAATTTACCTCTGCACTCAGCTATATACTTCAAGCTTAACAAATGACAATTACCATCATTTTGACTATTTGTTAGCTAGGTAGCTGAAAATGGCCTTGAATTTCTGATCCTATGTTCTCCTAACTTGGATTACAAGTGTGTATCACCAAGTCTGGTATTAAACCCAAGGCTTTGTGTGTGCTAGGCAAGCAGTCTACTAATAACTGCAGCACTTGTACTTGTATGTTGGTGCACATGTACATATTTTGGTACATCTGTAAGCCAGAGGTAGGTGTTACGTGTCTTCCTTAATCACTCTCCACTTTATTGCCAAACCTGAGGCATACCAGCAGGCAACCAAGTTCCAGGAAGCATCTATCTACACTTTCTTCATGCTTCCATGGGGAACAATCACTGAATAAGCCATCTCCCCATCGGCATCGCTCCTTTCTCATTCTTTTGAATGACTGTATGTCTTAGTATAAATACTCTGGTTTTTATTGTTCAGACACATTAAAAAAAACTCTCTTGACTAAAACCATTTATTCTTACTTTCACAAGATATGTTCTTATAACAAAGAAAACAACCAAATGAGATGGGAAACGCCCATTTTATGGTAACAAAAGCTAAAGGATAGTATCAACTCTCCAAATCCTATACTGTAAGATAAGCCACAAAATATTTCCTGCTAATGAAATAAAAACATGAGCCTTAGTTGTAAATTAATTATCATACAACTGAAGTCTAAGAGAAAGACAACAACAGAAGTGTCTTATCAGTTTAGTGTTCCAAACTTTCTTCTCATGGACTGGAAAGGAGAGAATACAGTAGTATTGAGACAAGAATCTAAATGACAAAAGAAAAGAATTCAATTACAAGAAGGCAGGGAAAGTGTGAGGTTTAGAGACAGTGCTTCCCTGCTGGCTGGATGCCATGACATCTAGTACTGCTGTCAAACATGCATGTTCCTGTATCACTGCAGACCAGAGACCAGGCCCTAACAATATTCTAATAAGCCCCCTGGGCAATTTCTCAAACACTGAAGGCTTGCCTAAAGCAGAGCATATGTACTAGTGTAATGTTGGCTACCTATCCTGTGGCCACATTTCATGCTATCTACTTTCCAACTACAGCCTGATATGCCCTGCACCACTCTTCAAGGAGCAAAGACACTAGTGTTGCTGTTGAATAATTTAATCCAAAATACATCAAACTATGTGGAGTGTTACAGAAGTATATACGTGTTTATGTCTTCACAAAACATGAATGCCCAACAAATGAAGGTTAAAATTCAGGTGACTGTGCCACCTGACAGCTTGTGACATAATCAAAAGCTTTGCTTTCACAGGCCAAATGCTTGCTGCTATGTCAGAACCCAAGGGACTGAGAGAAACAACTTCTTCAAATTATCCTCTGACCTCTACAATATGCTGTGGTAAATTATGAATTATTTTACTTTATTTTAAACATATTAAAAATAGGTATAATATACATATTATTCCACTTAGATGAAATACCTACAATCCCTAATTTTTTAAATGGTTTTTTGAGATAGGGTTTCTCTGTCCAGTCCTGACTGTCTTGGAACTCACTCTGTAGACCAGGTTGGCCTTGGACTCACATATCCAGCTGCCTCTGCCTCCCAAGTGCTGGGCTTAAAGGCGTGTGCCACCACTACCTGGCAAATCCCTAGAAATATGAAGTTTTTTTTTTTTAAAAAAAAAGAAAGAAAAGAAAAGAAATCTAAGAGCTTTCTGACATGCTGATAGATGGTATAAAATTTTCTTAAATCTAGACTATCAGTAGACCTAACTACATCAATAAAAAATTCTATTTCAAAAGTCAAAAACCTTATGTGGCTTCTCTTGGAAAAAAAAATCCTAATTACAGGAGAGAAGGCAATTATAGAGTTTAAAGATGTTTTCTAAACTAGGATTCAAATAAATACCCATATCACAGAAAATTAAAGCACAGGGAATTAAAGCAAAAAGTCCTGCCCAAAGTACACCCTGGCCTCACATGGAGCCCCCAGAGCAGTGGTTCATCCTTCCTAATGCAAACCTTTAATGCCATTCTCACCATGTTGTGTTGTCCCCAACCACAAAATTATTATTATTGTTGTATATTTTTTGAGACAGGGTATTTTTGTGTATCCCTGGCTGACCTGGAACTAGCTCTGAAGAGCAGGCTGGCCTTAAACTCAAGGGATCCCCCTGCCTCTGACTCCAGAGCACTAGGATTAAAGGCATGCACCACAACCACCTGGCTCATAAAATTATTTTTGTTGCTACTTCATAATTATAATTTTGCTAGTGTTATAAGTCATAATGTAGAATCTGTGTTTTCTGATGGCCTTAGGCTACCTGTGAAGGGGTTGTTCAATAAGATGATTGTCCACTTTCAGCAGCACAGACACAATCTCTTGCTCACCAACCAGCAACATATGTACAAAAAATGTCTGCAAAGAGGTAAGTTATAACCCGGGGTTTGAAGGCAGTTTGTTTTCCTACATCAGCCTGAATGGGATGTTTCATTAACTCTGGATCCCTTAGAAACACATACCAAATAACTGAGTCTAAACATGTTTCTAGTAGATTATGTAAGGGGAAGATGTGAAGCACAGGATAAAGCTTCCAAAGTACAAACTAGCAATACAAAGTATAGTAAGAGAGCTCACAAATCTTAAAACCATTTAGCCAAAGTTTCTTCCTTTAGATTCTGCCAACAAATCACAGACATCTTTAAAAGTAGGATTTAGGTGTAATTTACATACTATGACTCATCCACTGTATACTTACAAAACTTTTGTTAATTTAGTTATGTAACTATTACCAAAATTTAAGAACAAACATTTTTATGACCCTACAAAAAAAGCCACTTATTCCCAATCAACCCCTACCCTAACACTGGGTCATGGATAATAATCACTAATCTGCTCTCTCCATAAATGTGCATCATCTAAGTAGTAACATGTTTGGCCAGATTAAAGATTTGAAGCACACTTTTATAACACTATGTTAAGGTTACAACACAGTGCAACCATCACTACTGTCCACATCCAGACTTTGTTATAATTCTAAAGTGGAAACCTGCTAAACAATAGCCACCTATTCCCAATATCCCCATGAAACTCTGTTACTTTGTGTCTAAATTTTGCCTATTCTAGTTATTTTCAATACATGGAATCATACAGTATTTTTGGTTTAATTTAAAAACTGGTCTGTCATTTCATTTTAAGAACTGTTTATAAGTCAGACAAGTAGTACATACCATTTCTAACCTTGGGAGTTGGAGGCAGAAAGCATTCACTGTCATCCTTTCCTACATAGCCTGTCTAAGGTCAGCCTAGGCTGTCTGTGGTAAAAGGCAAAGACATTTCTAAAACGTTTATATATTTTGGATACATTTCTTTGAAAGACACAATTTGCAAATATTTCTCTTCAGATTGTACCTATCTTTCCATTTTCTTAATGTCTTTTGAAGTCCTAAGCTTTATACTTTAATATTAACATTTTTCTTCATATTTGCCATTAGCCCAAGGTCACAAAGCTATTCAATATGATTTGTGATTTTAGCTTTTACACTAAGTGTATGAACCCTGTGAGTTACTTTGGGGCCTAATATAGAGAATCTGGTTTTGATGTGTGTTGTTTTCTGTCTGTAGGCTAGCCGGATTTTTTGATGTCTTATTTCTGTGTTGCAGCTGACAGGCTTTTTTGGCACAAACATAACCAATTTCCCCCTGCATCGTATGTTATAAAAACCATGCTCTCCACACCATATTATGTAAGTACCTTTGCCAAGACTCAACTGGTATATTCATCAGGATCTATGGCTGAACACCGCCTAGCTCCAGTGCCCATCATGGCTAGTAGCACTGACTTTATAGTAATACTTGAAACTGCACAATTACATCCTCAAACTTTGTCAATTATCAAAATTGCATTAGCTACCTTAGGCACTTTACATTACTACCAGTTACATTACTACCAGTGTTGATAGCACGGTGACAAGTGTTTCAAGAAAATTAGCTGAGATTTTCATACAGACTTTACCGAATGAATAGAACAATCTGCAAAGAGTATCTTAACATTTAAATTTTTAATCCACAAACATGGCATGTTTCTCCATTTATTGGCTTCTTTTAAATTTCTCAATACTTACAGCTTTTAGTAGATAAATCTTGTACATGTTAGATTTATTCATTTGCTGCAATTATAAATGCAACTTATTTACTACTGTTTATATAAAAAAATCCACAATTTTGTACAGTGATCTCATGACACTGCCAATCATTTCCATCTGTTTTGTGGAATCCTTAGGGCCATATATAAGATTACATTTTCTACGAAAAAACAAAGAATTATAATCCTTTCTACACTCCATTTGGATGCCCTTTTCCCTTCATTGCCCTGGCTAGAACCAGTGCTGAAAGAATTGGCGAGACTCTCACCAGCCCTTAAGTCTTCTAAACATTTTTGTAAAGATTTTTAAAATAAACTCTTGACCTATATGGCCATATTGCCTAATTTTGTACAGTAATTTTTTAAGATGTATTTATTTTATGTATATGATTACACTGTAGCTGTACAGATGGTTGTGAGTCATTATGTGGTTGTTGGGAATTGAACTCAGGACCTCTGCTTGCTCCAGCCCAAAGATTTACTTATTATTATATGTAAGTACACTGTAGCTGTCTCCAGACACACCAAAAGAGGGCGTCAGATCTCATGGATGGTTATGAGCCACCATGTGGTTGCTGGGATTTGAACTCAGGACCTTCAAAAGAACAGTCAGTGCTCTTAACTATTGAGCCATCTCTCTAGCCCTTGTACAGCAATTTTATTAGAACACAATCATACGCATTTATTTACATACGACTATTTTGGGCAGTAAAACAGTAGAGAAAGCTGGGAGTGGTAGCATGCAAGCAGGCATAGCTCTGTGAGTTTTAATGTTGTTTCTGTACTGCAGCTGGTCTACTAATCCACATCGTGAGCTCTAGGCCAGGCAAGGCTACCTAGTAAGACCCTGTCTTAAAAGTGGGGAGAGAAGGTAGGTTTAAGTAGTTCCAACACAACTAAATAGCTCAAGATCCCCAAACTTTTTCCTACCTTGCCTTTTAAAAAATTTGTGGGACCAGTGAAATGGCTCAAGGAGTAACAACACTTTCAACCAACCTAGACAATCTAAGTTCAATTCCCAGCATCCACAAGGTAGGAGAGAGCCTAGTCTGGTAGGCCACCCTTGGTTCTTCACACAGGTATCATGTGCTCACTACCTCCTCCTGACAAATACACGGGTGAAGAAATGTCAAAAGGAGAACACCTATGGTTACTTGGTAAGTTAAATCTTGTGTTAATTCATTTACATTCTTAAATACCAAGAAGTCATGTATTAGGTACTCATACATTTATTCTATTGTTGAAACTAATTTGCTAGTGTTTGTTAAATATTTGTCTGCCCATGTTAAAAAAGAAAAAATGGCCAAGGGTTTCTTGTATGTTTGACTCTGGAAGAGGGACAATTTGTGCTCATATAATGATTTAAAAACACCCTCTTTTCTACTTTCTAAATGAAGGTGAAACTTAAATATTGCCACTTCTTAAAGCATCTGAGAACAGGCACAGCTGCCTAACCCCCTCTCAGCTTCATTTGTATGAAATTGTACTTTAGTTACAGTCCCACGTTACAGATATATCTGCATATTCTCCTCCTTGGTCTTGGTAATTTTATCCTTCTAGGAACTTCTCTGCCTCAGCTAAGTTGTCTGGGTTGTTTGGAATAAACTTTTTCAGGAGAGTCACTTATTCCTCTTGTTTTTCTTGGCTAGACTTGGTATAGGCATGCTTCAATTATTCAGACTAAGCAGGTTGGTTTCATTATTTTCCATCTTGTTTTTTAGTGCTTTCCATTATAGAAAATTATAAAAATCATGCAAGTTATAAGCTTTCACCAAGCATAGCTCTGATTATAGATCATAGAATTCTGGCACATAATACTTCCATTTCTATTTAGTTAAAGTATTTTTAAATTTAACTTGAAAAGATTTCTTTTAAGACGGTTTGTTTTTGTAGTCCTAGTTGTCCTGGAACTTGCTCTATAGACCAGGCTACCTCAAACTCAAGAGATCCACCTGCCTCTGCCTCCAGAATGCTGAGATTAAAGGTGTGCACCACCATCATCCAGCTTTTGAAATTTCTTCTGTCTGATTTAGCTTCATATATTTGGAGACATCATAGGTGTCATTCCACTATGGATATCTAATTTAGTTCCACTGTAGTTACAAACTGTACCCTGTATGGAAATAATTGAAAATAATAGATTTATGTGGTTACCAACACAGCAGCTTCCTTTCATCCTCAACACCCACCCAGAGTATCCAAGTAAGAGTCTCGAGGACAATTTCTTCTTACAGGTGAGAATATCTTTTCTATTCATTTTGGACATTTTTTACCCCACCCATTTCAGCCACCCATTATGCTCACAGAACTCAACCATAAATCATATCTTTACTTTTCTTTTTCTTGCTACTTTTCAGATTTTTCTCTTTATCCCTGTTTTCCAAGTAAATGCTTATTATACTAAGGGCTTATCTGGTGTTCTGGATGTATAGATTATTTACATTTATTTACATTATATTGTTTATACTACACTGTAGAATGTTTACTGTCAGATTCTGGAAATCTAAAGCAATTATTCCTCTATTTTCTACCCCCCTTTTCTTACTCCTCCCTTTTTAAAAATTTCACTTATTTTTAATTTATGCACATTGGTGATTTGACTGCATGTACATTTGTGTGAGGATGTCAGATCCCATGGGACAGGAGTTACAGACATTTGTAAGCTGCCATGTGGGTGCTGAGAATTAAGCCTGGGTCCTCAGGAAGAGCAGCTAGTGCTCTTTCTTAACTGCTGAGCCGTCTCTCCAGTCCCTCATTCTTCCTTTTATGATTCTCATTAAAGTCACACTTGATGCTCTCCTATAGATCTCTCAAGTTCTGTTCATTTTTCAGTTTTCTCTTTCTCTGCTCTGTTTATTAAATAAGATATACCGAGATCTCGCTCCAAGTTCACGTTTTTGTTTTGTTTTTTTTTCTTCTATCATCTCCAAGCTTATACTGGTCCATCCTGCTTAATATTTCAGTTCAATTATGCTGTTCATTCCCCAGTTTATTCTTAGTATCTGGCTATTAAAATTCTTTGTACTAAGTCAATGTCTTCATATTTTCTTCTAATTCCTTAAATATGGTTTTCTTTCTTTGAAGAATCTCTATGCTTCATGCCAACAATGTGTAAGCCCTGTTGGAAACAAAAATGGAAAAGCTTTGAGGAGATGAAGTATGTCCTATAATCTCAGAACTTTAAAAGTCTGAGGAAGGATGATTTAGAGTTCAAGGCCAGCCTAGGCTAAACAGGGAAACTATCTCAAAATCCAAAAAAGAAAAGAAATAGCTGGAGTCTATGTGTACCAGATCCACACTTGGGTCACCTGAGACACAGTTTCTACTAACTCATTTTCCCTCTCACATGCAGATCAGACATTGTTCCTTTGTGTATTTACTGTTGTTGATACTGAATATTTAAAGTCATGGAGCTGAGGCAGAGGAATGTGACCTTGAGGCCACCCTGAGCTTCCCAAGACCCCACGTAATGATTTAAGTGAGTGATGATGGTGAGCTTCTGTTTTCACCAGTCTCTGAACTAAATCTATGAAGTGTGCCTCTGCCTCAATGACAAAGCTCCTTGTATCTCAGGATTCCCCTATGTAAGTTATGGAGCCTAATTTCTACAGCTCACGCCTTAGCAGCCTTTATCTACATAGCTTAGTGTCTATTCACTCAAAGATAGGTCAGATATGGATTCACTCACTCAAGATAATGGATTAAAGAATCTGTGCTTGGGATAGGTGGAACAAGTCTATTCCTGATTTCTGTTTCACTTGGGCTCTTCCACAAATCCCTAGCATTGTCTCATACTGGTTTTGTTTTGGGTTTCTCAGTATAACCAACCTTGGCTATCTGGGACTTACTTCATATACCAGGCTGGCCTCAAACTCACAAAGATCTGCTTGCCACTGCCTCCCAAGTGCTGGGACTAAAGGTATGTGTCACCACACCTGGTTTGTTGTCTGCCCCTTTGACACAACCTGTCAAAACTCTGTCACCCCCATGCTGGGGACTCAGGGTCCAGTGTTGTCTAGTAAGTGCTCTGCCACCCACCCTTCACAATAGTTTCAACACCTGTCAACACAGGATATATGAAGAGCTGGTAAAGTATTCCTATAGCTGTCTCACCTCGAGACCTTCAGAATAAAGCCCTGGCTAGTTTGATTCTCCATTATCATAACAGAACTATAACCACAGGTTATATAGAGTCTAAACTGTTATAATTTTCCTTTTTAAATTCACAATGCTGGAGATAAACCCAGGATCTTATAAATGCTTAATATACTCTACACCTAAGATCATCATTTTTAAAAAGCAGTTTTTCAAACTGTGATCTACCACAACAGAAAGCTTACTGGCTCATAGCCTACTTACAACCCCAGACAAAAATAATGCATATTGATCTTATCCCACACTCAGTGGTTTCCATTAATACACCCTTCTTCACTTGTCAGGATGGTTTTGTATCAGTTTATAGCTTCTTTGGTGAGAAAAGATTTGCTATCCTAAGCTGGTCAAACATATTTTCAGGGAGTTACACCCAAACATCATAGCACCTATGTAACTAAAATACAAAACTCAATTAAGAAAAGAATACACTAGGGAGAAAAGTGAAGAAGGATAGAACTGCTCTGGGATTGTGAAATCATTTCCAATTACAGGGTACAACAGTTTAAAACAAATGTGGGAGTCATGTTTAGTTCCTACTTCACCAAAGCACTACATATTTAGAAGTCACAAGCTTCTTCTTGTATGTCTAGACCAGCTGGATAATCGATCTCAAGTAGGGCAAGAGTACGAAGATCACCTCAGACCTTGTCACTATACTGGTCCTCAAACAGGTCCTAGGCAAAGACTGTACAATGTTACAGATGATCCTGGCCACTACAACTGAGTCCACTAAAAAATAAGCTAGGAATCTGAAGTCTTAAAGAGAAGAAAAACAACATCAAAAAGACTGTGTATTTTTAATTAGTATTCATAT
Source organism: Tokudaia tokunoshimensis (assembly GCA_036184795.1). Classification (NCBI taxonomy): domain Eukaryota; kingdom Metazoa; phylum Chordata; class Mammalia; order Rodentia; family Muridae; genus Tokudaia; species Tokudaia tokunoshimensis. The sequence goes on from BTHU01000004.1 coordinate 12,641,295, forward strand.
ATGCTCTTATAACAAGCTGAAGTTATAACCTCCCAAATTTTGAAAGCTAGCAACATTACTTTTCAGAAAACATTGTTTTATGATTCCATAGCAAGTAACATTAATTATATCTTGTTTCTTTCAAGGACCTCCCTCTTCATTCTTGTTAACGTCTGTCACCACCTAGTGGACTATGGAGGAATAATACACCAATACATCAATCACCACAGTGGCCAACCTCTTCTGTTCCAGAAAAAATCTCTAGATGGAGTCTTCAGAATCAGATAAGAGCTCCTGTACCTATCTTAAAAACCAGTTGGGTGATTTGTAACTACATAAAATACAGATTTATACAAATAAAAGATATGTACTCAAGATAATGAATTGGTTAAAGAAAAACAAAAATCGTTTACAGACAGCATGGTACTGAAGTTAAGACAAGCTTTGGTTACCAAAGATTAAGAAAATTAATTTCCCAAGCTTAATTTATCCAGAAATGAAAACTTTAATACCTCATAACTACATGAGTTTCCCCCCCCCCAGGTTTTATGGGTCATTCAACTTTCAAACCTCAATCAGTAAAACCACATCAACAAAACATACACATCAAGATACAGAAATTGTATCTAAAAACTTAGACATTGTTCATAATAAAAATCCTACCAAGCTACAAATAGAAAAGGAAGTTTCCAAAAGCTGATTACATTTTATCCTTTTTAATCTATAGCTTCCTGACCTCAAAACTGGCTAAAAGGCTAGGTGTGATGGCACATGCTTACAATCCTAGCATTTAAAGGCTGATATAAGAAGACTGCAAATCCCAAGTCAGTCCAGGATACAGGGAGAGATTCTTTCTCACATTAAAAAAAAAAAACAAAACCAGCCGGGCGGTGGTGGCACACGCCTTTAATCCCAGCACTTGGGAGGCAGAGGCAGGAGGATTTCTGAGTTCGAGGCCAGCCTGGTCTACAAAGTGAGTTCCAGGACAACCAGGGCTACACAGAGAAACCCTGTCTTGAAAAACCAAAAAAAAAAAAAAAAATCGGGCAGTGGTGGCGCACGCCTTTAATCCCAGCACTTGGGAGGCAGAGGCAGGCGGATTTCTGAGTTCGAGGCCAGCCTGGTCTACAGAGTGAGTTCCAGGACAGCCAGGGCTACATAGAGAAACCCTGTCTCAAAAAAAGAAAAAAAAAAAAAACAAAAAACCAAAAAAAACAAACAGAAACTGGGTCGGGACATGCTGATACACACCTAAATCCCAGTACTTGGGGAGAAGAGGTAGGTGGGATCTCTTATGATCCTTCCTGGTCTACACAGCAAGTTCTCAGTAGCCAAGGCTAGTAAGACACTGTTTCAAAAACAAACAAACAAACAAATACAACTGACTACAGACCTACAGCCATAAATGCAAAGCAGCTGTGACACTGGAGGATGGGGTGTGGCTCGGTGGTAAAGTACTTACCTAACATACTCAAATCCTTGAAGTCAAAAAGCAAAACAGCATGTTATAGACAGTAATAAACAGTATGACAGGCAGGCCAATAGAATGTTTGCATCTTACCAAATATTTGTGCATAGTTTGTTTGATTGTTTGTTTTTGGTTTGGTTTTCTGTTGTTGTTTTGTTTTGTTTTGTCTTTTGTAGTGCTGGCTACTAAATCTAGAGTCTTGTACATGCTAGGCAAGGCCAAATAATTTTTTGACAATTTTTTTCCACATTCAATAGGGAAAGAAATCTTTTTAACACAGAGACTGGGAAAAACAATGTCTATATATAAAAGAATGAAGTTAGATGTTACCTTGAACTATGTGCAAAAAATTATCAAATATAAAGAAAAACAATAAAATGTTTATGAGAAAACAGGGAAAGCTTCATGACAGAGATGGCACATCTTGATTATCCACCAGAGTGGACTAAAAAGTTTTTACAAAACCTTTACAAAAGTTTTACAGACACACCTCTGGATGTGTCTGTGGAGGACTAACGGGGACAGGGAAATAGGCTGGGGGCCCAAATGCAGCAGCAGAGGAAAACTGAATAAAATACATATATAATTTGCTTCCTAGCAACAGCGAAGTAATAATTACTAATCAATTCACTGTCCTTGCTCAGGTATTATCCGAGTGACAAAAAGTTGTTACAAAGGAAGTGGATCATCATCGACCTGTGGTTCATAAGCTTTTGGAATTGGCTCTCAAGAGGAATGTGCAATGTTCGAAGAAGCTGACTAGGGCAGTGACTCTGGTAAGAGCTCAAGATAGGAATGTAAAGTCTACACTCCTGAGGTTTCAGATGGACTGAAATGTGAATTATAAAGATTGCTCTTGAGGTTTGCAGTGGGACTGAGGACTCTGTTGAGAGCCATTTGTGTTACATTCTGGCAAAGAGCTTCCTTGCATGTCCTAAGACTTCACGCAACTCCAAGTTTAAAGGTAGTACACTAATTCAGGCTGTGGCATGGTTCCAGCTGATTGTTTTTAGTCAGATTAACAGTGCTAAAGATGAACAAAAAACAGTCAAAAGACAAAAAACCTTTCCATGGAGATTAAATTCCCTAAGAAAAAAATCCTACTTTGTAAGGTTCCAAACATGCATTTAGGGCATCACAGAAGATGCCAGAGTCTACTCAAGGGAATGATTGTTTTAAACTCATCTCCAAAAATCCCCTTAAGCAAGATCCCAGGTACCCAGCTGGTGGCACAGGGCTGCCTAGGGAAATGGATTCAAACATGTGGGTACTCACAGGCTGCTGTGACAGTGGTACAAGGGGTTCAGCTACTCTAGCACTATACGGACAACACCAAGGTCTGCTAATAGCCTGAGTGTCATCCTCATGATAGTAGTTTTGCAGACATGCAAAATTCAATTAGCAAAGATACAATAGGAAATCCCTGTAAGCTAAAAATGCCAAGAACATGGAATAGCCACTAAAAACTGCAAGCAGCAAGCAAAGACAGCCCAAAGGAGAAGTTGTGCAGGCTGGTGCACAAATGTCTTGAAGTTTACATCATACTATTTTGTACCTCCCAGATAACTCAGATGCCAGATAAAGAGCTACAGAATTTAGCTTAATTTAGTCTTAATAGGTTTCTTTCTTGCTTTGATCTTATCTCTTCTTTCTATGTCCCTATTCCTCTCTTTTGGGGGGAAATGTGACATTGTGATGCTGGGAGTGTGCAGTTTGCTTTTGATAATCCAGGTAATTCATCTAAAAGTTTCTCAAAGAAGGAATTTCAACTTTTGAAACATGTTGGAATTGCTAAGATTTTTGAGAAGTCTAGGAAATAGATTATGTATATTGTGCTTTACAAGGTGACTCTGAGGAAGGGGGTTATATTATCATGATTTGAATATGAAATGTCCCCAGAGGCTAATGTGCTATCATGATTTTGAGAGGTGGTAAAAAGTTTCAGAGATGAAGTCTACCTGGGGAATTATCAATTCAGGAAGGGAATCTCTGAAAGTTAAACCTGGTCTCCCATCTTTCACTTTCTGTGTTTCCTATACATCATCAAACAAGTGACTGCATTGACAACATCAAAATTAATCCAGGGCAGTGTGCAATTCAGCTGTTGAAGGCATGCTTGGAATGTATGATATCCTGAGTTTGATGTAAACACAGGAAATTCAAAATGAAAAACAATTAAACCCTTATGTGTCTATGAACATATTCAACAAAGTAAAAACTCAGTATGCAAAATGGAGGAGGTTGCAAATTAGGTATCTAATAAAAGTGCATTACCTAGAATTTAAAAGAATTCCCCTATATCTAAAACAACCAGGCAACCCCACTGAGACACTAATTTAAAAGGAAGCACAAAAGTTGAATACGTTGCAGATACAAATGGCAAACTAGTACATGAAAAGATGTTAATACCACTAAAGATTAGGGAAAATAAAAATAAAAAGTACAGGATGTGGTAAGGATGTAGAAAAACTGGAATTATATATATATGTGTGTGTGTGTGTATGTATATATACACATACACATATATACACACATATATATATACACATTTATATATATATAAATGTTAGCAACGGTATAAAATGGTGATTCTGGTATTGAAAACAATACAACATATATACATACATAACAATACATAACAAAAATTAAAGAAAAAGAGCCCGTGAATTTGAAAAAAAGTCAGACGTGGTACTTAGGAGGACATGGGGAGTAGGTGGATAGATAAGATCTCAAAAAGTAAAAAACTATATAAAATAATTGTAAAAAAAAAAACAGAAGTTACTTAAAAACAAAAAACACAATTATCACATGACTCAGCAATTCCACTTCTGGGTATAGTCCCAAAAGAAATTAAAATAGAAACTCAGAGATACACTGCTGTATACCCATGTTCACAACAAGATTATTCACAATAGCTCAATGCTGAAAAAAAACCAAGCATCTACTAACTGGTGAATGAATAAATAAAGTTGGTATATACATGTAACATTATCCAGCTTTAAATAATAAAGTGAATTCTAACATCATACAACAATATAAGTAAATCTTGAGAGCATTATTTGCTAAGTCACAAAAGAGCAAATATTATGATTCCACTAATAGATATGTATATATGTATGTATATAGATATATACATACATATGTACATATCTAAATGTACACACACACACACACACACACACACACACACACACACACACACACACAAGAGCCAGACATGGTAGTCAGTGCCAGTAATCCCTGAACTAAAGAGGCATAACCAGGACAATTATGAGCTCAAGGCCAACCTGACCTGAGCTGAGATGAGCTACATGGTGTGTTATATCCCACCAGGAGCCACAGAGAAAAATCTGGTGTCAATTACACACACACACACACACACACACACACACACACACACAAAGTGTTATATGCCACCAGGAGCCACACAGAAAAACTTGGTATTAATATATGCATGTGCATACACAGGCAATTGAAGAAATTATTTAAAATGATAACTGAAAGAAAAATGTCTATAGAATTATCATATTTGATAATGGAAAATGAACTCTTTCTACCTAATATTCAGAGCAAGACAAGAATATCATTGCCATCAATATCCACCACTATACTGGAAATCTTACCCAGTAGAGTAAGAAAAATAAACACCATAAACATCAAAAAGGAAAACATAAGTGGTCTTTATTCACTATTATGTACACAAAAGTCCCAACAGATTTTTTTAAGTGACTAGCAGAACTAGCAAACAAATCCAATGCAAATTCAATACACAAAATCAATTTCATTTCTATACAAATAGGGAACAATTGAGCAAATAAAGTTTAAAACCAGTTTGGTTCATAATAGTATTAAAAAGCAAAATAGTTACAAATAATTTTAAAGAAAAGCAAAATAAACATTAATATTTTTAAAGCATTAATGAGAAAAAAATAAAGATGCTGCATTAGGTGGCAAGACAAGCTAAATCCAAGGATTAGAAGACTGCTATTGTCAAGATGGCAACCTGAGTCAGGATAGAACACTTTGCTCAGGGTCAAGAGCCTCACTTTAACCAGCACTAAAAAGAAGACAACTCTTCTGATTGGCTCAGTGTGATAAAAATTTCAGTAATATTTTTGTTTTTTAATTAAGTTGATTCTAAACTTTATATGGACTTTAAAAAAACAAAAAACACTGGGCAGTAGCAGTGCCTTTAATCCCAGCACTTGGGAGGCAGAGGCAGGCGGATTTCTGAGTTCGAGGCCAGCCTGGTCTACAGAGTGAGTTTCAGGACAGCCAGGGCTATATAGAGAAACCCTGTCTCGAAAAACCAAAAAAAAAAAAACAAAAACAAAAACAACAAACAAACAAACAAACAAACAAAAAAACTAAGCCAAAATAACTTTCAAAAGGAAGAATGGAAGTACCCCCTAGTTTCAAGGCACTGTGGCTTTTGTGAGAAGATTCAAAATGATTAATGAAAGAATAAAAACCCCACAGATTCACAATTTTTTTAAGAAAAACTTCAAAATGTTCATTGAAACCTTGACAAGAAGCAAATTTCCATATGAAAAAGACTTTGATTTCTATTTTATAAAACATGCCAAAATTATGAACATGCATGTAGTCCTAAAATCATAGTTTCTAAAAGAAAATGGAATTTGGTTAAACTAAGATTTTCTAGTGAAGATATAAGAATTAAAAACAACAGATTCCAAAAATAAGGCTTCATAAAAAATTACAAGTTGTACTCATCATATTAACATGTTAAAAATGAAAACAAAAACCAGACTAGGAGAAAATATTCATACTACATATATTGTATGACAAGCCCAGAATATAAAAATGCCAACAATACAAAAAGCAGACAAAGAGCTTAATGTTTTTAATGGTCAAGACTTGAGCCATTTAAAAAGATGATATATGAATATCCAGTAAACGTATGGTAACGTTACAGGAAATGCAGATTGAAAACTCCCATCCCATTACAATGCTCATTGGAGTTCTAAATATAAAAACCCTGACAATACAAATTACTTGCAAGCACATGAAAGGGAAATTCATATGGTACTAGAACTATAAAGTGTAAAAACCATTTTGAAATACTGGTGACTCTATAAAAAATTTAGTGTGTATTTATTACCACCAATTTCTATTAAGCCTTAGAGGATCAATAAGCATGTGCATATGCAAAATTTTGTGTAAGAAATCTTAAAACTGTGTTTTCTGTAATAAAGTAGAAACGGCCCAGGTGTCAAGAAAAGAATTACCTGTGATACTGTCAGTGGAATACTACTCAGCAATAAAAAGAAATGAACTATTGGGCCAGAGAGATGGCTCACTGGGTAAAGGCCTTTGACATCAAGTCTAACAACCTGAGTTCAAATCCTGGGATCCACACATGGAAGGAGAGAACAGACTTCCACAAATTGTCCTCTGACCTCCATATATGCACCTTGGTACACGCACCCCCCCCAACACTAAATAAATAAAATAAATAAATAAATAATTTTCAAAAAAGGAAAGAAGAGAAAAGAAAAGAAAGAGAAATGAACTATTAACATGTGCATTATGGATTATTGTCAAACACTGGGCTACAGAGGCACAAAAGAGCAAATGTGTGTGAAATTATGCATGTAAGACTGTAGGGTTTTAAGGATTAAGTGGTGGATCAAAATAGGAAAAAGCATAAGAAATTTTGACAATGGGATACAATGATGTGAACACTACTTTGACTTACATTTTCAGACAGGAACATTTCCTTGTATGAAAATTTCATATCTCAACTTTAAAAAGATACAAAGAGTGAGGGTTTTGGGATCACAGAGCAGCTCCACCACTTACCAGGTATATGGCCTTGGCCGAGTGTTAAACTGTCAGTCTCCCCATCTGCAAAGCAAAAAGAACTAGAGTTGAGAATAACCTCATAGAGCTGCTAGGGAAAGTAAACAAGGCAATACTTGAATGATGTAATACAGTAAATGCTCATTAAATACTAAGAAGTTAGACATTTTATTCCCATATTTCAGCGAAGGAGAAAGATTCAGGAATAACTAGTGGGTAAACAATGGTAACTTACATAACCCACCAGTCCTTGTGTTGTTACAGTGACCCCTAGCAGGGATCATTCAGTTTTATGGATGAAGAACTCCTGCTTCACAGGCATCAGCGGACGTCAGCATGCAAGCTTCTGCTTGTGCATTCTCTAACATGATCTTGTGTATTTCAGGCTGTCCTGGAATTCACTGTGCATCCCAAATGATCCTGAACTACTGATTCTCATGCCTCTACCTTCCCCATTCTGGGATTTCAGGTATGTGTCAGTTCATGTATTTTCAACCGCACACCATGCATTCCAATCGGGTCACTTTCAGCAGTTAACCCTGTAATTGCCAGTATACTCCATCTCATATTAAAAACTACTGAACGAATGCTCTATTTATTCTTTCTTTTCTTCTCTTCTCTTTTCGAGACAGGATATCACTGTGTGCCCCTGGCTGGCCTTGAAATCAAAGAGCCCACTAGCATCTGTTGATAGTAAATGTGTGCACTGCCACCAAGGCCAACCTCCATTATTGTCAATACTAAGTTCAAGTCTCATGACACAAAATAGGAGGCCAGGGAGCGGGAGAGATGGTGGCTCAGCGGTTAAGAGCACTGAATGGACTGCTCTGCCAAAGGTCCTGAGTTCATTTCCCAGCAACCACATGATGGCTTACAACCATTTGTAATGGGATCCAATGCCCTCTCCTGGTATGTCTGAAGACAGCTACAGTGTCCTCACATACATAAGAAATAGATAGGTCTGGAAGTGGGGCTGTGAGTAGGAACTTCAAAACATTATTCTAGGCTTTTTCATTTACACTCTGTGTGTGTGTGTGTGCTTATATATGCACACGCATGTATACATATATGCATGCACATGTCAAGGTGTGCATGTGTAGGTCAAAGGGCAACTTGAGGGAGTTGGTTCTCTCCTTCCACCATGTGGGTTACAGGCAGTGAATTCAGAAGGCCAGGGTTTGCAACAAGCCACTTTACCTGGCTGATCTATTTTAGGCTTTTAGAGTGTTCCTTCCTCAAAACAAGTTAAAATGAAGAGAATTCTGGCTTAGTATAGTTGACAGACACATGTAATTCTAGAACTTAGGAGGTTAAGGTAAGAAAATCTTGAGTTAAAGCCAGCCCTGACAACAACAGGGTTATCAAGATCAGCCCGGCTACATAAAAATTCTTCCTCAAAAAATAAAATAAAAATTGAGGGAAAGGAGGGATAAGAATGAATGCATTCTTTATAAATATGAAGTCTGTGCTCTAAGTGGGAAGCTACAGCTAAGGCTTGAAACTATTTGGCTGAATAGTTTTAGAAACTTGGCAGCTGAAAGGGAACCAATTTTTTGTTAAAACATATTCTATTTTCCTTAATCATGCAGGATTCTTACTTTGGGAAAGTTACAATGGCTGGGAGGATGTAGTAGCACACTCCTTTGAGCCTGGCACTGAGAGGCAGAGAAGGAGTAGATCACGGAGTTAGAGGCCAGCCTGGTCTTCAAAGTGTGAAACCAAAACTAAAGTGAAAGACCAAAACTGGGTGAGAAAAAATTCTCATGCATTCCATACCAAGGTAATGAACTCAAACAACCATTTTCAGTTTTTTTAAAAATACAAGGGCCTGAGAGATGACTCAGTGAGTAAGAGCAGGTGACACACACACCTGATGACATGCAAATGACCCCTGGATCCCACCTAAAGCCAGAAGGAAAGAATCAACTCCACAAAGTTGTCCTCTGACCTTCACACACCTTTGGCAGATGTACTACTACTCCCTCATATCTCTCTCTCTCTCTCTCTCTCTCTCTCTCTCTCTCTCTCTCTCACACACACACACACACACACACACACACACACACACACACAGAGGGTTGTCCCAAACTGCTCCCACAGAAAAAAAAATTGCTAAAATCTAGCCTCATACTTTTTTTTTACATTCCTTCTTAGTCATCCATTACAAATCTCTAAGCATTCCTTGCACCCACCAGATAGTAACAGGCATCCACGGCTATACAAGGACTCAACAATTGCCTTTGAATTCAACTATCTTTTCACCAATTGTAAACAAGTCCTAAACTCTTGGCTCCATGGAGAATGCCTACAAGTCAGTATAAACTCTGAAACAGGGTCAGAGGTCAAGTGACTGGGAGAGTTCAGCCTAAACTCTCAAGCTCATCCCACCCCCACCTTGTTCCAAAGAATCCCATCAGAAAGCACCTCCCAACAAAAGGCCACATTCAGGAGACCTCCATACCGAGCTGGACTTTAGAAGCACAGGGGAACTGCTAAAGCCAGGAACCACCTAATCACTGAGTGAATGCTACGGAGGAGGAGACATTAAGGGAAAACAGGGAGACTTAAAAATTTATCTTAATATGCTTTAGAAAAGAAACTGTCTCATAAAGGATACAACAGTCCTTAACCTGTCCTTCTTTGTGGACTTAATTTGCCAGCGAATTCATCAGTTTGTGTCCAAAATCATCCTATAATGCAAAAGATGCTCAAATGATATTTTTTGAAAGCCATCACAGCCCAGTGGTGGTGGTGCATGCCTTTAATCCCAGCACTCAGGTGGCAGAGGTAGGCAGGTGGATCTTTGTGAGTTCATAGCCTGGTCTATAAATTGAGTTTCAGGACAGCCAAGACAGAGAAACTCTGTCTTGAAAAAACAAAAACAAAGAAATAAAAACTCATCATACACATAAAAATCATGATATAGGGCTTGGCAAGGTGGTCCACGCCGTCAACTTCAGCACGCAGACAAAAGCAAGCAGGTCTGTGCGTTCAAGACCAGCCTGGCCTACAAAACGAGTTCCAGACCAGCCAGGGTTACACAGTAAGACCCTGTCTCAAAGGAAAGGGGGGGGAGGGGGGAGAGAGAAGGAAAAAGACATATTGTCTTCAACTCTTTATATGGACATATGAAACACAATATTTATGGATGTACTCACAAAAATATATACAAACTATTTCTCATTGTATGTATGATGAGAGGCCACGAGCCTTCCACATCTCATCTGTGAAGGTCAGTCAATAGAAAACTCTATGGGATCAGTTCTTTCCTTTACATGGATTCTAAGGATCAAACTCAGGTCACCCTCTACCCACTGAGTCATCCTGCCACACATAAAATCTTCAAAAAAAAAAGTAAAAAGTTGGGGTCACATGTAGTGGCACAAGCCTATAACACCAACACTTGGAGGCAGAAGCAGGCAGATCTCTGTGAGTTTAAGGTCAGCCAGAATTACACAAAGACCGTCTCCGATGATGATGATGATGATGTTGATGATGGGAACTGAACCAAAAACCTTGTACATGCTAGCAAAAGGCTCTGCCACTGAGCTATTTTTTTTGGACCCATCATTAGCATTTGAGACTTATCAAAATTAAGGTGGGTACAGATAGTTTAGTTAAATAAGGTCTGTGTAGCCATATACTTCCTGGCATACTTTGGGATCATTTCACCTTCTCAAGCAGGCCTCATAGTTCTTATCTAAATATAGAATATTTAAAATAGCTTTTATAAGTGTTTAATGAAAAAAATCTATGTTAAGCAGTTTGTAAATATGTCAGTTTTCACTCTGTGGTAAAAAGCCACATAAGTTTGTGTCTACCTTTCCTGTTAAACCAGCAACCCTTAACAGAACTGTGGCCTTTATACTGTGGCTAAAACTTGGCATATACAGGAAAGAGGAAGAAAAAGAAGAGTACTGTATTAAACAGGTCAGCTCCTATAAAGACAAATTTATCAAATGATCTTATATGACATACTCTTAACACACAACTGCTAGAATATATACAGCGTCTTGTGGGGCAGTAAGCTGTGCATAGGCAGTCTGGTCCCTGGTTAAGCTCAGGCTTAAAACCCTAGAGACCCAGCAGGTGACTGTCACCTGGAAGGGACTGCAGGTGTTTGGCCATGCCCCTTGGGCCCCTGGCTCCTGTCGAAACTACAGTGCCCACCACCCCCCCCGCCCCCGGCCAGGTCTGTGGACATCAGTCACATAGGAGCAGCACCCCAAGCCCTCCCACATGCAGATAAGGTTTCCTCAAGCTCTCAGACCAAGACAATGAGAAGTACCTGCTGTCAGACCCTGACCCACCTCAAAATTGTATATAAGAATCCTATCCAGGATTAAAGGTGTGTGAGAACTACTCCATCATCTGAGAGCTTCTGTCATAAGAGCTGTAACCCTTGGGAAGAAGTCTGCTCTCCCAAAAAACGTCATGGAGCAACTGAAATGGCACAGCAGAGACAGAGGTGGAGACAACTGCAGCAGCTGAAGCGGCAGAAACAACTCCCCCTTCTTGCTCACTCTCCCCTTCGCCTGAACCCTCGCATCCGGCCAGGCCAGAGATCTCCATGGAAAACCTCTACACAGGCCTACAGTGTCTGGCAGATAAGAAATGTCCAATAAATAGTATTTCTCAGGCTAAGACAAAGTCTGTGTGAATAAACCTGCCGTTCAAATAAATTGAACCTGAGTTCAGATCCCCAGAGCCCAAGTACCTATAATCCCACTGTTCCTACAGAGAGCTAGGAGGCAGAGATAAGAATTCCCCAGAAGTTTGTGGGCACTGAAAAAGATCCTGTCTCAAGGTCAACAGTGAAGCCCAACATATAATGTTGTCCCTGTACTGGCTGGTTTTGTGTGTCAGTTTGACACAAGTTGGAGTCATCAGAGAAGGAGTCTCCTTTGAGGAAATGCCTCCATGAAATCTAGCTGTAAGACATTTTCTCAATTAGAGTCTTTTTCTGTGTCATAGTTGTGGTTGTGATTTGAGCTGGACCTTGATTTTGTTATTTTAACTTCAGGATACTGTGTGTGGGAGGAGAGTGGTGGTGGTGGTGGAGCAGTGCCGGTGGTGAGGCAAGAAAGGATGTGATATAGCATGTTTGGTGGGTGGTGGTCCTAGCCCAGCCCAGGCATTGACCTCCTGGTGGTGGGAGATGGGGGAAAAAAGGAGGGAGGTCTCTCTGGCCTTGAACTGGTGTTGATTCTCCTGCCTTAGTCTCCTAAGTATGGATTGCCAGTAGGAGCCCAGCTCATGGTCCTGAGTTCTGTAAGAAAGCAGGCTAAGCTAGCCACGTGAATCAGGCCAGTAAGCAGCATCCCTCTGCATCAGCTCCTGCCTCCAGGTTCCCATCCTGTTTGACTTCCTGTCCTGACTTCCTCCAGTGATAGACTGTGATCTAAAAGTGTAAGCCAAATAAACCTGTCCCTTCCCCAGGTTGCTTTTTGGTCATGGTGTTTCATCACAGAAAAAAAAAAATTCAGAAGTTTTGCTTATATAAAAAAACTAAAGCACTAATTTGAAACGTGAACTTATGAACTATGAACATGTGCGTTGGCATGGTGTATAATGTAGGAAAAAGTAGAACCATCTGAATGTCCAGGAATAAAAAATTGGCTACATAAACCACGGCAAAGTTGTTCCCCTTCAATGAAGTTGCCATCCTACTATTAAAAATATTTATTAAAACTAATGTCTCATGACTTGGGGATAATGCTCTAAATGTATAAGGGAAAATGGGGTACAAAAATACAACATATAGTATATAATTCTTAATAATTAAAAGATGATCTCAAACTCAAACCTGCAGACTATTCTCAAATGATAACATTTATTTCTTAGTGGAGAGATCAGGGATTCTTGTGTTTACATTTTAATGTTTTAAAGAAAAATACAAGCTAATACTACCAACTGAAACAAAATTGTCATTTTTTTCTCTTAATTCAACTATATCATTAACCTCAACCAGTTTGGGAAGAAAAAAAATGCTAAAACAATTTGAAATTTGTCTAACTCCAAGTGGCTGTTTTCCTTGGACTTGTGCCCTTCGAACATCACACAAATACTAAGCATAAACCAAAAAGAACATTCAACTTTGGAAACAGGATGAAAGTATTTTCATTTTTTGTAGATGTTTTCTCTGTGGTTATTTTAGGATCATAGTACAAGCAAAGAAATAGACTTCGTTACATATAGGCTACAGAATGTCTTTGCGGAAGTAGATTAGAGACAAAAATTGGACTAGGGAGAAAGAACAGCTGTTGCTAATCCAACTGTTTACCCTCTGACCCTCTATCTACCCCATAACTGAACAGTACCAATTGTTTCCCTGTGTTATGGGGTGTTTACAATCCCTGAGAGGCATGAAAGGAATTAATAATTTAGCCTAGAAAGCTGACAGCCTTTATTGTGGAGCCCCTTGTCTGCAGGTCAGAAATCAGAGCAAGTGCTATCTTGAAATCACAGGTCCCTTTACTGTTCCAGTTTTACAGCTTAATTGGCCCCCAAACATAAATCACTTATTCCTCCTGTTTTAGGCAACAATGACTTCTATTCTCTATTTCCCTTGTAGCAAGGCAGCCCTTGTTCTTTTGAGTTTTACAACTACATGGCAAACAAGGTAGCTGAGGGGAAAACTCAGGGAGCAGAGCAGACTGGGGTTAGTTGGACATAGCACAGAAAGGTTATGGTGTTTTGAACTTCTCTCGACCTCTGGCTGCCCTTGTACCCAGCTTATGCTAAGGGCACGGTATAGGGCACTTGTAGAAATGAACTTAGCCTGAACCTGGGCCATAACATTGGACTCTGGGAAGTCCAGGACTTGTGGGGAGGAGCCAGAATGTGAACAGAAGCTCATATTTGAAGCACGCTGCACATCTGCTCTACCACAGAAATGGTAACTAAAAAGAACACCTGGTAGATAAAATCTTCCCTTAAGTAGTGCCAACGTATTCCACCTGTTGTACCAAATCTACTGTCTACAACCACTACTGAGCACAACTGGAAATTAGCTGCAACGGTGTTCCTGTCACAAGTAGGAACAGGCTTTTCCCACTAGGAATTTGCAATGGGAAGACATTAGAACCTCTAAATTCCAAAGATACAATGAAGAGAAAGCTCTATTATATTCTATATATAATTATTAAATTATTCTATATATTATTTAATGTGTAAAAATACTAACATGGGAGACATTATTCCTTCTAGTCAGAATACACAAAAATGTAGCATCAAAAAGAATAATCAGGGATCCGGCAAGACAGCTCAAATGCTTCCTACTCTTACAGAGGACCTGAGCTCCATACAAGGCAGGTGTGAGGTGACTATAATCACCTATAACTCTAGCTGCTCCAAGGGATCCAACACCCTCTTTTGGCTATCATGGTCACCTATGGTCACATGCAGATATATACAGATGCATACACATAATTAAAAATAAAAATAAGTCGGGCAGTGGTGGCCCATGCCTTTAATCCCAGCACTTGGGAGGCAGAGGCAGGCGGATTTCTGAGTTTGAGGCCAGCCTGGTCTACAGAGTTGAGTTCCAGGACAGCTAGGGCTATACAGAGAAACCCTGACCCAAAAAAACAAAAAATAGATAGATAGATAGATAGATAGATAGATAGATAGATACATACATACATACATACATACATACATGCGTACATAGATACATAGATGGATGGACGGACGGTCGGACGGACGGACGGACGGACAGACAGACAGACGGACAGACAGACAGACACACACACACACACACACACACAACTTTTTAATATCAAAAGTTATGATATATTGCCAGGTGTGGTAATGCATGTCTTTATTCCAAGCACTTAGGAAGCAGAGGCAGATAGGTCTCTGTGAGTTCCAGGTCAGGCTGAGCTACACAGAGAAACCCCACACCCCAAAGTCTCCTTGAGATCCCAAGATGCTTGACAGCTAAAAGAAAAGCTAGAATAAGTTAGTGGAGCCAGGCTATCTTACGAAGCTGTTCCTTATCTTGATTGTACATTTCACCACCTTCCACATATCCCCAATGAGTAGTCATTTACCATTACTGAAGAAAATGACTGGATTTACCTTTTCCTCCTCCCAAGGCTTATCATAAGAGAATGACAGAGACAAAGCATTGTATTAACCCTGAGCTACTGTACTGATACACAGTCTGTAGTCAGAATATAAAACTGATTCCGAATTTTGTGAATTTTACAGAGTCACCTCTGAAACTCCTAAGATAACTCAGTGGGGTAAGACCTCTGCTGACAAACATTCCACATTTGATCCCTAGAATACACATGGTGAAAGGAGAAAACTAACTCTCACACACTATCCTCTGACTTCCACATATATGTCATGCACATGCTCCCTACCTACACCATTAAGTAAGTAAAGGTTTTTTTTTTAAAGTAAATCTAATTTCTTGGCACTTGATAAATATCATAGACTTATTCTGCTTGGCAATATAACACTAGTTGAACAAGCATGAATATTTATCTTAAGGTGTACTGGGAAAATACATGAGAAAGCTCATCTTCTCAGGGATGATAGGAGCCAGTGGGTAAAAGGTAAGCTCCATCACTTACTTAATAACTTAATGCTTAGTTAGCCAATAACTCTTTAAAAGACTATGACCAAGACTTTCATAGTCTTGAAAAACATCATTTAACTAGATCTTGAAACAGTCTCTCTTATACCTTAATCTTAATAATAACATAGATGCAAATGCTTTACAGATTAAACTGGCACAAAGATGATCAATTATAAATTCATAAATATAAACATAAAGCTGAGCACGGTGGCACACATTTGTAATTCCAGCACTCAGGAGACCCAAAAAGGAGATTCCAGAACTCAAAGTCATCAACATTTACACTGAGTTTGAGACTAGCCTGAACTGTAAGACCCTGCCTCAAAGAAAAAGAAAATATCAAGAAATGAGGGGTAGTTGTGCATGGTGGTATACACCTTTAATCCCAGCACTTGGGAGGCAGAGATAGGCTGATCTCTGTGAGTTTGAGACCAGCCTGGTCTACAAAGTGAGTTATATGACAGTCAGGGCTACACAGAGAAACCCTGTCTCAGCGTGAAAAAAAACAAAAACAAGGAGAGAAAAAAGAAAAGAAGGACGGACGGAAGGGCGGACAGACAGAAGGAAGAAAGGAAGGAAGAAGGGAAGGAGAAGGAGGAGGAGGGGAGGGAGAGGGAGAGGGGAGGGGAGGGAGAGGGGAAGAGAATGGAGAGGGACGGGATGGGACGGGAGAAAAAAATGAGGGTATTGGAGAGAAGGTTCAATGGGTGAAGTATCTGTTGTGCAACATGCTGAGTTTAGCTCCCTAACACCCTGTAAGAGTCAAGCATGTGGATGTGTGCCCATAACCTCAGCACTGGAGAGATGAGAGACGGATCTCTAAAGCTTGATTCAGGATTAGTGCGAAATCCTGCCTAATAATAATAACAGCAAACAACAATAACAAGAACAACAAATAGAGGAGGACACACAACTGGCCTCCAAGTGCACATGCACACACACACATCAGGGAAGGGATGCAGAGAGGGGAAAGGACAGGAAGGAGGGAGAAAGATTAAGGGGAAGGATGGAGAAAGAAGAGAAGGAAGAAGAGAAGGGAAGAGAGAAAAGGAAGGAGAGAAGGGAGAGAAGAGGAGAAAAGGGAAAGAAAGGGGAAGGGAGGAGTGGAAGGGAAGAAGAGAAGGAAAGGGAGAAAGGAGAAAAGGAGGGGAAGGGAGAGGTAACAAACCTATGGGCATATCTATGAAAACATTTCTAGATGGCTTTAACTGAGACAGTAACTAACCCTTAATGGGGACAGAACCATCCCATGGACTGGGATTCCAAACTCAATAAAATGTACAAAAAGCATGGAGCACCAGCATTCATCTCCTTCCCGAATACAGACATAAATATCACTGCTTCACATTTCTGCTGCAAAAACTAGGTCTGCTCTAGCTGCCATATCTCCCCTGCCATGATGAACTGTACCCTAAACTATGAGCAAGAATAAAGCCATCTCTCAATAATTTTCTTTTGTTGGGTATTTAGTTACAGCAATGAGAAAAGTAACTAATTTAACTTCTTTGAATAAACTGTGAAAAGTAATTTAAACATTTTTGCCAGATACAGTGGCACATGCAAAGGCATGTGGACCTCTGTGAGTTTAAGGCCAGCCTAACTTACATAGTGAGTTCCAGGACAGGCAGGCTACACAGAAAGACCCTCTGTCAAAGAAAGAATGAATGAATGGATGAAACAGAGAGAAAGAGAGAAAAAGGGGAGAGGAAGAGGATGAGGGAGAGGAGGGAAAAAAGAAAGGAAAGAAACAAATTTGAATATGGTTGTGTATATTCATAAATATATGGTTTATGTATGTACATAAATCCAACATTGTTTATTGATTTCACTGAAGATGGAGAACTGAGCAAGGGTCATTTTAAACAAAAATTTTCAGCAAACAATCTTCTATTAAAAGGACAGACCTGGCCATCAAACAATACTAGTGATTAAAAGAAAAAAAAAAAAGTCAGTAAAAAAGACAGACTATCATTCTTATGATTGTTAGAAGACACAATGTGAGGGACATTCAAATAAAAGAATATCAAAGATACCTTAACTTTGACATATGTAAGTGCACAGTCACACCTTTTCTTACCAACAAGTGGTGGGTAAACACTAGGTAACATGTAGAACTTACTAGTGCCTGGATCAAGCTCTGCCAATTCATCCTGACAGAAACCTAAAGAGAGAATAGGGAAAAATTATTACTTTTCAATTACTCCAAGCTGACTCTAAATATTAAAAATCAAGTATCATTCAATCGGGTAGGATTCAGAGTTCAGGCTAGGATGTGACTCAGTTCTTGTTGAGGATGAGCAAAATACTGGGTTCAATTTCCAGCAACATTTCCACACTCTAAATTAGAATCAAAAATTAGCTTGGGTTTAAAATCCTAGTTCTAACAATTACCTACTTATTGTAAGGACTCCCTCTCTGGGTTTCCATTTCACCTAAATATAGAAAAGGAAATAAGAGCATGTACCAGAGTTGTACCAGGAATAGGAGAGTTAAGAAATATTTCTTAGCACACAGTAGGGGCTCAATAGCACAGAAAGTATAAATAAGAATGCCAATGTCTATTGGAATAAAAACTAAGAGAAAAGTTAAATCTCATTTAATACTTATGTTTTGTATTTAATTGTATCAATTATGTCCCAAAAGAAAGCAAAATAAACAAGAATTTACAACAAATATATAAGATGAGTTTACTAAAGATTATCACCAATTAGGGCTAGGGATAAAACTCAGTTGTTACAGTGCTTGCTTAGCATACATGCTGCTATCAGTTTGATCTCTGGCGTTGTATTAACTAGGCAGGGTGGTACAAGCCTACAATCTCAGTGTAAATGTAAATGTCTCTTATTTCCTCAGATGAAGGGATGAAATGAGAGACATACCCAAGCTGTGTGAATACAAGGCCTGGGCTGAAGCCAGTGTGTTTCTCTGCACTAACTATCCCTAGACCTAGGCCTAGGCCTAGAAGCTTCTAGCCTCCTTACAATCTAACCTTCCCAGCTGACTGATTCAATCTGGCTTCTCTTGACTTCTGACTGAATTGTTATGTTTAGCCTCATATATACCTTGGTAATATGATCTAATCTTCTGGCTCCTTCTCTCTATGTCTATCTTGTTCTCTCTGAAACCTGTTTCTGTAAAACTGTTCTGACCAAATACCTGCCATATGCCCTGCCATACACACACACCTTTTTTTTGCTCTCCCTGTTCTCAAGTAGCCTCTCTTCCTCTGTTCTCCTGTGAGTTGTGTGTATCCTATCTTTGACTCATTCTGTCAAATATTTTTCTGATTTGTTACTTTGACCCTTAATTAGAGGTCACTTTCAAACATGGCTGTTTCCTTCTACAAACTAACCTTCACTGTTAGGGATTAAAGGATGTCTATATTCCATCCAGATCATACTATAGTATGATCCAGGAGTGTTTGTATTCTAGTCAGATCATATCTTTGGATGTGATCTCTTGCCAGAATAGCCATGTTGCTGGACTAAAACTTCTCTACATCCCAGTACTCAGTAGGTAGACACGGGAGAACTAGCGATTTAAGGTTATCTTTGATAACATAGCAAGTACAAGGTCAACCTGGAATATATGAGATCCAGTATCAAAACAAGACAAACCCTCAAAAACCTTTACTTACACATAAAACTAATTCTTCCATTATTAAGTATGTTTATGTTATGCCTGCTCACAAGACAGTGTGCTTAGCAAGAATAGAACCCTGGATTCCCAACAAAATAAGCATTACAAAAGAATTCACATCACAAAAGACATTTCATATTAATAACACCTGTGCTTTGTATCTGCTTGTATGTTAACTAACGTGCTATAGAGAAAAATCAAGCATATTAAGTGCAAACACAGTGAGACCTTTGTACACACTTGAAAGATTTTTTTTCAGACAATGACTACCTTTCTCTTCATTAGCTTCTACTCATCTTTATTTTCCCAGGAAAGTGTTCTCTAGTATCCTTAACGGCTGTCTCTCATATACAAGGTCAAATTATAGTTAAAACTGTAACCCCACTGCCCTTATTGTTTGGGGTCTAGAAATCACTGCACAAACCACTCAGACATCAATCTCAGTCAAACAGGGCAGGTTTATTGAATACACACCCCAAAACTGATAGAGCAGGGACACAGTCTAGACTCAGGAGCTAGACTGCAAACAAGAGCCAGGATTCTACAGGGCTTTTAAGCCTGAAAACCTTTGAAATCTCAGCAGCCCATAGAGGCAAGAGATCCTTTACAAGACCAAATCTTCAGTTATATTCAATCATCCTACCTTCATAATCAAGCAAGCTTTCTACTTCATGACCTCTACCACATCTCAAGCAAAAGTGTATCCAGAACTCATAATTTCCTAACTACATTATAGTTCTCTGTCCAATATACTTTTTAGCCTCCCTTCCTGTGTACCTTCTATATCTAAGTCCACCTTTACTTAGTATACCTAGATCAGAATGTAGGTTAGGTCTTAGGCTCTGCCGATATACACACATACGTAACTGAATACAGATACATTGGATTTTTATCTACTAGCTTTTCAGGGAACCGCTGGAAGGGAGAGGTGAGTGGAGGGGAGGAGAGGGGACGGAGGAAAGAGGCGAGGCAAGGAGAGGCGAGGCACTGGTTTCAAAATCTAATAAACTCCAAATTTGAATTTTAAATGAGATAACATCTCATATATACTATTATAATTCAAGCTTGATGTGTTAAATTTGGAGTACGACAAGGTAAGGCAGAGGTAAGAGTAAGAAAGCCTAGGGTCAGGGGCTGGAGAGACTGCTCAATAGTTAAGAGCACTAACTGCTCTTCTGGGTTCTATTCCCAGCATCCACCTGGCAGCTCACAACCATCCATAATTCCAGTTCCAGGGTAACCAATGCCATCTTCTGGCTTCTGCAGCATTGCATATACACAGACATAGATACAGGCAAAACACCCACACACATTAAAAAAAAAAATCAAGGATAAAATTTTAAAAAGAGGAGGAAGAGAAAGAGGAGAACGAGAGAGAGACTGTGTGTGTGTGTGTGTGTGTGTGTGTGTGTGTGTGTGTGTGTGTGTGTCAGTGTCCTTCTAGGGTCAAAAGAAAGCCTTAAGTACTAGAGAGATGGCTCAGTGGTTAAAAACTTATTATTCTTACAGAGGACCTGGGTTTAGCTCGCAATACACACATGGCAACTTCCAACTACATATAAGTTCCAGAGGATCTAACACCAAAAAAACTCTTCTGGATCCTCAGGCACCAGGCACACACATGTTGCCCACATGTATATCCAGGCCCTCATATATATACATAAAGTAAATCTAAAATATGTCTTGAGATTGCTCTAATTAGCTCTGTGGCTCTCTTCATAGGCTCCTGCGCTTACTATATATTCATTGTGATCAGGTCCATTAAAATCTGAGGTTCAAAAATACTTTACAGAACTTCTCAAAATCTTAAATTTTAAAATGTTTATGTGTATGTGTACATGTAGATGCCTACAGAGGCCAGAAGAAAGCATTAGATCACATGGAGCTCCAGTTATAGGTAGGGATGTGACTAGTGGTTGATTAACTGAAGGTGGAGGTGTTCTGGTTTGATTTTATGAGACAGGGTCTCACTATGTAGACCAGCCTAGCCTTGAACTCACAGAGATCTGCATCTCAAGTGCTGGGAATAAAAACAATGTACCATCACACCCACTGGAAAAGTATTTTCATTTTTGTTTTTCTAGTTAAGTGTTTTCAGTGTAAGAGGCCTGGCTGTCCTGGAACTTGCTTTGTAGACCAGTCTGGCCTCAAACTCTCATGGATCTACCTGCCTCCGGAGTGCTGGGACTGAAAACATGCGACTTCAAAAACAACCTTGAATTGGGGTCTCACTACACAGTCCAAGTTGATCTCAAACCTGAAAATCCCTTGCCTTTCTCCAAAATACTGGGATTAGTGTGCTAAGATTATAGACATGTGCCACTGTACCAAGTTCATGTAGCTACTTAAGTTCATTAAGGGTAAAGTTAGAAATCCAGTTGCTAGTTGTGGTAGCACACATTTGTAATCTCTGCATTGGAGAGACTGAGGCAAGATGATCGAGTTCTAAGCTAGTCTGAGACCCATAGAGTCCTATGCCAGAGTGGGCTGAGAGGTAAAAGGATGGAGAGGAGAGGAGGGCAGTGGTAGCGGCAGCGGCCAGGCATGGTAGCACATAGTAATCTCAACACTGGGGAGGCAAGACAAGAGGATCCATGATTTATGGCCAGCCAGCTTACTTAGTCTAATCAGTGTATCCCACCCAGGTCAATTAGAGACCCTGTCTCAAAAAACAACATGAACAACATCCTGAAGAATGACACTCATGGATGATCTCTGGTCTCTACATAAATGTGCACACACACACATGGCAAAGTCACAGAAAGAGATTCAAACCTACTTTAAAAAATAAAACATTTTGAAAACATACATCAGACAATATACAACTGGGATAGTACACAACAGTAAGTCAGAATCGTTTTATTTCATGTGTGCTCACACAGGTGCATGTGTGCATGTGGAGGTCAGAGGAGGACTTGAGGGAATTGGTTCTCTCCTTCCTGCATGTGGACTCTGGGACTGAATTCAGGTCATCAGGTTGGTATCAAGTGCCTTAACCCACAGAGTCATCTCACCACTTGATTTATTTTAAAAGCTTTTAAGTTTTATTATTCTGTGAGTGTGTATGTATGGTGTGTTTAGTAAGAACAACACTGTGGAGTCAGTTCTCTTCTTCCACCTTTATGTAGTTTCCAGGAATCAAATTCAGGTCCTCAGGTTTACACAGCAACAACTTTTCACTCGTAAGTCATCTTACCAGCTTCAGAACAGATTTGAATTCTGGTACCTTTGCTTACAAATTGTGTTGGCTTAGAGAGTGACTTCACCACTGTGATCCAATATCTTTGTCTATAGACTGCTATAAAGATCTAATGATATGGAGCACTCAAGGCCGTGAAAACACTTAATAGCTATAATCAGCACTGGTGAGAAAAGTAGCATCAGAAGTGTGGGGACAGCAGGAGGAAGATGGTATTTGACCCAACAAGACTGTCCAAGGAACAAAACACAGAGGACGTGTAATATGAGAGCAATAAACAGACTCAGAATGCACGGGTGTATCATAACCATCTTTCTTTAACTACTATACATGAGAGGTTTGGGCCTTTTAACCTGTAGGTAAGTCACTTACCAGGTACCAGAATTTGGTCAATGGCAGCCCAATAGTGAGTTCTAAAATAGCAACCAGAAAATTCAAAGTAGATGGAACTTTTATAAAAACAAAGTTTTCTTGGAGAAGCCTACAAATACTGCACAGTCCCTGAAATTCTAGGAAATGGTTCTCCTTTACAGAACCTACCACCAATACCACCCATCTCCTAGGTTCTTTCTGGTATGATCAATGGCTCTGGCAGAGGCTGAGAAGAAGAGTAACTTGACTACAGCCTGCCATACTATCATGTTTGTGGTCTACAACAAGCTCCATGTCCAGGCAGATATTAAGACTACTTGCCTTTGGATTGGTTGTACATTAAATTCACATCTCTCTCTTGCTTTTCTGTCCAGCAAGTGAGGTATCACTTTATTCATTAGCTGTTTGTTTTACACAAGCAACCTGACAAGCCACACTTTAGCAATAGCAAAAACAACTTTTGAATGCAAGGATATTTGTCCACACAAAACCCAGCTGGCATAGCTTCAAGTAAATAATAAGCCTTCTCCAGCTTTACAAATGTCAAGATCACATTTAAATTTCAACAACAAAAATGCCCACTTCCTAATGTCATTTCTTTTCTTTAATGTGATATCTAAGGAGTTACACACACACACACACACACACCCCACACACACACAGGAAATGTGAAAGTGTAGGGGGTATAGCATATTTAGGTTCTTAGTTATATAACCTAGTATGCCCACATATTTATGTTAGGTGTAAATGCAGCTTATGAGGAATGCCTGAATTTCTATGGAAACACTAATAACGTCCCTCTTATCAGCCTACATCACCTTTCATATCATTCTTCAGGCTTCCAGCTTTCTAATTGTAGCCTTGAAAGCAGACTAAGGGTAGAAAAGCCAAACCAAGTTTACAACACTTCAATTAAAATATTTTTAAAAAATACACAACTTCAAGGCTATGGCTACAGAATCTGAAAGGAAAACAGTCTAGGATGAAATTGGTCTAAGGAGTCAGAGGTCATTATTGGTTTTTTTTTTTTTTTTTTTTTTTTTGGTTTTCTGAGACAGGGTTTCTCTGTGTAGCCCTGGCTGTCCTGGAGCTCACTCTGTAGACCACGCTGGCCTCGAACTCAGAAATCTGCCTGCCTCTGCCTCCCAAGTGCTGGGATTAAAGGCGTGTGCCACCACTGCCCCGTGCCATTAGTGTATTATGTGAGAAAACAGTACAAGTCTTTCTCCAAAAACTGCATGTCTTGATGAGCCTCTAACGTTCTTTATTTAGCACTTCTGGTTCTTTGGGGAAAAAGGACTAACAGATCTTTATTTGACTTAGAGGCCAAAGAAACTTCAAAATGCATACATAGAAAAAAAGTACAAAATAATTTGCCAGATGCCATTTATATAATTTTTAGTATATCAGACATTGCCTTGATGCTACATAAAAATTCTTCCCAGGTAGTTACTGTTATCTCTAGCTTACAGACTTAAATAAATTACTGTACAGCATTATATGAAATGAACCACAAAATTCAGAAAGTGTCCCATATCAACCTCAACAGACGGCTTGATGGAACAGCAAAAGTCATAAGATTACTGAGGCGAGACTCAACTCACGAAACAATCCAAAACAGAGAAATGGATTTCCTTCCTATTCCCTTGAGAATACCCTTCTGCCAGGCATGGTGGCATTTATCCTTAATCCCAGCACTTGGGAGGCAGAGGCAGGAGGATTTCTGAGTTCGAGGCCAGCCTGGTCTACAAAGTGAGTTCCAGGACAGCCAGGGCTACACAGAGAAACCCTGTCTCAAAAAACCAAAAAAAAAAAAAAGAGTTGGTTATGGTATAAGAGGCCAGATGTGGTGATACACTCCTGCAATCCCATGGAAGGAAGAGGCAAGATTAGGAGTTCAAAACCAGCCTCAGCTACATAGTAACTGCAATACAAATGTAGACTACATGAGATCCTGATTCAAAGCAAAAACTACAAAACAAATGGAAAAAAAACCCAAAACACTATATTTTAAAAAATACAAACCAGGTGTGGTGGTCCAAGCCTTTAATTCCAGAACTTGGGAAGAAGCAGCAGGTGAATCTCTGTGAGAAAAGGAAAGCCTGGCAGCCTGGTCTACATAGTGAGTTCTAAGACAGCTAGGGCTATACAGAGAAGCTGTTTCAGGGGGAAAAAAAAAAAAACAAGAAACAAACCAAAAACTATTCTCAGAATAAATTCATAACTACCCAATGCCTATACACAAGAAAAATCATTTTGTGATGGTAAAAGTATCAAGTTAAAGGAGGTAAAGAAGAATTAAAATGCAAATACTACAGAGAATAATAGGCCATCTGATCTTTTGACTGCTCACTATAAGCAAATACACACAACAAATAAGACCCTTCTGTAGGCTCCATCAAATTTAAGATATCGAACTAAGCCTATTTTCTTTTTGAAACCTGCTTTTCCTATACTCCCCCACCCACATTCCAGATACCATCAATTTCCATTCTCCAAGCCAAAAATGCTCAGAGCAACTCCAGTTCCAAGGGATCCAATTGCCTCTTCTAGTCTCCACTGGCACACACATATGGACATACATACATACATGCTGACGAAACACTTGTGCACATAAAATAATTTTTAAATCATAAAATCCTGAGGCTCAGCAGTTAAGACCACTTAACTGCTTTTGCAAAGGATCCCGGTTAAGTTCCCTGGACCCACATGCTGACTCACAACTGTCTGTAACTCCAGTTTCAGGGCACCTGATTCCTCTTGCTTCCATGGGCTCCCGTATACAACTAGTACCCAGACATAATACTCAGGCATACATACACACACATAAAACTAAATATCGTTTTTTAAAAATCATAAAATTCTAAGACAGGCATGGTGGCATATGCCTTTAATCCCAGCTTTCAGGAGGTATAGTCAGGTGGATCTCGGTAAGTCTGAGGTCAGCATGGTCTATACAGCAGTTTAGAACTAGCCAGGGCAACAGAGAAAAACAAGATCCTAACATCACATTGCTACTCTTCTAAATTCCCTGTATAGTTCATCTTGTCACTCACAAGGGCACTTGCAGTCTCTCTCAAATCTGGACCTAGTTCAAAAGCCTTCTACTCACCCTGCAATCCTAGACCATTAAAATTGTTCTTCCTCAGCTGGATGGTGGTGGTGGTTCATGCCTTTAATCCCAGCATTTAGGAGGCAGAGACACATAGATCTCTGAGTTCAAGGGCAGCCAGTCTATAGAGTTAGCTCCAGGACAGTGAGGGCTACACAGAGAAGCCCTGTCTCAAACAACAACAACATCATCATCATCATCATAATAATAAATTGTTCTCCTTGCCTGTGATGGATACTTTTATGTCAACTTGACACAAGCTGAGTCACTGGAGAGGAGGGAGCCTCAGTTGAGAAAAGGCCTCAATAAGACTGGACTATAGGCAGGCCTATTGGTTATTCTTCTTAATCAGTGATCAGTGTGCAAGGGCCCAGTCTATGGTGGGTGGTGTCACCCCTGGGCTGGTGGTCCTGGGTTCTATAAAGAAACAGACTTAGGAGGCCATGGTAACAAGGCAGTAAGCAGCACTCCTGCATGGCCTCTGCATGAGTTCCTGCATTCAGGTTTCTGCCCTATTTGAATTCATGTCCTAACTTCCTTTAATGATGAACAGTGATATGGAAGTGTCAGCCAAATAAATCCTTCCCTCCCCCCCCAGCTTGTTTATCATCATGGTATTTCATCACAGTAATAAAACCCTGACTAAGACACAGCCACTCACTCCTCTCACTTTCTAGTGGATTTCTGTTCCACTCCAAAATCCTGTCCCCTCCTCTTTACCATGACATTGATGCCTTTAAATTACAAAAATAAGGTTTTTATTTTCACAACCTTTTTTCCTGACATAGCTTTAAGTTTGAAAAGGTAATTTGTAAACTCCTATTCCCAAACTTCCCATAATTTACATAAAGATTTTAAAAAGCCAACTTTAATGTTAAAAATATTTTACATGAAAATACCATAAAGTGATACACCAGAGACGTAAGGCGTCTAAGCACTAGTCTTGTTCTGGTACTAAAAAGTCATTTGGTGATGTTATACATCTACACTCTGTACCTCCATTTTCCTCCATTTCATCTTCAGTAAAGGACTTCTACTTTCTTCGCATTCTTCTCAGGTCTGGAATCTACAAGTGTATCAAAAGTTGCAGACCCCATAACAAAAAAGAAGAAAAACCCTGCAGTCTTGGTTGGAGGGACAGCACAGCGGTTTAGAGCTGCTCTTTCAGGGGAGCTGGGTTCTGTCCTCAGCATCCACATAGCAGCTCACAACCCTCTGGAATTCTGCTTCCAGGAGATCCCTCTTCTGGTCTCATGAGGCAAGACATGGATTTTGTCCACAGACACAGATATAGACAAAACACTTCTAGAAATACTATACTAGAAAAATTTTGAAATCATTACTTTTTTTCAAGTTGCAGTCTTGGGGCCAGCAAGATGGCACAATGAATAGTGACCGGTGCCTGATGCCCAATAGTGCTAGCATGTCAATATGAACTCCATCTCTGGAACCCACTCAGAGAGCCAACTCCACAAAGTTGTCCTTGGACCTCTACACATGTGCTCATGTTCACACATGTGTACACACACACACACACACAGAGAGAGAGAGAGAGAGAGAGAGAGAAACTGATTTTTCTTAAGTTGCAGCGTTATATACAGGTAGCTACCGATGATAATGTCATCTTGACACAAACTACACTTATTTGGTAAGACAGAACCTCAACTGAGAAAATACCTCTGCCAGACTGACCTGTGGGCAAACCCCAAGGGGTACCTTTTTGTGATGGATGACTGACCCAGAGGATCTAGACCACTGCTACCTTTAAGCAGTGATTCTGGGCACCATAAGAAAGCAGGCCAAGAGAAGCAAACCAAGAAGCAGGTTCTTCACGGCTTCTGCGTCAGCTCCTGCTCTGCTTGAATTCCTGCCCTGACCTCCATCCCCGTTCTGTGACAGATTTGTTACCTAAAAGTATAAGATAAAATAAATCGTTTTCTTCCTAAGTTGCTTTTGGTCACGGTCTGGTCTTTATTGCCCATTGGAAACCTAGCTAAGGCAATCATCTAATACTAATGTGGGGAACCTGAGTTAAGAGATAAGCATTCTGTATTGGAGAGGTGGCTCAGCGGATAAGTGCACTCTTGCTCTTGAAGCAGACCTGGGTTCAATTCCCAGGTCCCACATGGCAACTCACAACTGTAACTCCAGTTACATGGGATCCAACCCTTTTTGGGGGGTGGTGCAGCGGAGGAAGTTGTTTTGTTGAGATAAGATTTCTCTTATGTCACAGCCCTGGTTGTCCTGGAACTCACAGAGACAACTTCATCTATACAGATCAGACCCAGGTTGGCCTTGAACTCAGAGATTTGTCTTTCTTTGCCTCCTGAGTGCTGGGATGTACCACAATGCCCATCCTAACCTCCATAGATATCAGGTATCATATACATACAAGCAGGCAAAGCATTCATATACATGAATTAATCTAAAAAAAAAACACAAAATAAATAAGAGATAAACATTACCTTCTCTCAGGGTGGTAGTGGGCAAGCCTTTGATCCTAGCACTCCATTCTCTCAGGGTGGTTAGTGGGCAAGCCTTTGATCCTAGCACTCAGGAGGCAGAGATGAGTAGATCTCTAAGTTCAAGGCCAGCCTGATCTACAAAGTGAGTTCCAGAACAGCCAGGGCTGCACAGAGAAACCCTCTCAAAAACAAACAAAAAATATTACATTCTTATTTTAAACTAAACAAACTGTAATCTCTAATCTCTTCCATTCCATCCTAACTCCAATTTTACAAAAGGAAAAATAGCATTATTCCTGTGATTTTAAAAACTATCCATAATCTCAAAGACTTTAGAGTTTTCCTGATCTAAAAATGAAAATAGCACTTATTTCAATCATAGAACTGTTGGAAGGCTCAAATTAAATAATAAAGCAGTCAATAATACCAAGAACACAGTAAATGTTCATACTAAACTACCCATTAATATAAGTGACAAAACTCTAATCTTCACCTCACAAAACACAATTATAAATAGGCTTGAGAAAGACGTTTTTTTAAAAAAGATTTATTTATTTATTTTATGTATATGAGTACACTGTAGTTGTCTTCAGACACCCAGAAGAGGGCATCAAATCCCATTAGAGATAATTGTGAGCCACCATGTGGTTGCTGGGAATTGAACTCAGGACCTCTGGAAGAGCAAGCAGTCAGTGCTCTTAACCACTGAGCCATTTCTCCAGCCAGCCCCTGAGAAAGACTTCTTAATTTCAAAATCTAAACCACCTTGGAACAGCTCTAAGAAACAAGTTCCACTCAGCAAACACTTCAGGAACAACATTATTTACCATTACTAAGTTATCACTCAATGATACTGTGATGTTGGCTCCTTCGTGAGGCTACAGCTCTTTGATCATCAACCTCAGATCCAAGACCTCAGCTAAGCCAACTAATGAAATAATTAGGTGCCACAGATATTACTAATTTACCTGTCTTACTCCATGTGCATAATACATGTTTCCTTATTGTTTCCTTACAGTTCTGAACTTACAGGGAAAGTTCTGCCATTACTATGTATAGCAGAAGTACAAACATGTTATTAGAATTGTGTCTTAACTTCCCTGTGCCCCAAAATCACATGAAATACCACAAGCAACTGGATCCCTAAGTAGGATCTCATGAGGTAGACAGCTGCTCCTGTCTGACTTCAGCAATCCTCTGAACAGGATCCACATTCCTGAGTAAGGCAAAGTGATAATTGTCAGAAAGTGAATGCTATAAGAGCAACAAAGCAGACAAACACTGATGGCCTCGAAATGAAAGCTTTATACCACACTGGTAGCTTACATACAACCCGATCACACTATGCCTCTCAAGATTTTAGTTCCATTATTCATTCCTCATTTTGTTCCTAAAGGCAGGCACTTAGGTAGCCTAGTGCTTTATGTCCTAAAAGGCATCAGGTATCATAAGAACTTCCCATTGCACTCAGATCTGCTTCTCTGCCACATACCCAAGGCCAGCTATTTAAGCAAGGACTCTTAGCTTTTTTTACCCCCTAAACTGGCAAGCATCTGTCTTCAATTCCTTATCTTTTTTCCAACACCAGAAACTGTAAACTGACTTTCTAGTTACACAGAGGTATCCAAAACACCAGCAAAAGTTAAAAATAAAGTCAGGACTTAAAAGCAGTAATTTTTTGAGCATATCTGTCTCTGTCATTAAAAACAGAGAAAGCATTACTCGTGTTTTCTTTATTCAAGACAAGAATCTCTCTGTATAGCCTTAGCAGTCCTGGAACTCTCTGTAGACCAAGCTGGGCTCGAACTCAGAGGTCCACCTGCCTCTGCCTCTGGAGTGCTGGGACACCACCCAGATGACTTTTGAATGGTTTTAATTCTCACATCACACTAAAGCAACATTTTCTAAATACCAGGATCCTTAAAATACAAATGGACCCTTCAGCTCCTCCTCTATCAGAGAAGCCTGCAGATTTCAACAAGGAGAGCCCTTAAGGTGCAAAGTGTGGACTTGAGTTCTATCTCTGAGCAAAGACATTTAATTACTGTCAGTTCTCTAACAGGTAATCTGACAATAATGTCATTCTCCTTGTAAAACTGCTACATGTAACACATGAGAACAGGATAAATCTCAGTTTAAGAAAAGAAAAAAGCAAACACAGGGCTGGAGAGTTGTCTTAGTGGTTAAAAGTACTTGTTCTTGCAAAGGAGCCAGGTTCAAGTCCCTGTACCCACATGGTAGCTTACCACCTTCCTCAGGCACCAGGCACACATGTGGTGTTCAGATATACTCAAGTTATACACTCATACACACAAAATAATAAAAATAAATTTAAAAAATTTTATAAAGCAAAGGCAAACCATTTACTATACAATTCTTACAGAAATACACCATACCCAAGACTTATCAGGCTAATGTTTGCCATTAACAAAGTTACAAAAAATCACAATTCAACTACAAAAATCTATTACACAAAACCTTTCTTTTTTTTATGTTTTTTTAAGATTTATTTATTTTATGTATATGAGTCCGCTGCAGCTGTCTTCAGTCACACCAGAAGAGGGCATCGGATCCCATTATAGATGGTCATGAGCCACTATGTGGTTGCTGGGAATTGAACTCAGGCCTCTGGAAGAGCAGTCAGTGCTCTTAACTGCCGAGCCATCTCTCCAGCCCCCTTTCTTTTTACTTAGGAACAATTCAATGTATACTCTAAGTGAGAAAACAGAAACTACGGGTTCTGTGTGTAATTTATAAAGTGATAAAAAGTTCTCTAGAGAGGACAGCCAGGAACGCACAGAAAAACTCGTCTTGAAAAAGCAAATAAGGACTGGTGAGATGGCTCAGCGGTTAAGAGCACTGACTGCTCTTCTGAAGGTCCCGAGTTCAAATCCCATCAACCACATAGTGGCTCACAACCATCCATAATGAGATCTGACTCCCTCTTCTGGGGTGTCTGAAGACAGCTACAGTGTACTCACATATAATAAATCTTTAAAAAAAAAAAAAAAAAACAGGAGTGTGGTGACCACACACGTGTCTTTAAAAAAAAAAAAAGCAAATAAAAAAATAAATAAGTAAAATTTGAAAAATATTATAACCATGACATATGAAAATTCCTCTGATAATTATCAAGTGCAAATAATTCAGACTGGGTCTGCGTGGTTTGAAAGAAAATGGCCCCCATAGAGAGTGGCACTATTAGGAAGTGTGGCCTTGTTGGAATAGGTGTGGTCTTGGAGGAAGTATGTCACTGTGGGGTGGGCTTTGAAGTCTCATATAATCAACCTATACCCACTGTGGCTCACAGTCGCT
The DNA here is from genome assembly GCA_036184795.1 of Tokudaia tokunoshimensis. Taxonomy (NCBI): domain Eukaryota; kingdom Metazoa; phylum Chordata; class Mammalia; order Rodentia; family Muridae; genus Tokudaia; species Tokudaia tokunoshimensis. The sequence continues at coordinate 12,673,257 of BTHU01000004.1, forward strand.
TCTGCTGCTTGCAGATCATGATATAGAATTCTCAGCTCCTTCTCCTGCATGGCACCATTACAATAATGAACTAAGTCTCTGAAACTGTAAGCATGCCCTATCAAAAGCTTTCCTTTATAAGAGTTGCCATGGTCATGGTGCCTTTACAGCAACAGAAACCCTAACTACATTTATGTGGTGGTACACACCTTTAATCACTTAGGACACAGAAGCAGAAGCAGGCAGATGTGAGCCTGGTTTACTTTACATACCTGACTTCCATCACAGCCAGGGCTATATAAAGAGAGCCCGTCTCAAAATTTTAAAAGGGAAGGGGTCTGGAGAGATGGCTCAGTAGCTGTTCTTACAGAGGACCCAGGTTCCCAGTACCCATGCCCACGTGGCTGCTTACAACCATCTGTCACTCCATTTCCAACTTCTTCTGGCCTCTATAATAATCAAAATAACAATAACAACAATAGTTATTATTAATTATTAATTAATGATAGTGATGATTACTCATGCTATAAGCCTCTCATGTATAATAACTAGCACAACGAACTTTTTAAAACAAGAGTATGAAGTTCTTTCCTTTATATTTGAAGAAACTGTCAAAATATAAAATTTAATAAGAAAAACTTAACAATAGGATGAACTTTTCTCTTAGCTTTTCAGAAAGCTTTAAAAATAAAAAAATTTAAAAATATAAAACTGGGCAGTGGTGGTACATGGCTTTAATACCAACACTCAGGAGGAAGAGGTAGGCAGATCTCTGTGGATCGAGTCCCAGAACAGCCAGAGCTATACATAAAACAAACAAAAATAAGTAAATAAAAGTTAAAATACAAGTGGTGGTACACACTTTTAATCTCTGCACTGAGAGGCAGTAGCAGATGAATCTCTGAGTTCAAGGCCAGCCTAATTAAGAGAGTAAGTTCCAGGATAGCCAAAGATACACAAAGAAACCCTGTCTCAAAAATAAAAAAATAAAAAATAAAATAAAATACAAGCAATCACCTTTTTAAAATGAAAAGTATCTTTCAAAAAAATCAAATGACTCAGCAGGCAAGAATATCTGCTATGTAGCAATGATAACTGGAGTTTGGATCCCAGCACCCACAGAGCAAAACTGGTTATCTAGCAAATGCCTGAAATGCCAGATCTCAGAGATTTAGCACACTCTTTTGGTATCACGCATGCTTAATAATTTAATGTCTTTGTTTAAAAATCAAATTATGGGGCTGGAGTGATTGCTCAATGGTTAAAAGCACTGGTTGCTCTTCCAGAGAACCCAGTTCAATTCCCAGCACCCACACGGCAGCTGACAACTTTCTATGACTCCAGTTCCAGGGGAACTGATGCCCTCATACATGCAGGTAAAACACCAATGCACACAAAATAAAAAATAAAATAAAATAAAATAAATAATAATTTAAAATAATTTTTAAAAATAAAATGGACTAGAGAGAGCACAGCAGTTAAGAGCATGGCTGTTCTTCCAGAGGACCTGGGTTGAAATCCCAGAATCCACATGGTAACTCACAACCACATGTATCCTATGCCTTCTGGCCTTTGCAGTGGCACACAGACATACATGTAGACAAAACTCTCATACATATTAAATAATAATAGGCTTTTAAAAATATGTATATATTTATTTATTTATTTAATGTATTTGAGTATTTTGCCTGCATGTATGATTGTGTACCACTTATGTGCCATGTGAGTGGGGGAATCAATCCTTCATTCTCTGGAAGAGCAGTTCTCTTAACCACTGAGCCATCTCTCCAGCCACATAATAGTTTATTAAATCAAATTATAATCTAGATTTTAATCAAGATAGTTTTATCAGGTATCTGTTTATTGTCTCTAACAAAATAATGCACTAAAGTGGCAATTAAATTTACAGTAATTATAAAGTGCCAATCTGCAATGCTTTTTAACTGTACAAGATGAAAATCACACTAGCTGGGCATGGTGGCATAGGCACACATCTTTAATCCTAGCACTCAGGAGGCAGAGGAAGGAGGATCTCTGTGAGTTCAAAGCCAGCCTGGTCTACAGAGCAATTACTAGTACAGTTGAGACTACACAGAGATACCCTGTCCAAAACCAAACCAAACCGGGCCAAACAAAAATAGGCATTACCTTTTCAATTCCCTTTTAATCTTTCTAATAACATCAAAAGAAGAAATTCAGTTTGGTCTTGTGCTGCCTCTCTAATGCTTACTACTATCAGAGACTTTGGTAAGTAAATCCTCATATTACTAGAACTTAACACAATTTGGTAAGTAATTCCTCATATTACTAGAACTTAACACAATTTGGTTTTTATCATATATAATTTTAATGTTCTATATTTTGGCAAATAACTTTTTATCTTAGGAGAGCTCAAATTCCTGAAGTGGAAACTTAAGGGTTCTTTGGAAAGTCAGTTGTGTCAGATGGGGTTTTGCTGGGGCAAACATGTGAAGGAGTGTTCCTGAAGTGGACACAGGTGAAAGGACGTTCTGCTGAAGCAAACACGTGAAGGGACTTGTGACAAAGGATTCTTTGCTAACAACACACACGCACTGGTTTGCCTTACACTGAGTAGTTGAGCTTCTTGTCGGGGCTCCATAAAGAAAAACCGCACCAAAAACACCTCCTGGTGGTGCCCTGCAGCTTCTTGCTGCTTCCTCAGACTCAGGCTGATCGGCAGAGTGATGTCAGCTGAGACAGACTCAGTTGGAGTTTTGCTAAAACAGACTCCTAAGCTGAGGCAAGTCCAAACATGATGTCTGGAGGTAGTATAAATAGGACTCAACAGACAGAGAGAGAGGCATGCCTGTACAACTAGCTGTGCAATGCGCGCGCTAGTCTCTCATCTTCCCTGATCTTCACTTCGCTGACAGAGGCACAGAGAACTTCTGGCATTCCTGTTGGCCCTGGTCCCTCCTCCTGACTCGTGCCAATTGGGCCGAGGCATGGCTGTTTTTGTTAGGTTGTGCCACCGCTGCAATTCGTGTTTGCTCTCCCGACTCTACCGAACTGTACTGCTGGTGTATATCTGTGAAGAGTTTGCAAGTGGATCGAGCTAGCTGCTGCTGCTGACCTGTGAACTGAACTGCCAATTTCTTGACTATGTAAATGGGATTTGCTCCAAAAAACCATTTCTAAACAGGTCCATTTCCCCCATATTCTTTCTTTTCTACTACCTCTGGTGGGTGGTGGGGTAAAAGGGAGATTAAAGCATTTAAAAACCATCATTAAAAGTAGGTTTTAGAAAATTAAAGTTGCAAGTTCTTAAAAGTTGTGGTAACTAAGCATAGTGGCCCATGTTTTAATCTCAGCACTCAGAAAGAAGAGGTGGAAAGATCTGTTAAGTTTAAAGCCAACTTGTCTACGTACTGTACTGAGTTATAACCTGGCAGGAACTTACCTAATAAAAGTTTTAGTTTACCTAGTACAGAGAACAAACTCTTGAAAGCTGTCCTCTGATCTCCACACAAATATTGTGCCATGAACTCATGAATGTATATACATATATAAATAGATAAATGTAAAAGCTGGGGTTTGCAAACTATTACCATTTAATATTTAAAATGTTAAATAAAAGAATACATTATACAATTGCAAAAATTATGAATCTGATACAAGAAAGACTGAAGTTTGAAAAAACTGGCTTAGAAGACTTGCTTAGCATTGCAAGCTTCAATCGATCCCCCAGAACTGGGAGGGGGACTGATGTACTGTAATAGTTGTATGAGTAATGTTATTTTCAACTCTTAAGTCTCAGTTCACTCATCTATAATATGGGCTTGTATCATCTTTCAAGGAAATGTGGGAAGGACGACATGAGTTAATGTAGCCCAATGTCTGGTTTTCAGTAACTAGCACCTATCTGTTCCTTCCCTTTTTAAGGATATGATCAGAAAGCACTTACAGAGAACTCCAGGGAAAAGCTTTGAGTGGAGACTGGGGAAGTCGGGCTTCCTGTGTATTGAAGGAAGGAGCCTATGCTTTAGTTGAAATGCTCCTCACTAAGAACCTCTGGGGACCTTGTTTTGCTGCTAAAGCTGCAGTCTGCTCTCCTAAGACTCATAATTCTAGTTACACACAAGTGACTGGGAATAAAGTGCTACAGAAAAAGGGGTACTTAACTTAAATCATGGAGAGGCCTGGTTCAAAAGGTAGGTAGGGAAAAAGGGCAATTCTACAACAAAAGCTCAAACTAGAAGACCCTTAATGGCTGGAAATTCTTCAGTGGGTAAGGACATTATCCCCCAAACTCTCAGGAAGCACACAGTGGAAGAAGAGAATGACTCCATACGCTGTCCTCCAACTTTCACACATGTCATGGCACCAATACTCACTTTCCATTGTTACTGTTGTTTAGGGCAGTTCATTGGGGCGAATTCAGTAAGAGTCTAGCTCAGTGGTTTCCAACCTTCCCAGTGCTGCAGTCTTTAAACACAGTTCCTCATGTTATGGTGACCCCAACCATAAAATTATTTTCATTGCTACTTCATAACTGCAACTTTGCTACTGTTATGAATCATAATGTAATGTAAATATCTGTATTTTTCCATGGTCTTAGGCAACCTCTGTGAAAGGGTCCTTCAATGCCCCCTAAAGGAATCCTGACCCACAAGTTGAGAACCACTGGTCTAAATCGTCCACAAACCAGTCTTGATCATTTCCTCATCTGCCACTGTGCTGGAACCCACAGGTGAGGAAACCCTTGTGGGGCGCGGCCCTGGAGTACAAGTGCTTCAAAATAACCTGACAAAAGATGAGTGAGAAGGGAAGAACACAGGGAGGAGGGCAAGCAGGGGAAGGCAGAAACCAGGGAGAGGTGACAGTGGGGAGGGGAAAGGAAGGGGAAGAGACAAAAACCACACTCTGTACAGTCTTACCCTGTGTGGTAATAGGCACTTTACACAAATGGCTTCACTTCTCCCAAACCTCTCCACAAGGTTAATTCTAAGATAATTCATCAAGGGACCAGATTTCTAGATTAGCCAACTTCTAGATTTACTGGTGTATTCTCACTCATGAGGCAGTTTGCCTGCCTTTTCAGAATTTCCAACAAGTTTAAAAAAAAAATCAAACAGATAACAAGCACTTTCAGAAATGTTCAATTTACCATAGAAAACTGGGACAGAGAGGCCTTGGCTGGTAGAGAGATACTGCCAGGTTTTGCTATAGAAAGAGAGAATAAACAGGAAGGAAAATGGGAAAACAGCAGCTAAGGAGATTTAACAACTGTAAATACTAGAAAGCTGCTTCAGCAAACTGATTACAACATCAGATATAAGCAAGCTGGCAGTGCGGCAAACTGAACGAAGAGCAGTCAGTGCTCTTCACCGCCAGACCGTCTCCAACCCGGGTGTTACTGTTTTAAGAATGAAAAACTATTAACTAAGTAGACAGTAATTCATATGCCGAAAAAAGTTTCAAAGTCATGCTGAATGACATTTTTAACATTAAGAAAAAAAATAAAATAAAAAACAAAAGCGTTTTTACCATCTGGTCACAAGAACAGGCAAATAAATAAACCCCCAAAAACTAGAACTTGAAAAAAAAAAGTTTAAAAAACGTTGCTTGAAAGTAGAGCTGTATTTTCAACCTTGAAAACAGCAAATTGTTAAGGATCTCATGCCTAAAATCCAAATAGCAACAGGTAACTCAATTCACAAGAAATCGCTATTTAAAATGTAAACACAAGCTACCAAAGCCCTCCCACTTTTCCTTATATGCAAGCATTTCCAGCTGTTGCACCACAGACTATGCCCATTCCACAAGGCTCTAGTACTGCTTTATAAACAAGGTCTTTGCAAAACTAGGTTTTCTCCAGCCATAAGTCTGAGAATAAATTTACAATACTTAACAAGTTACTCATAAATTCTAAGTTTTAATTAATGGAAATGTTATGTGAAAAGCAAACTTAGGTGAAATATTTTTGGAAAAGGCTCACGGCAGACAGGAAATTTCATCTTCAAATGTTAACTAACTTCATTACAGTATTTCAGTAACTGACATAATCGATTGAATCCTAAATATCATACACCCCAACTATCTTTGAGATTTAATTTATCAGCAAGAAAGGGAATATTTGGGGAGAAGGCAATTGTACTTTCCCACATTAGGTGACTGATTAAGCTCTCTTCTCTAAAGGCTGATTGGCTTCCTGGTGCCAGTAAAATGATTGATGAGTGCTTCCAATGCAGCTCCAGGCTGCACGCCCCCTTTGCCCCTCCCCCATGACACTGCAGCCCCTTTCCTGCTGAGCTCCCTTTTCACAGTCCTGCAGCATGTGAGGTTTCCCTTCTGTTTTTCAATTTTCCTTAATGAATCAATGTTCTCAAATGCAAGGCACTTGATCTTCAGAAGTTGGCACTCTTCTCCATGCTCAAAGAGTTTTACAGTTAAAAATCCCTTTATATACAAAGAGGGAAAGTTCTGAAATTAACTATGGACTTGGCTTAGTAAATAAAGCTGTACTCACAAAGGAGAAAGTGTGAAAGGTTACAAATGGGAAGAAAAGTGATCCTGTTTTAAAAGAAATATTGAATTTCTCTCAAATTATACTATAAATCACCCTAACATCAGCATTCTAATTGTAAACAGAAAGGTGACTTACACTGGAAATTTACATATAAGTGTCAGGACACTGCACTTTTTGGAAACCAGGCCTTCTAATACAAAAATAGAGACAACTTGTATATAAGAATGATTAGATAGTATCTGAAATCCAACCCTCTGAGACTCTGGGATGTGAAGACTTGGTTTACACAGAGCTCCATTATCCCAGCTTCCTATTCTACACAATTCATTCCCACCAGAAAGCTGGAAAAAAATCATTCCAGGGATTAATTCAGTTGAATTTTAGAGGTGTGCCCATAGAAACAGGAACACCTTTAAGATGAAGCGAGAATCTGAATCCAGGCAACCACGACTTGGATGTGGTTGAGTCTTCTCTGGAGTCATTTAATTTTCCTGCTCAAACTACATTGCTATCACAATCTACAACCCATAGTGCCTTTTTTGCACTATTTCTTTGTTAGGACGTCACCCGCTGTACCCTACAAGCCTTAGGCAACCAGCTTTTCTATTTGCATTGGGAAGGGTCAGATCAACCTCTTGGCACTGGATCTCCCTTTTCATATAACCAGCTTTTATGTGCCAGAAATGAAACAGGTAGTAGGGACAAAGGCCACATTTTCCTAAGCTACATCCTCAGATTCAATCATGTAAACAGGCAGTTTATTGGCCATTTCAACTTAATCTGGGATATCTAGTCTCTTAAACTTTAAGGAGAACCAAACTTCTAAATAGAAACTTTGTTCTAGTTTTAGGAGGGGCCATCAAACTTTAGATTTAGCTACAAAACACTTGTTAAAAACACACTGCTAACACAAATTTTCTCAATTTCCTTCTCTTCTGTTTTGTAGACTGTCTCTAACTACCAGCAAGGTCTGATAAACAGCAAAAGATTGAGATGTTTCTTTCATTCATTCAAAACTTATGAAACAGCAATTTCATGTATGTTGTACAAGAACATCAGGAGCTCAAAACCCTTTCTTTCCTGAGTGTCCAACCCTCTTATTCAGCAAGAATTGTTCCGTTAGTGATGAAATTATCTTCTAGTCCATCACTTAGTAAATTCATGATGCAAAGAAGTTGCTTGCAACTCAGAGTGGATTTTGTGACTCTTATTTGTAAGAGCTAAATTCTGAACTTTCTCAACAAATATAAGTAACCCATATTCTCAGATATCTGTTTTGGGGTAAACATATGCTTGCCACTTCACAGATCTTGTCCCTAGTCCTAGTACACCATCAGGCAATTTCAGAGATATTAGAATATATAAGAAGGGGATGTTTAATCTAAAAGAATAAATTATTAGTGCTGTTACTGTGAAATGGAGTGGGGGTTTTACTTCTATGAGCTTGAATTGTTCTTTTCTTTCTTTCCTTTTTTTTAAACATCACTGTGTATGTGTACATGGTCAGGCATGCAGAAGTCAGAGGACAACTTGTCAAAGCAGCTGCCAGGGCCCTCAGTGTTGGGAGCCATTAACAGATGAGCTGCAACATCCCTGGTCCCCAGGCCACAGTTTCTAAAAACTAAAACATGAATAACAGAGCTCATGGTTCACAGGGTTATAAGGATAAAGTATATGGAAGAGGCTTAAAATAATATCTAAAAGTACTACAAGTTAGCTATTATTAAAGGGAAATACTGAATTCAGAGAACAAAGTTACACTGGCAGGATCTTTATTGAGTCACACTCCAATCCAGTGGTTCTCAAACCTATGGGTCACAGTCCCTTCACGAGGATGGGGGTGGTGGGGGATTACAATTATGAAGTAGCAACAAAAATAATATTATGGTTGGGGGTCACCACAACATGAAGAACTGTATTAAAGGGTTGCAACTTTAGGAAGGACGAGAACCACTGCCTCAGATCCTGCTATGTGCCTCACACACCATTTAACTAAAATCCCTCCTCCCTGGCTGGCACTAGCAGCACTTCCAAAAAACAAAGCCCTCTAAATGGATGTCAGTAGGGGGTTCCCCCAGGTGGTTTATTATCCTGTTGAAAAGGCATCTTTGGTGAAAGGACTGAAAGGATAAATCAGATTTAAAGGTACAGTATCAACATGGAGAGGAAAAAAGGATTGGCTTCAACAATTGGGTTAAAATCATTTGACTCCACTAAAGAACTCGTTTAAATACTTCATCTGAAATATAAAATCCAGGCATCAAAATCAAGAGATAACCTTATAATTTCCGTATAACAAAACTGCAAAATCCATAGAATACATTTGTAACAAACATGAACTCTCAAACACCAAGCTAATTATAGAACTCTTTAGGACAGAACCCCAAATAGTTTAATGACTTTTCTTTATCCACTCAAACTAAGTTCCGATGCAGTAATTCTCAATTGTTATTCACACCATTATGTGACATTTCTTCATTTCATTCATTATGTGACATATCTAACAAATGCTAGAGAATGAGTCCTAGCTAGCAACTACCTACCCAAGGGTGTACATGCATAACCCTTAACAACATAGTAACTGACTTACACTAAGAAAGGGTATTCTCAGGCTATGGAAGGATATGCTTCTTCGATGCACACCTCATTACTATCTCAGTGAAAACCAGGCTGAAAGCAAACCAATCTACAAAATTTCATTGCCAAATCACAACTTTAACAAGAATAAAGACAGACTTGCCTGAGGAAATTAAAAAGCCAACCTCTTTGTTATATTTTATTTTTAATTATGTGTATGTGTTTGTGTTGGGGTGCAGGTGCCCATGGTCAGAATAAATTCGAGCCCCTGAAGCTGGAGTTACTGGCATTTATGAACAACCCAATTTGTTCCAGAAATTGAGCTCTGGTCCTCTGGAAGAATAGTAATTGCTCTTAACTGCTGAGGACCTCACTAGCCCATAGAATTGTTAGGTAGTGCTTGCTTGTACCTCAGTACCTGAAAACCTAAAGAAAAAGTGTTTGAAGGCACCCTAGACTACATTTGGCAGCAACACTATCTCAGAAAAAGTGAAAGGGAAGGGAGATGATAGGGGAAGGCAGAAGGAGAGGAAAGCTAAAGAGGAGAGAGAGGACAAGGAGGAAAAAGGGAGAAAAAAAAAACAAAATAGTCAAGTACTAGTAATAATGGTACAGTCACCCTCTTCTTATACATTAAATATTTTCACTTATGTCAGGGGTCTCTCTTATTTTGGTCTCTAAGCTATAAGAACTCTTTGTACACTCTGAAAATTTCCTAGAGACCCCAAAGAGCTGGTACTATATGAATTTATGTATTGATAGTTACCATATGGAAAACAAACCTGAAAACTTTAAACTATTATTTTCTTAAAAGTAATTAGTAACTCATTACATGTTATATATTAACAAGGCCATTTGTAATAAAACATAAAATTGTAAGAATGGCACCATTCTCCAAATCTCTTCAAAATCTGCCTTAACAGCTAGATTCTCCCACTCCCCCACATTCAGTTTATTTATGTAGACTATAGACTTGTAAGTGTAGACAGAAAATCTGGCCTCATGGATTTATAACTAGAAAAAGAATACTTGCTTTTAAAAAATGGTATTTTTCTTTATGTCAATACCAAAATTCAGTAATTGGTGGTTTCTAAAAGATTAGTTCGAGGTAGAGCTTAAAACCTTATTGTTAGTCTGGGAATGTAGTTCAGCTGCAGAATGTTGCTTAGCAAGCTCAAGGGCCCTGGTTTCAATACCCAGAACTACAAAACTAGACACATTATCAGTAAAATATGTGCACTTGGTTACACTAAATTTCATGTGAATGATCTTTGACCCATCAGAACTTATTCTCTACTGCTACAACCTCCATTTCAGGCACCATGCCCAGCCAGGCAGCTATTTTCAAATAGCACACCTATAGATGTTTTGGTGAATAATGTATCACTGAGTTACACAGATTCTCTAAATGATAAGCACCCTTTATTATACAATACCAAAAATGATATTTTTAATATCACTACCATCTCACCATAAAGTTTTTAACACTAAGAAGCAGTGAAGCTCAGAGCAGCCGGTTCAAGATTTTAAAAATCTCATTATGCCTGGCGGTGGTTGTGAACGCCTTTAATCCCAGCACTTGGGAGACAGAGGCAGGTAGATCCCTGAGTTCTAGGCCAGCCTGGTCTACAGCAAAAGTTCCAGGACATCCAGAACTACATAGAGAAACCCTGATTCTAAAAGAAAAAAACTTTTTTAAATTCCATTACTTGTAAGCTCAAACTGTAATTACTGGCAACAAATGATGTTTTCTTTGGTGTGGTAAGTTCACTAAGAAACAACAGTATCTAATTAATTTTTTCAAGTAAAAAAGATGGCTCATGGGAGAGGGGAAGGAGATAGGAGGTTTGCCGAGGGGTCACGAGGAAGGGATAACATTTGAAATGTAAATAAAGCAAATTATCTTAAAAAAAAAAAAAAGATGGCTCATGAAAAAATGCAACAAATTCAGCTCACAACATACTCACAAAGCATTTTATCTCAAAACAACCTTACACAGAAATGTTTCCACTTCTGTGAATCTTCATCACACAAAACATCAAAAACATACACTCAAAACTTGAGATTTAACTAATCGCTTTTACTGTTTCTTCAAGGAAATTCTCAAGTGAATATACAACACTGATATTATATATATAAAATGATAAGACAGAAAACTGACCTGGAAAACATCATTGAAAGGGTCTCAGACACACACACACACCTGAGGGCATGCACACCTGAGGTCTACGGACAACACTTTGAAAACCACTGGTTTAGATACAAACTATATTTTAAAGACTCAACATGTTGGAAAAGATTAAGTGTAAAACAATTTAGTAATAAATGATCAAGAAGTGATGATTGATGGAAAATGCAAAGAGTACTACCTCATTACTTTGTAACTACATTATTTAGTATACATTAAAGCCTCACAGTGGTGTTCAGACTTTTCTTCTCATAATATTGAATCTGATCCAGTAGACTATACATTATCAAAAATAGTCAAACTGAATCTTTTAATTCTTCCAAGATGATGTGCTTCAGGACTGAAATGAGCACGTGAATTTGAGATGCTTTTAAAACTAGTGAAGCGAGTTCTCCACACTGAGCCAATCTCTTCTTTATTTTGAAAACAAATGTTAATGAACTCTTTCATAAATCAGATTATGTCTAGAGGAAACATAGGCAAAATATCAAGGGAAATTCAACTATCTCTTTCCCCAATTAATCTTTTAGAAGAAAATAAAAAACATGGAATCTTAGCTACAACAAATTGGAAAAACAGAATAAACTAGACCTCTGAAATACTTTTAAAGAAATCTAAAATTCCACGGTTCTATCAAATGAAAGAAGTTGAAATTAAGAAGCCCAGGAATTCTACATGAGAAAAAGTATCCTCAAATACACTTAACAGTTTCCAAAGAAAATAGTGCAAACAACTGTAAGACACATTTGTTACAACACTACAACCACAGATCCAAGGTGCTGTAACTACTATTTTAACAATTACTTTAATTACCATTACCAATTAAAATTAAAAAAAAAAATCTCACTTTGACAGCCAGCAGTCAGTCACTACTGCTGCACAAGCACCCGCCCACAGAGTGGATCTCCAAATCAGGTGCTGGGGTCTGTTTCTCAGAATACATCACAAACTGCTGTCCAGGGAAATATCACACCTGCCAGACGATTTACCAACAACAGTGTTCACAGAATTGACACCTGCTTAAAAGCAAAAATCAGCCTAGAAAACGGAAAAATACACTACTACACTGTAGTTTATGGTTGAATAGCATTTTTGCTGTAAACAAATTTAAGGGTTCAGAACTTGCAACTAGAACGCAAAGATATTTTTGAAGATAATTTTCAAAGTTAATTCTTATTATAACAAAGTTATAGATAGCATTTACTTACTTGTATGAAACTTAAGAATTTATAATTTCTTAATCTGGGATTATATAATGCTACAGGAAAAACCACAAACTACCTTGAATAAAAAGTGTTTCCATTGCACAAAGGCTAACTTTTGAAAATTTTAAAACAAAACCTTTTTTTTTAAGGCAATCTGGGAATTTTCTCTTAGACATAATAGTAAAGCCGGCTTGCTTCCAAAATTTTAAAAATCTGAAGTACAATTATTCCTATATTTTAAGAACAAAAACTGAAAAATGCAAATGATACCCAAGTAGGTTATTTTCCCAACTTATTTTCTCTCAATTTGCTTTCTCAAATGACAACCATGGTAGTAGCATGGGGATCAAACGATTCTGTGCAGCTGGGGGTGGGGAAAAAAGCAATTCAGCTCCCAGCAGCCAGCTGAGGAAAGCCTGGTCCCTTCCAAGCTAAATCACTGTTAATTAGAATTGCTGGGTACACTAGAAAAGTCTTATTAAAATAATTTAAATAACTGTAACCCACAGAAACCAATCTGTTTTCTTCAGAAACTGTTCTAGAAAGAATGTTGTTTAACAGGTCAGAAGAACAAAAAAAATTCACAAGAAATATTTCATTCCAATAAATTATGCCTACTTGTTTTTAAACAATGGATATCTCACCATGTTACCGGTTTGGGTGTTGGGATTAGGGGCAATCAAAGTCCCTAAACTAAGATGTAAACACTGGGAAAAAGAAAGACTGGGGTTGATTTTAGGAATATTATACAGCAACATTACACCCAGAGACGTTTCTTAAATGTACAATTAAGATGAATCCAAAACTTCAGCTACAAAAACCTCTATCCAAACAAAAATTCTCTGGCTCAGTACCAAGCCTCCTTGACAACTTAATGATTCTGACATCTCTGAATCTTACTTATCAAACAGAGGCATCCATAAATGTTCAAGGGATCACCTGAACCAGGAAAACATTTAATAAAACAAATTTTTTTTAAGTTGACCTCAAGAATACAAAATTTGAAAGCAAACACTTTCCTTCACATCTTCTCTGGTTTGGAGAAACTACCACCACCCATAGGAAGCTATCTATCTGTAGAAAGAGTTTTCTCTAATTCTCTTTTCCACAAATAAGATGACTATAATCTGGTTTTTACATACAAATAGGTCATTTTCTTCTACTTAAAAAGTTTTTATTTTTTTTACTAAAATTATGTGTTTTAACCTAAAAAATATTTTCTAACTTTGCCCTCAAATTCCAGGGGAAAATCAAGAAATACTGATATATGTATAAGCAATGTTTTGAAAATCTGCCAGCATTTTTTCCATTAGCTTCCCTTCTTATAATCGTTTTGTGTACTTGCACAAGCACTAAACTTTCCGCTACAAAATACAGAATCAGATTAGTAAGCTCGCCAGGCTCATACTCTGCAAGGAGGCACACTCAGCATTTAGTGAATGGTATGTCCAAGATAGAAAATTTGGCCATTTAACACCTCAGATTTCTCAAGGAAACCGGAAAATTCTCTCGGTTGATTCAGAATTAAGTCCTCAAGCACCCGAACTAAAAAATTAAATTTGTGACGTAAAGTACTGGTTAATTTAAAAAATAAGCATTTTGTTGGTAAATTCATGTGGAGGGAAGCACACAGTATTTAGTGAACTCATTTCCTGCAAAGTACAATAATATGAAATATGCTTTTAATTCTTTATAATGGCTTATAGCCTTCTTTTGCATTAAATATTTAAAAATCTATTCCCTCACTCACCCTCTTGAAATAAAATGAACAAATGCTCCCTCAAATCATTCATCTTCTTTTGAAATCCCAAAAGGGAGCAACCACTATTACAACTAAATGAGTTTGTTTGTTATGAAAACCACAAGCAACAGCCAAAAATAGCAGAGTCAGCACAAGGAATTCCTGGAAGGGTGATGGTGCATCAAAAGGCTAGCAAGTCTGTTCTGATGGAATCATAAAAACATCTGGAGGACTGTAAATTCAGCATCAATGGACTTTACTTCTTCACAACACAGACCAAAGACCTTCTCTCTAGATAACGACCTCACAAAAAATGGAAATGTCATCAGGATGGAAAGTTAAAGAAGTAATTTTCTCCGCAGAAATCAAACAATTTCATTTATCTTTGGAGAAAAATATTCATTAGGAAAGAAGAAAGAAAAAGAGTCCACTATTCCAAAGGCAATGTTTATCTTACAAGCACTTCTTGGGTACTAATTAACTAGCATAAGCTGTAAAACACTACATACACCATGCTTATTTTTGTACTGAAAAACAAGCTATGCTAAAAAAATTTCCTATTATCTTTCCAACCAATTAAGCTGCCAAAAGTTCCCATTGTTTTTTTGGTAAAAATAAATTTGTACCGCTAACTTGGACTGATGTGAAATATTAGAGCTATTTCTTAGTACTGATTGCTCCTTAAGATTCTTTTCAGTGGTTCTGACCAGTTGAGAGTATTAACAAATAATCTGATTAAGAGCTAAAATTGCCACTCAGTTCTTTAAACTGTTTCAATGAATAATTAATAGCAAATGCATTGTTCTCTGGCTTCCTTACAATAATATTCTCATGTAGAATTGAAAGTAATGGCTGCAATAAAATCTGTCATCTGATAGTAAGCACAGGTGGGAACAGGAACTATCAGCAAACAGGAAGGCATTTCCAAAATACTCTGACAGGGATACCCGATAGATCTGGAGACGGAATTTGAAAACCTGAGTGCAAACCTTGTATCAAGAATTACTACATTTACAAATTAATACCAAACCAAATCTGTGCACAAATTTAAAACGCCAAAACCATCATCTTTGCTCTTCTACACACTGTCCCTTTCTACCCTAACTATATTCCTTTCTTCCCCTTTGTGATGTGGGATTTTATTGATCCCAAACATGCTCACATTCAGATCAGTCCCGACCGGATGCCCGGCCAACTAGATCCCATACACCATACACATCTTTAAAACTCGCAAGCTTTGAAAACATCACCATCTGATCACTATCATATCAAATTAAGCAGGCTCTCTTCTAAACAGACTTTTCCTTTTAACTGGCTTAAAGAAAACTAACGATGAACGTTTAATGAATTTATATGGTTATGAAGAACCAAATCTAACTCAAGGTTTCTCTTCCGTGCCTCCCCATTCATTCACCAGTACCTCGAAGACCTATTTTTAGGTTGCTTTCCCCACACCTGCCAGGTCACTGTCCTGATTGAGAAACTTCTTGCCAAAGTAATTAATTTTTAGTGCCTCCTAACTGTCCCCAGTGCTTGCATTCAATCTGAAATCTGTTACTTGTTAGACACTGTTCGGGTCCTAGATCTTCCAGAGAATTGCGAGTTTATGGCGCAGAGAGGGGAGGAGGCAGGGATCTCTGAGAGCCTGCCCTTTATTCGGAAATGAGGAGATGTGAAAGGTGGAAGGCAGGGCAAATAAATAAATAAATCGGGTTTGCCGCGGGAGCGTTTGCCTGCCGCAACGAGCACCCTTTGTAATGCAGGCCTCCCGGGGCTATCGCCTGCGCTAATTGCTCCAGGGCGCTTTCCAAGTTCAAAAGTTCACCTTTTACGACCTCACAAAAGCTCCTTACACTTTACCAATAAAAACATTCCGCCGCAAACACGGGGGGGGGGGTGGATATCAAACAGAAACAAATAAAACATTGAGCGGGGGAGGGAGCGGGAGCCAAACTCGAGGAACCTGAGGACTGGGCTGGGACAAGGGGACCCAAGCGATCGGGCCAGGTGAGGAATTCTCAGCACCCCGGAAGAGATGGGCTGGGCGGCGCGGGAAGCGTCCGGCAAACACCGGGAAAAGGCAGGTGTCCCGGAGCTCCACGATCCCGCTGGAGACCTGAGCCAGCAGAAAGTCGTTGCCTAGAAGGAGCCTTGGGTAAAGGAAGACCAGGGGACAGGAACAAGCACCGAGGTCCGAGGAGGACCGTTACCGGTCTGCCCAGAGGCGGAGGCTCACGGGGCTGGGAGGAAGCGCGGGACTGCGGAGGACGAAAACGCTCCAGGATAGGTGCAGGGTGCAAAGGTGTGGCGTCTGCGAGCTCCCTGGTGAAGGAAGAGGGTGCTCCGTGCAACCAGGGCCTCCTGGGGGAGGAGAAAGGGTTGGCGCAGAGGGGACGGGGGGGAGGGGAGGGGAGGGTCCGAGCTAAGGGGACCCGGGACCCGGGATCCTGCCTAGAGAGTGCGAGCCCAGGGTGGAGTCCACACTGAGGAGCTGCCCGGCATCCCGGAGCTAGAATCAGCTTAGAGAAAGAGAGGGTCGCGGGCGTTGGGGCCGCCCGGGCTCAGAAGGCCCCTTACCCACCGTTGCGCGGCGGCGGAGGGAGCGCGGCGGGCGGCTCCAGGAACCCCGCCGAGCCCCCGCCGCCTCCCCCTCCGCTAGGTGGCCGTTCGTCCCGCTCCATGCGGCGGTGCTCAGGGCCCTCGCTGGCTTCGCTGCTCCGCCATGACTTGTGCCCTCGTAGTCCTCGTCCTGGTCTTCCACCGGGGGGAGGGGGCTGTCAGGGGCCGGCAGGCTCTCGGCCGCCGCGCACTCTGGGCCCCTGAGCCGCCGGGCTCCGCGCCCCTCCGCGCCGCGCCCCCTCAGCACTGGCCAGCTCCCTCCTCTGACGTCACGCGCCGCTGCCACGCACAGACCCGTGGGGAATGCTAGGAAATGTAGTCCTCTCGGCGAGGCTGACCACACGGGACTCTACCAAATGAAGGGGTGAGGGAAAAAATAGGAAGACCTGAGTGGGGAGAACCCAAACCTATAACCGTTACGAACTCTAATGCAATTTCTGATATATTATTACAATAAACGATTATGGCAGAGTTTTCTCTCTATTGTAACTTATCCGTGCTCATAGTTCTCTATGATTCCAACTGTCTCCCTTCACTAATAATGAGCCTTTCCAAGGAGGCGGATCCACCGGGAACCCGGTGAGCACGTGCAACCAAGCCCAGCCCTGTCGGGGAAGGCCCCAGGGGGCGGGGTGTGTAGGTACTCATGAGGGCTTTCCTCCCGGGCTGAGCGACAAATTGGACCAGAGATTAAAGGACCCGAGTTTAACCAGAGGTGACCGCGTTCGTATGCAAATAGAATCTATACAACTCTGCTTTCCGGAGAAGTGTTTAAAGCCCTTTACCTCCGGGTGGGCGGGAAAGATTAAAGTTTCTCTTCCTCCTCTTTCATTCCCCGCACCCTGCCCATAGAACAGATGGACAAACTAAGATCAGTTCCATTGATGCCACCAAAGGAAACTTGAGACTCTTGACTCTTGTGTGTCTTAAAGAGCTCTGTTGGAATAGTGACCCTTTCCTGGAGTGTTCCCTTTCCCACTTCTGTTCAGTTTACCTGTCTGAAAAATGAGAGTTATAATAAGGACCGGATCCAGTGGTAAGAGGCCAACTCTCACATACACACTATTGCCTCAGTTTACCGAAGTTCCCACCAAATAAAATCCTGGATTTTCTCCCCTTCCTCTTCCAGGGTCCGCCTCTTGCTGCCACCAGGTGGCGCACGGTCACGGGGCCCTCAGAACCAGCTGTGGTGGCGGTTTTCAGTGATGCTATCTGACCTACTATAAATCAAAGAACCCTGGTGCTTCGCTCGGCTTTCCTCTAGTGGGCCATACCGAAGCAGCTTCATTGTATCACCTCATTCTGCCCCATCTGCCCCTGCAATCCTCTGGCTCTTGTGAGTCATTCTTTACTTAATTGTTTAAAAGACTTTATCTTGGCATATGAAATCTAACCTGTTCCGATTCCTGCCCACATTGCCCCCCATGCCTCTTTCCTTACTTGCTGATGAGGAGGTTTTGCCACAACTTTCTGCACTTTCCAGTAGCTGTCCGTTATCAATATTAATTGGCCTGGTTTCATTCTTATTCTGTGCCGGCAGCTGTTATGAGAGATTTACACTAATGCTATGTAGTTTAAACCTCCCACACCTGCTCATTGAGGTAGCTCTGATATTGATGCTCTCACATACAAATGAAATGGCACAAAAGTGATGTCCGTTATATACTCAGTGGGTCAGAAAGTCGAAATGCCCTTGGCCTAACCTCTGTAAAGTCTTTAACTCATCTTTTTAGATCCTGTTCCAATTCTTCAGTAGCACCTTCCTTATACCTCCCATCAAGGGACAACTAGGTCCCTCTGTGTTCCCACGTGGCCCTATCTAGGTAGACTGTAAGAAATTATCTTTTTTTAAAAGATTCATTTATTTATTTTATGTATATGAGTATACTATACACTGTCACTATCTTCAAACACACCAGAAGAGGGCATCAGATCCCATTACAGATGGTTGTGAGCCACCGTATGGTTGCTGGGAATTGAACTCAGGACCTCTGGAAGAGCAGTCAGTGCTCTTAACCCCTAAGCCATTTCTCCAGTCCCAGGAAATGATCTTTAAGTGGTCATGTCCTTGCCAAGGTTTCTGACCTTTCCCAAGGCCAGGGAGCAGTGCTCTGCAGCAGGCCCTGCAATATAAGATGAGTCCTTTTGTCATAGGGAAGAAATCTGTCTTCAGCTCTGGATTCTAAAATGTGCCAGGATCACATAGCTTTCCCAGAGCCAGAGTTTCCCTCTATCACAGGCTCCTGGTACAGAAGATTCCTCTTCCCTGGAAAGCCAAGTGGCTCTGCAGACATTTTGTGCCTGAGGTTTGAAAAGTAGATGAAGACTGTACATCATCCCAAAGAGGCGTTCAACCACACCCTCAGCTCCCGGAAACGACTCTAGATTCCTTTCAGCTCTGAGCTCGCTCCTTCCCAAAACCTTCCCAGATACCCTTTACTCTCTCACCATTATCTCCTCTGCGGCTAGACAGCATGCAGTAGACACTAAATCAGCATCCACTAAGAGCCCAGCACCCACACTGGGTCTTTTTTTTCTAATTTCTTAACGTTTTCCTTACAACCCTGAGAAGTGCCCTCTGCTATGAATTTACAGTTGTAGAGACAAGTTTAGTAAGACAGATTTAAAGGGCTCTCAGCATTTACAGGGAAGACAGAAAAAATGGAAAGGAATATATCTAAGGATGAGGATTAGTCTGGAGGAGACCCATCCTGAGGTTCTGAAGTTAGAGGCAGACAGGGTTACAGCTTAAAAGAAGGCAAATACAGGCCTCGTCATGGGGTCCTTACCCTGCAGTGAATGATGTAGACAAATCAAATAATTGCATGAATGCTATAGCTAAGAACTGTCAGGTGTGCCAGATGGACTTGGGTTGGGGTGGGGGACAGGTTGACAGTTTTTGAGACAGCACCAAAAGTGGGGTGGTCTAGCATGAGTGAGCCAGCCTAGGTGAGAAGACTGTGGAAGTAAGGTCCCAAGGCCTTAGGGACTTGGTACATTTGAGCTGTGGATTATTCATGGTGATAGAGATGTTGTTGGAGGATGCCATACGTTGTCCAGAAGGGACAGAGCTCCTCCCATGGTCTCTGCCTTGTTCTATCTAGCAGGGCCTGCCTTAAAGAGTCAGCCAGGCTGCCTGCACCCATGAGAAGGATAAGAAAGAGAATTCCTGCCTTGTTGAATTTGTTTTAAGTATATTTTGTCTATATTTTGAAAAGATTGGAAGCATGTTACAAAACCTGCAACAACAACAACAAAGGGAAAGTATCTAATGAAGACCTTTTCCAATTCCTGTCTGTAAGATCTTCTCCTTGGAAATAGCCTCCATGCTGGTGTCTCCTGTGTCCTTTCAGACTTGGTCTGTGTACAGAAGAGCATGCCCAATAATTGATTTTAATACTAGACCTTGACTTCTCTGCAGGGATCTCTAGAAACTTATAAACAGCACATGATGACACACACCTTTAATCTCAGGACTCAGGATGCAGAGGCAGTTGGATCTCTGTGAGGTTAGAGGCTAGCCAGATCTACAGAGTGAGTTCCAGAACAGCCAGGAGCCAAGATTGTTACACACAGAAACCCTGTCTCAAAAATAATGAGAGAGAGAGAGAGAGAGACAGACAGACAGTTAGAGTTGGAGAGATGACTCAGCCGGCCATTAAGAGCATTGACTACTCTTCCAGAGGTCCTGATCCTGAGTTCAATTCCCATCTGTAATGGGATCTGATGCCTTCTTCTGATGTGTATGAAGACAGCAACAGTGTAGTCACATATATAAAATAAATATTTAAAAGAAAGAAAGAAGCCGGGCGGTGGTGGCGCACGCCTTTAATCCTAGCACTTGGGAGGCAAAGGCAGGCGGATTTCTGAGTTCGAGGCCAGCCTGGTCTACAGACAGGACAGCCAGGGCTACACAGAGAAACCCTGTCTCGAAAAACGAAAAAAAAAAAAAAAGAAAGAAAGAAACTCATTTATAACAAACACTGCACACATGACTTTTTTTGTGCACATGACTTTTAAACTGAAGTCAGCTGAGAGTTATGAGAGTTAATACAGTAATCTCTGGCTAGGTCAGTGGTTCTCCAGCTCAAGAGCCCTCGGGAGTTGCTAACAAGTTCCCGGGTGATCCTGAGCCTGTTGGCTGGAGGCAGAGTCTGAAAGTCACTGAGCCAGCTGCAAGGGGAGACAAAGCTTGAGTACACTGGGGGCCTGCTTGCCTCTCTACGGGGAGCTGGAGTCACCAAACACCCTGTGGGAAAATGGCAATGAAGAGGTGCAGTTCTTTGGAGGGAATTCTTGAGAGCAGAGGTAAGGAATGAATGGGTGTGGCTGAATGCAGGGCACAGGTCACTGTTCCTTGCTTGTGCAATACAGGCTCAGTAAGCCAGGTAAACATGCAAGTGATCAGAAGAGGGGTCACCTTCAGTGACAGCATAGAAAAGGAGTCCAGCCTCTAAGGGTGTGCAGAGAGTTGGGAGGGCCTACAAAAGAGTCTGGGAAGGACCCCCTGTTGAAATAAAAGGGGGAAACCAAAGGGATACTGAGGTAGGAGGCAGTTTAAAAGAGTATGAGCCAGACCTCAGAGGCTAGGGAAAGGAGTGACTGACTCCACAGTTGATTGCTTGCTTTGAAAATATAAAAACCTGAATTGGGATCTCCCAGCATGTGGTCGTGTGTGTGTGTGTGTGTGTGTGTGTGTGTGTGTGTGTGTGTATGTGTGTGTATGTGTGTGTAAGTAACATCAAAAGTGGAGAGGCCGGCTGGAGAGATGGCTCAGTGGTTAAGAGCACCGACTGCTCTTCTAAAGGTCCTGAGTTCAATTCCCAGATGGTGGCTCATAACCATCTGAAATGGGATCTGATCCCCTCTTCTGGTTTGTCTGAAGTGCAGTACTCATATACATAAAGTAAATAAATCTTTAAAAAAAAAGTGGAGAGGCAGAAACAGGATTGGCCTTAGAGCTCACTACCAACCAGTGTAGCCGAAAGAAAGTGCTCCAGGTTCAGTGAGAGGCCTTGTCTCAAAAATAAGCAGCCTTGGAGGAAGAAGTGTGGTGGTCTAACCATCAGGCATCAGGCTCACGCACTTGCAGGGAGAGCATATGGAGAGAGAGAGAGAGAGAGAGAGAGAGAGAGAGAGAGAGAGAGAATGAATATTTGAAATTAGGAAGGGTAAGAGATACCGTCTTGAATTTCATTGCAGTGGATCTCAAAAGACCCAATAAAGGTGCAGCTGAGGCCTAAGACTCCTGGAGCTAGCAATTGCTGCCTGGGAAACCAAGAAATCAGACGCTCTGCTGAGGATGGCAAGGGGAGGGCTGTTCTAGGTCCAGCAGAGAGAGAAAGATGGAAGATGAGGAAGAGAAGATGTTGAACATTGAAAAGGCTAGAACCGACAGTGTTGGGGCCCGGGGGAGGAGACAGGATGGCTTCGTCAGAGCAAGGACTGAACTGCAAGTATCACTTGAACTTTGCAATCATTTCAAAGAGACTATTTTCTCCCTTTTTGTCAATGAGGAAACTGAGTCTCAAAAGGACACATGCAAAATCCTTCATTTCACAGAACGGGACCTCAGTCCGTCGCGAAACTGCACTTCTCTTACTGCCTGGCTGCCTGGCTCCCAGAGACACTTTGCAAAGCCGCGGGACCGCAGAGGATGGGCGGAGAGGGGAGAGGAGGGGCGGGCACCCCTCCACCCTAGCTCCGCCTCTAGCGGAGCTACTAGGGCACTAGGCTGGGGGGCGCCCCCTGGGCAGAGCTGGGCTGCAGCGCCGAGCTCGCATCACTGCCGGCGCTCCCTAGCGTGCGCGCAGAGGCGTCGGAACCCATCCAGCCATGGAAGCGGCAGCTGTCCTGCCTAGGTACCTCCAGTTAAGACTGCTGTTGGTGCTGCTGCTGCTGGTTTTGCTTCAGGCTGATCCTGTGTGGCCCGATAGTAAGGTACTGGAACCTGGCACAACTAGGCGGTGCCCGGCGCGAGGGGGCGCTGTGGCTGAGGATGCTTGCCAAGGAGGGTGCTTTCAGCAGGGAGCGGGGGACTGGGGAAAGGCACATCAGAGTTGGGACTTAGTCTAGACTCTGCTGGAATCAAAGCCTTAAGAAAGGAACATGTGTGGGAAGAAGCGTTGGTTATGATAGTGTGCTTAGGTCCTGGAGCCTGAGGAAGAGACGCTTTGGATCTTGTCACTATACTCAGAGATCAGACTTCAAACCCAGGATCAGTTGGGAAGTCCCAGGTGCCCTGGGGCTGGGTGGGCAAGAGAAAGTGGACAACAAGAGCGACTGGTTCAGAGTTTCCATGGAAGGACAGCTTAGGGGTAGACCCAGGGGCAATTGTTACCAAAGGACTCCCAGGCTTGCAGTAGGCCTTAGACCAAGGCTTTCAGGAGAGGCTGGAAACCCAAAGTTCCTTCTTCACTGAATCTGGGCCACCCACTTGCCATGTCTCTGAGAGTTCACATACTGTATTAGCCTGTCAGCTGTGTTTTACCCCTCTCTCTCTCTCTCTCTCTCTCTCTCTCTCTCTCTCTCTCACACCCCTTCTTCCCCCTTCCCCCGTTCCTTTTGTTGTTGTTGTTGTTGTTTTGGGGGTTTTTTTTGTTTAGTTTTTTTGTTGTTGTTGTTGAAACAGGATCTCAGTGTGTAATTCTCGCTAGCCCGGATTACAACATGTAGACCAGGCTGGCCTGAAACTCGCAGAGATCCTACTGCATCTGCCTCCCCAGTGCTGAGATTAAAGACATTCACCACCCTTTCTTCACCTATAAGCATGGGAAGGGGGACTTTGTACTCACTCTCTACCGTTGATTTCTAGACTTAGTGAGGTATACCTACACAATGCTGAGCGCTATGCTTAGTAGTTTCCCAGTAGATGATGCTATGCTCCACAGGAATCCCAAAGCCCCGGATTAGATCCAGAACATAGACGGAGCAAGCAGATCAAAAGCCCCTTAAGAACATTCTAGAAATGAACTGACAAAGATGGGCCTGGAGCAGCGGGTTCTCAACCTGTGGGTTGCAATCCCTTGGGTCAAACGACCTTCTCACAGTGGTCGCATATCAGATGTCTACATTAGGATTCATAACAGTAGCAAAATTGCTGTTATGAAGTAACATCGAAATAATTTTATGATTAGGGGTCGGGGTCACCACAACCTGAACTATATTAAAGTGCCACAGCATTAGGAGGGTTGAGAACCCCTGGCCTAGAGGGAAACTGTAGGAATCTGCTTGCAGAGGATAAGGGCAGCAGCGGCTTCTCTAGGTGTCATTCCAGTTTTGTTTTATTTTGTTGTTGTTGTTGTTTTTTAATAGAACTTGAATCCACCTGTGAGCAGGTAAAGGGTAAAAGCTATTCTTTTGCTGTGCAAACTTGGAGATATGATCGGTGTCTCTGGACTTCAGTGCCTCTATCTGAAAATCAATGTCCCCTTTGGCTCTGAGAGCACAAGTGAGCAAAACCCCAGATAACCTGATCAACTCTCTCTCTCTCTCTCTCTCTCTCTCTCTCTCTCTCACCCACTGCCTATCCTCTGCGGTTCAGAAGGACATTTAGACTTGGGCACTTCTGAGCGTCGCAAAAAGCCTATAGAGCAGGAGGGCTCACATCCAAAACAAAGCTAAGACAAAGAAAACCCAACACCCTGTTTATGTAGTGAGTCAGCCAAACACTTGCTAGGTTGGGAAGGGGGTATATTTGCTTGTCCCAGGGCAAGCTGGGGCTGGTGGATAGGGGAGGATGAAGCAGCTGGGGACCCAGCACAACCCTCCCCCAGACACCTCCCATGCCGGCTCCACTTCAGCCAGCTGGGAAAAATAAAAATCAAGTGATGGGTGAACGTACCCTGCATTCCTTAGCGCAGCCAGACTCCTGCTGGCTCTGCAAAGCTGTTTTCATTTCCCCATCTCTCTCCACAGTAACAACCCCAACTTCTTCCCCTGCAAGCCTGGCCTGTTTTTTGTTGGGGTGGGATGGGGGGCTTAAGAGAACTGCGTTGGAACTTGAAGTGAACTCAGGGTCCCAGAGCTTTAACTCGGCTCCTCTGCAGGCTTCTTCCTGGCAGGCGCCTACCCATGGTATTTTGTTGGTCTCCCTGCATGTTAGGTTGATGTTTATGGTGAGGCTCTCCTAAACAGGATTTGGAGTTTCCATCTAAGGAAGTGCTTTGTCTGACCTGAAGTAAGAGGGGGGAACTCACAGCTGCCCTGGTATTTCTGCATGGCTGCCCAGCTTGAGGTTGGGGTGGACAGGCAGGTAGCCCCAAGGCACTATGGCAGGGCAGCAGATATTCCTGCGAAGTGATAATTTACCAGTCTCTCCATCTGAGAGAGGGCTGCTGGGACCTCAGTCTCTGCATACATGCAGGGGCGGGAAGGGACTTGAGCAAAGAGGAAAGACTGAGGCCTGGGGTGGGGGGTGAACAAGGGACAGAAGGGACTTAGCCAAGCAGGCCATGGTGGTTTCCTGGGCCAGGTCAGATGTTCCAGGCAGGCCAGTCCCAGGGGCTTAGGTGTTGTTTCAGATCCACTCCTGGAGTTTCCGCATGTGGGTGTAATTGGAATCAGGCCCCTAAGCAGAAAAAGCAGAATGGCAGAGTAGTGGAGTTCTCTTCCTGGTACAGGGTCAGGCCAAGCCAAACCCCACAATCTGTAAGAAGTGGGCCTGCCTCAACACTCTTTTGGGAGAATCCCAGGACCAAGGTCCATGCCCAGAATCTTAGATCCAGCATCACATAAAACACTGCCAAGTGTCCGTGGCCCCGCCCCACCCAGGGGGTAGACTTGAACACACCCTAAAGAGTCACACAACACTCTCTGAGTGCAGTCCCAGATAACAGCTCCCCGTGGAGTCATCAACAGAGGTGATTTTTAAGAGGTAAATCCAGCATAGATGAATACACACTGGCATATTGGTCTATGGTCATAGAGCTGACCGCAAGGTACAAAGTTGAGAAATATGGTAACATCTCAGAAAACCTCATGTGAACCTGCCCCACCATTATGAGAAAATTCCCTTAGTCTGACCAGATTTATCATTTCTCTCCAAAAATCAAAAAACAACAACAATAAAAATAAAACAAAACAAAACCAAGAAAAAAAACCCTCAAGTTACCCACTAGCCATCTATCTCATGGTGAGCTTTTCTTGCAAACACTCAAAGGCCTTCGAAGCACAAACCACCTCCACATCTGGGAGCTTTGGCAGAAGTATGGGCTGGACCCAGCTGCAGGGAAAGAGGGGGGCTGAGGCAGGGGCTTTCCTATCTGACAGCAAGTTTCAGCCTTCGTGCCAAGGGACAGACCCAGGAGGTAACCCCAGATCCCATGCCATCCTTCTGTATAGACCTCTGTCTATCGCAGCTCAGTTGCTGGGGTAGAAATCTTGGCTCGATGACTGTAGGTACTCAGGGAAAGGATACCATGCAAACAAAATTGTTGAATCAGGCTGTGCTGAGTGACCCTGGACAAGCTTTTAGCCTTCCCTGATGTTCCCCGGAGTTGTGGTAAGGGTGAAGACAGATGAAAAACAGGTAATAATGCAAGTGAGGGAGGGAGGGCATCCAGAAGCTGCATAGAAGGCACAGATAGCTTAAATTAGCAGTTACTTTGGGCCAGAGCTGTGCCAGCTGCTCTGTGTACATTGACCATTTGCAGTTTCATTGGCAAATTTAAAGGGGGATTGATAGCCCCATTATACAGAGAGGGGAGCTGAAGTTCCGAGGGGTCAAGGCCATTCAGGAAGGAGTTATGGGTGCTAAGACTCTGGCCCAGACCTAGCTTTTCACTATGGTGCCTGGCCATCTCCAGCTTTACCCCCATTGGAGGCAGGACCCTGCTGCTTTCCTGGCACCTGGGTCTGGGAGCAGTGGCCTTCATCCAGCTCCTGCTGGCAGTGTGAGAACTTTGGCCTCCCCCGTCAGGACATAGCACCTCATCTGAGGAGAAAGGAATGTAGCAGTCTAATGTGGAAGCAGCTGCTGGATGGGTGGGGTTGGCGTCAATAGATGGGGGTCCTCCAGGAGACCCCTTTCTGGTGATTCCCTCTCTGGTGAGGTTCTGGGACCAGCAGAAGCCTAGGGAATGGATAGTCCTCTGACCTGACTGTTCACAAGCAGGGGAGAATTAGACTGCAGCCCCCAGAGAATACTTTACCCACAGAGGACCAGGACAGAGGCCAGGACTAAAGCATCCTTTCTAACTCTCCTCCCCACCCACTATTCCCTGGCCCCTGCACAGCTGCAGAAGAAACAGAGGAAATCTATACAACCCAGGCTCATCCTCTCTAACCTGGCATTTCATGACTTAGGGGACTGTTTCCTCATCTGTAGGATGTTGCTAACAAAAGAAAAAAAGTAGACCAGTACACCCACACAGAGACACAGATAGCCAGTTCCCCTCGGGATGCTGATTCCTGTATTAACCATTGCAGATGCCGTACAACCCAGGGTGCTCCTGCCCTGGCTGGGTGTGGGACTGGCACTCACTCCCACGTCCACTCTCAGTCCACCTGTGTCCTTGGGATCACACCGGTAGCAGGGATCTGTGCCCAGAGGTGTCAGCCCAGTCAGATGAGCACAGTAACCTGACTTGGCCATGGACTCCAGCCAACTTTGGGCCTGCATCAAATAGCACATTGGAGAGGGTGAGCTCCAGCTATGTGGACTTTCTCTGTTTCTGCTGAAGCTACAGAGGGTGCAGGTTTCAGTGAAAGCAGTGGGGAGGGGGAAAGGGAGGAAAGGGAGGGCAGAGGAATGGGCTGGGGATAAGATCCACTCTTTGGGGGCACACCCTCAGTGACCTACTTCCCCAAACTGGGCCCCCTCCCTGGGTGCAGTGCCTCCCAAAAATGCCATCCAATTATGAATCCATCAGTGGATTAAGACACCGATGAGCTCAGAGCCTTTGTGATTCCACCTCCCAGGCTCATCAGCAGGCAACTGAGCCTTTAGCACAAGAATCTTGGGTAACATTTCAGACTTAAGCAGAAAGCTGAGCTCCTCAGACAGCCAACTCCAGTACCCTCTGAGACTGGGTTCTGCCATGCCCTACCGCCATGCCCTACCGCCTCACCTCCTGCCACCCTGCACCCCTGAAATCACCAGCCAGACTGACCTCCCCACCCACCCACCCCCCAAGGCCTCCTGAAAAGCTACTCTTGTTTTTGCCTATCTTATTTGCTTCCCAGCAATGCCTTCTCCACAAAGGACACCCTTCTCCTCCTTGCCACCCGCAAAGTGTCAATGTGCATCAGATGGTGTTGGGTTAGATCTCTGTGACTAAAGAGGTCAAGAACGTTCCCTGGTCTAGTTCCCCTGCACCTCTAGCTGTCATCCATTCAGGGCCTGGCAGAGGCCAGGACTCAAACAGGTATCTGAAGACCTAGAAAGGAAATACATGTCTCAGTTCCTCTCCTTAGGACCCTGGTGCCTGGCAGAGTCTCAGGGTGCCATGAGCTCACCTGTGTCCTTATGGTCCCTTCTCTGGTGAGAGCTGAGGAGTCACAGCCCTGGGATGAGTTTTTGTGGACTTCACTGGGACTAGCTGGGCACTAAGGGGTGGAGCCCTGGGTTTGGCCAGGTGTATCTATGCAAGGTACCTGTCTCTCACTGCATCAATATCTGAGAATACAGAGCTGGTGGTGTCCCAGAAACAAGTGGCTACATCTGGTCATAGGGTGTGTCGAATCCAAGGGTGGGGTTGAAGGGGGAGGAGGAGAAAACCACTGACTTGAGGTCATGTCTCATGTGAGCCCCACTTTGAGAAGTCTGTATACTAAGAGTCCTCCATTCTGCCACTGAAGAAATGGGGTTAGAACCTGTTGAAGGTCACCACTACCCAGGGCACAGGAGAACAGTTCTGTGGGAGTCACATAAAAAGAGGGGCTTGGGCTGGAGAGATGGCTCAGCAGTTAAGAGCACTGACTACTCTGCCAGAGGTCCTGAGTTCAATTCCCAGCAACCACATGGGATCTGATACCCTTTTCTGGTGTGTCTGAAGACAGCAACAGTATACTCATATACATAAAATAAATAAATCTTGAAAGAAAGAAAGAAAGAAAGGGAGAGAGAGGAGAGAAGAGAAGAGAAGAGAAGAGAAGAGAAGAGAAGAGAAGAGAAGGACAGGCTCTTGAGGCCCCTCTCCACTCAATGAGACAATTCACAGTTAATGGTTGTGGGGGAGGGGTGTCATTTTCTTCAGTGGTGCAACCCTAATTAATCTCAGTGGAACACACACAAACATACAGACACTATCAAAGTAGGAGGGGGGCTTGGGAAGATGAAGGGTTTCAGCAGCAGTAAGGGATGATAACGTGTAATAGGGGAAAAATGACCAAAATGTATCATATGTATGTGTGATGCTGTCAACAAAAAGAGATAACAATAATGTATCTTGGAGACAATCTTCTACATCAAAGGCATGTGATCTTTGAGCTTGTGACTTTACCTCTCTGAGCCTGTTTCCTTATATCTTAATAATGGCTCACACAATGGCACATTTTGTATGTGCCAGCTCCCATTTTGTGGTGTTTTGTTTTCTTTTATATTTCATTTTAACCTCACTAGCCACTGAGTCAGGACCACACTTTGCAGATCCAGGAAGATTACAGGAACCGAAAATATGAGTTTCCTGCTACCCTCTCACCCAGGATCCACATGTCTTAAAACCCCCATCTACATATACAGATGTTATGCAGCAGGTATGTGCAGTACCCAAAAGGACCAGAAGAGGGTGTGAGATCCTCGGAACTAGAGTTGCAGATGGTTGTAAGCAACCATATGGGTGCTGGGAATTAAACCCCACATGATGCACCCTTTCTGCCTCCTCTGCCACTGTGGCTCCCATGGAAAAGCTTGTGGTGAAGGGGGGCCAAAAACAAAAAGAAGAAGAAGCGTGTTTTGAAGTTCACCCCTGACTGGATCCACCCCGTACAAGATAAGAGTGTAAATGCTACCAGTTTGGAACAGTTCCTCCAGGAGAGACTCAAGGTGAACAGGAAAGCTTGGAATCTTGGTAGAGGGGTTGTGACCATCAAAGTGAGCAAGAGCAAGACCTCTGTCACTTCTGAAGATGCCTTTTTCCAAAAGGTGTTTGAAATGTCTCACCAAGAAATAGATTAAGAACTAGCTTCAAGACTGGTCGAGTGTTGTCGCCAACAGCAAAGAGAGCTATGAGATAGTTACTTCCGGATTAAACCGAGGTGAAGATGATTAAGACGATTGGTCTGGAATGTTTTGTATTAATTCATAAATAAAATTTAGGAACCACAACAAAGGACACAATGCATTGCAACACCTAGAATACAGTTAACTATTCAATTTAAAGATACTTTTGTTAGTGTGAAAAGTACTAATAAAAATGCGGTTTTGTGGTGTGTGTTTGAGACAGGGCTTTGATATATGACCTAAGTTACAAGGACTATCCATAGGTACACACCGCTGCGACCAGCTTGGCCATCTTACGGTGTTTAATTCAGAAACATTTGGTACAGCTGCAGTTTGTTCAACTGCTATCTTGTTTCAGAAGTTTTGTTGCTTCCTCAAAAGAAAGCTTTCGCTCACTGAAAGAAAGCTGTCCCTCCTTCCCGTGCTCTAAGTCGTAATAGCCATTCATCTGCCTCCTGTCTCTATGGAGTTACATAATACGAATAGTTCATAGGAATGGAATCATACAGGAAGGGATTGTTTGTATCTGACTTCGTAAGATTTTTTAACTTTTAATTATCTGTGTTAGCGGGTGTGGGTATATGCACGTGAGCACAGGTGCCGCGGGAAGCCAGGAGAGGAAGTCATACCCCTGCAGCTTCTTACAGAAGATTGGTGAGCTGTCCAATGTGGGTGCTGGGAACCGAAGAGCAGTGTGTGCTCTTACCGGCTAAGCCGTCTCTCCAGTCCCCATAGATCCTGCTTCTTTCATTTAGCATAAGCTTTCAGAGTTGATTCATGCTTCTGAAATTCATTGTATTTAATCGCCACATTCTCTGTCTGTTGAGTAGCTGGATAAGTGTGTTGTTTCCTCCTGTGACTATTGTGGACATAGCAGTTATGAACACAAGTCTTTGGATATCAGTTCCCAGGCAATTATTGAATCCTGTGTCATGTCTCCTTACTCTGCCTGTGTGTCTGTCTGTCTGTCTGTTTTTGAGACGGGGGTCTCATTATGTAGCTTTGGCTGTCCTGGATCTTACCATGTAGACTAGGCTGGTCTCTAACACACAGAGATCCAGCTGCCTCTGCCTCCTGGGTGCTGGGATTAAAGGCAAGAACCAAATGGAGACTTATTGGACTTTCCCACAACTGGCTATTAGCATTTGAATTGTCATTATGATAATGCTGCTGAGTGCCTTGTTCCTTCTCTGCTACCTTGAAGTGCCACCCAGAGACAGACCAGCAGGCTGGATTCTGCTACACCCACACACCAGGCCTGTCCTCATAGCACTGGACGAACGGAGCCCCTCTTGCTCCCCCTCTGCAGGTGTTCAGTGACCTGGACCAGGTGCGGATGACCTCAGAGGGTTCTGACTGCCGCTGCAAATGCATCATGCGACCGCTGAGCAAGGATGCATGTAGCCGGGTGCGAAACGGACGAGCGCGAGTAGAGGACTTCTACACTGTGGAGACAGTGAGCTCAGGGGCTGACTGCCGGTGCTCCTGCACCGCACCGCCCTCCTCACTCAACCCCTGTGAGAACGAGTGGAAAATGGAGAAACTGAAGAAGCAGGCCCCTGAGCTCCTCAAGGTACGCTGACAGTGTTAACCTGGCTCTCCCATGACATCTGTGTCACAGGTTGGAAAACTGAGGCTTCCTAAGTAAAGCTGGCTTAAGTCAGTGGGGCCCCTTGAATCACTCGCCATCCTGGGTGACCCAATTCACTTCATATGCCTTCACCTAGCTGTATTATAAACATTGAGGCACTTTATTATTTTGTTTGTTCTATCCTGCTTTTTGAGTCAAGATCACATTCTGTTGCCCACATTGGTCTGGAATTCACTCTATATACCAGGATAGCTAGCCTGGAATTTGTAGCTGTCCTCCTGCCTCTGCCTGCCTACCATATCAGGTTTACTTTTGTTTGTTTACTTTAATTGAGATAGGGGGTTCATGTATACCAGGTTTACCTCACACTTCCTATGTAGCCCAAGATGACTTTGAACTTCTGATCCTCAAACCTTAGTTTACCAAGTACTGACAACCCAGTGCCATGCCAGAACTCAGTGGGCTTGATGGGGCTGAGATTTGAATCCAGGTCCTGTTGGTCTAAATCATGCATACGAACCATCCATCCCTCTGTTCTCTAAAGGACCACTTTGTTGGGTCTTATAAAGGGCCAGAATGTTTAATACCACAGCCCCCCCTTTTTTCCCTTGAGAGAGTTTCTCTCTCTCTAGACCAGACTGACCTCAAACTCAGATCCACCTACCTCTATCTCCCAAGTGCTAGGATTAAAGACATGTCCCACCACCATCTAGCCCACATCTTTATAAAATAATGTGCATGAGTGTTTTACCTATATGTATATAAGTGCATCACATGTATGGAGGTCAGAAGAGAGCATCGGATCCCCTGGAACTAGAGTTACAGGTGCTGGGGGCTGAACCCAGGTTCTCTGTGAGCTAAGAAATGGTCTTAACTGTGGAGCCATCTCTCTGTCTCCCTGTTACTATCTTTGAAAGTCTTTTTCTCTAACAATCCCTTCCAAACACGCATCTCATTAGCCTCTTTGGTATCAGAGACCATGAAATATCTGAGATGCTGCCCTGTGTGTTGTATAAGCTTACAAGTGATGGAGCCCTGGATGCTGGCGACACACAGCCTAGTGGGTCACAAAGGACCTCTTGACTCTCAGCTAATTGCCATTCTCTTTCACTGGCTTGCTGTGTTCCAGCATACTGTGTTCAGACTGATGTGGGATAGAGGAGTCGTGAGCTCAGAGAACTAACCTTGTGTCATTCCTTGCAGGAAAATGCTGTCTCATAACCTAAGGCTACTCTCTAACTAGGTGACTCACAAAGTAAGAAGGTTTGTTCATTTGCATGCAAAACGCACAGGGAAGCAAGAGACAGACCCATAGGATATTGTTTCCAGCATGTAGCTAAAAATGTTTTCTTTAACTTTAACTTTAAGTTTATTTTTATACTACATAAATTGATGCCAAAATTATCAAACTTGGAAGGAGCAGCACATTTTAAGCCAAGTGGCCTTCTGACAGTTTGGCAGTGCCTAGATAGCAGTGTCTCCCTGGGGCTTCCCCAGTGCCCCGTGGATTCCAGGCATCTAACCCATAGGCCTGTCTGCAGTTAAAGGGGCAAATCCAGTTTCTTCTCAAGTCAATGGTCTAATAACTGGAGGTTCTGTTGTTTCTGTTTTGGTTTGTGGATCCATGATCTCATACTGTAGCCCAGACTGATCTCATACTTGTAGCAACAATCCTCCTGCCTCAGCCTCCCAAGTGCTGGGTTACAGGTACACACTATCATGACCAGCTTCTGTTGTGGGAAATATTAAAAAACAACCAGCAGGCTTCCCGCACTACTACTGTGTACCAGCAGGCCACATGTCTCCAGCTGGGTGATCTCAACCTAATGGTCTCTCTGGGTCAGAGCTCCCGAGTTCCCTTGGTGGACTGCTGCCATGCCAGCCCCACATAACAACTGTCTACCCCACAGTCAGCTGCCACAACACCCAGCAACCCGGTAGAAACAAAACTCTTGATGAACAGCAAACTTCCTGCTCTACTGCCAGGACCTCACTGCCCTGTGGGGCGGACCAGCCATCTCGTGGAGACTCTGACTCAGAACTCCAAAATCTCTCCACCCAGCTCACTAGGTTCCCACTGGCAGGTCGCTGCCACGCCAGCCCCATGCTTCACAGGCCCCACGGCCTTTGTGGTGCACATCAGGCAAACCTTGCTGCCATTCCTTTCTCTCTGGAACCCAGTCAAGTCGCTGTGAGAAAAAAAAACACCACACAAACTTAGCTCAGAAACAATGGTAACTGAATCTCTGGACACCACTAACTTAATCTTGTAAGCCTTATTAAGTCTGATTCCTCCAGTGGGGAATCCTGGTGGATCCGCCATGATACCGGAAAACTCTAGCAGCCTCATCTTGCCCTTATACTATCCCTATTCCCCAAAAACCCTAACTCTCTCCTCCTTCTTCTCTTCTTCCGTCCAACCTGGAAGTCCCGCCTACTCGCCCAGTGATTGGCTCTTTTATTCATTAGTGGATTGGTCCACAAGAAGTCACCTGAGTAGGTGACTCACTCCTTGTCCGCAGCCCCTCCCAGAAGAGTGGAATTAGCTTCAAAATACAAACAGCACCAGAGTCATCCAGAACATTCCCACATGAGCTGAGTTATGCTCACTATGAAGATGCACAGGGCCCTCTGTCTAAACACTGCCTCATGTCATCCCTGCTGGAACCCTTTGGGAAGGGAGCTTATGGGGCCAGTTTTACTTGAGCCTGAAGAAGGGACGAAAGTTACCTGAAATCATAGAAAGGAGAAACAGTACTAAGCTGAGCCCCAAATTCTCTGTAACATTCCACACTCACCTTACAAGGTACCTAGGCTGAGGTTCTCCCACCAACCCATTGTCCCTTAGGTCTTTTTGGTGCATGGCAGACATAATGTTTTGCATACGGTCTTAAGTTGGCCCACTACGGAGGCAGGAGAGATTACCTACAGCCCAGAGTTTTTCCCACTCAGTTGGCTTTGCTGCCCTCAGCAGGAGGGTCTGTGTAAACATCCCAGGGAGGAAATTAAGAAGATCCCCTGGGTACAGAACTTGAAACCCAACGTTTTGTACCAGCCCCTTGAACCATGCTCATTACTATAGCTGTGATCTGGCCTATACTGCATGGCTGTGTAGGAGAGGGTACTGCCCCATTTTGGGGGGGTAGACTGGCCAAAAGAAATGCCTCTTACCACTTCCTTCTTTTTCTTTTTGGACATAGGTCAGCTCTGGCCCCATCCTTGAGGAGTTGCCAGGCTGAGGACACAGCTGCTGACTAACAATGGCAGTGTGCTCTGTACTGGGCCAGGAATTGAGCTAGGTTGGGCTAGAGAGATGGCTCAGCAGTTAAGACCTCTGCTCCACCTTCAAAGGGCCAGAGCTTAGTTCCTAACACTCCTGTTGGAGAGCTTACTGACTGTAATTCCAGCTCCAAGGGATCTAACATCCTCTCCTTGCTTTTGAGTGTACCTGCACTCATGTACACACACACACACACACACACACACACACACACACTTAAAAACTAAAATAAATCTTTACAAAAAAAGAAGAAAGCTGAAGTTTTTTTTGTTTTGTTTTGTTTTGTTTTGTTTTGTTTTTTTGGTTTTTCAAGACAGGGTTTCTCTGTGTAGCCCTGGCTGTCGTGGAACTCACTTTGTAGACCAGGCTGGCCTCAAACTCAGAAATCCTCCTGCCTCTGCCTCCCAAGTGCTGGGATTAAAGGCGTCGGCCACCACCGCCCAGCAAAGCTGAAGTTTTAAAAAAGTCTTGTCAGTGCCAAGGATAGTGTTATACCCTAGCAATTGAGAGGCAGAGGCAGGTGGATATCTCTGAGGTTGTGGCCAGCCTGGTCTACATAAACAGTGCCAGTACAGTCAGAACTACATAGTAAGACCCTGTCTTGAAACAGACAGACAGACAGACAGACAAGTCTTCCGAGGCCTAATACTTCATGAAACACTCTAGAAATAGGTTTTAGTAAAATAAAGCTGGGAGCATAGCTGAGTGGTGGAGTGTCTGATTGGAATACATAGGTTCCATCCTCAATGCAGAAAAGGGGAAGAGTTTGGAGAGGGAGGGACAAGAACACGAAGTGGCTGAGAAGAGGGGGCTTGATGTGAAGTGTTTGCTAGGCCAGCATGAGGACCTGAGTTTGGGTCCCTAACATCCGTATAAAAGTCTGGCATGGAGGCTGTGCATGTAACCCAGTACTCATAGGAGCAGAGACAGGAGAATCCTGAAGCTTCCTGACCAGCTGGTCTAGTCAAAATGGTGACTTCCAGGTTCTCTGTCTCAGGAGATAAGATGGAGGCAGACACCTAATATTGACCTATAGCCTCCACAGCTGAGCTCGCCTGCATTATCCAGGGAGGGGAGACAAAAGGAAGAAAAGAAGGAAATCAAAAAGGAAGAGAAAGCAGACATGCAGATTTTAAGTCCAGTGTCTTATGAGCATCAAGACATATAAAATTGCTCTGCCATGGGACTACAAAACATGGTGAAAAGCCAAAACCTCTTCTCCCATTCTGTACTGACAAGCAGTTTGTTCCCATGTCACTCACTGAGCAGTAAGAGAAGCATAAACTTATAGTCACAGCTCACTCCAGCTCCTATCTCTACTCAGAATGTCCTGTCTCGATTGCTCTGCAAGAGTATGTTCCTCCTCTAGAGCTCAGCTCAATACTAATTGACTGGGGCTGAAGAGATGGCTTCCTTCCTAAGAGCAGTGGCTGCTCTTACGGAGGACCAGGGTTTGATTCCCAGCACCCACATGGTAGCTCACAATCATCTGTAACTCCAATTTCAGGGGATCCAAAACCATCTTTTGGCCTCCACAGCACCTACATGGTGCACAGACATACACATGCAAACACCCATCCACATAAAAGAAAAAAGAAAAATAAGAAAAAGGCCCATACTTGGGGTTGGGTTAATCAATTGAAGCAAGCAGGCCTTTAGGTCAGTGATTCATGACCAAGTACCCCATTATAAATGCACTCCCCAGAGGTGTTATAACAAAGTACACAAGGCAGGACCATGAGGGGAGATCTCCCAAATAAGGATGTGACCCAAGCAAAGGGTCAGCTTCAACCTGGCTTCTCAGGAGCCAGGAAACTGGCCTTATTGATGCCTATACTATCAGTTATAGTTCATGGCTACCTGTAGGGGACATACAGTGTCTTTGGAGTTTAGCCACTTTGTCATTCAAAAGGGAGGCATGTACAGAGAGGATGATATCAGGTTACAAAGTACAAATCAGAAGAAGAGCTCCCCATGTTCCATCATCAGAAGGGTGATTGTGGAAGGTAATAGTTAAATGTCTATTTCAAAGTATTTTACCAGAGAACAATTTGAATGGTACCATCACAAAGAAGCTGGGTTTATAGTATATTTTATATTTATATTATAATTATATATAACATATATATTCCATATATATTTATAATTATATATAACATATATATAAAGATAGATAGATAGATAGATAGATAGATAGATAGATAGATAGATAGATAGATATAACACCCACATATTTCTTCCTTCTGGGGATGTGCCCAATGGTGGAATATTTGCCTAGTATATAGGAGGTTCATTCAGATTCATCCCCAGTCCTTCAAAAAAAACCATAAATATGCATATTTGCAAAATACCTCAATAAAATCTAATGTGCTACTTGTCCTGTGATTATGAGTAGGTTGGAGTCCAAGAGGCTCTGGATTCTGGGGTTCTTTGCTGAAGCGGAGCTCCCTGTGTGTCCTCAGGCCTGGTATGTTCATATCCCAGCTTAACCATCTGTCTCCTGACTCTGCCCACCACCTCTAGCTGCAGTCTATGGTGGATCTCCTGGAGGGTGCCCTGTACAGCATGGATCTGATGAAAGTACATGCCTACATCCAGAAGGTGGCCTCCCAGATGAATACACTGGAGGAGGTAAGGTCAGGGCAGTGCCAGGGGCCCGGGGCTGTGTCCAAAGGGGCCTGGACCATTCTGTTTCACTTTGATGGCCACAGGAAGCAGAACTCCAGCAGGCAGCTGGAAGAGAGCTGTAGGCTGCAGAGTCCTGCCTTTGGGGAAGAGGTCGTGGGGTGGGGGGTGGGGTTCAAGGACCTGTGGAAGCTGAAAGCTGGATGAACAAGCAGAGGTATTCTTTGGTAGTATAGAAGGAGTGTTGAGGGGTGCCGCTGACATCAGGGTCCACACTGCGCAACACTGGGTACCATTCACAGAGAAGTGCCATATCAGTGGCCCTTCTGGGCTGGTCCTCCCCGGGTTTGACAATTCCAGTATGACCTGTGTGGAAGCAAAGGCACTACAGACTACACAGGCTATGTACGCCACAGGATTACCCTCTCAGTACAAGAACAGTTAGACAACCTGGAGGTCCAGGCTGAAGCTTCAACGCTTGCCTCTCTCCTGGCATAGCCTGCCCTCCACCCATTTCCTGCATCCGGCCTCTGCTGAGCACCAGGGGTCTGGGGACATGCAGCTGCCAGGAGCAGGCGTAGGGACTTCCTTTCCCAGCTTCCTTTCTAGAGGGAGGCAATCACTGGGCATCCTGTGCCACAGGAGGGAAGACAAACCCCTCACTAAACCCAGAGCTGAAGGTCACCAGTCGCTTGGATTATGCGAAACCTGTTGGAGTGTCTCCTCCTGGCTGTCTGGTCCCAGGCCATCTTGGGAAGCTGACCTGAGACGTTTTCCTGGGCGCAGTATTACCTGTGCATTCCAGGCTCATGCTGCTGGCTCTGCTCCTCCAACCTTTCCTCTTGTCATGTCTGGAAATGTAAACCAGTTCCTCAGAGCTCCGAGTCTGCTCATCCCTTTGACAAATTTGGTTTGAGTGCTAGGATCAAAGCCCAGCATTACCACACCCAGGTCTGAAAAAACAATATTATGAACAGATTACTAGAGAATTTCAGGGGCCATCCATAGAGACTGACTAAATTATGGCATAAGCATACAGTGGCATATTCTGCATTTATGAAAAGGAGTGGGGAATGCTTTGTGGACAGATATGGAACTGTCTTAAAAGTAGACTATTAAGTGAAATCCAAGTGTTGAAAAATAAGTGTATATATATTTGTCTCTACCATAAAAACATATAACATTGTCATCACTGAGAAATTAACAAACACGAGAGGGAATTTTTGTTTTTTTGTTTTTTTTTTTTGGAAGAGGATCTCACTATGCAGCCCTGGCTGTAGAACAGGCTGTCCTCAAACTCACAGAGATCCACCTGTCTTTGTCTCCCTAGTACTAGGATTAAAGGTATACACCACCATACCAGGCCTACTCACACCCTTTTCATTTTATTAATATAAACATATATTACCTATTTTTCATTCATTTTCTCTTAAGAATAAAAATCATTAACTACAAGGTCTTATAGGGCATGCTTTGTTCTGCCACTGGTCACCAGTGCCATCTATGCCCCCGAAGTCTTGATGGCCAAGTTGGGGTGCCCTTCTAGGGTGGCAGCTCCGAAGAAACAGGGCCAAGCATGACCATGAATCCTGCCCCACAGAGCATCAAGGCCAACCTGAGCCTGGAGAACGAGGTGGTGAA
This sequence comes from Tokudaia tokunoshimensis, assembly GCA_036184795.1. NCBI lineage: Eukaryota > Metazoa > Chordata > Mammalia > Rodentia > Muridae > Tokudaia > Tokudaia tokunoshimensis. The sequence goes on from BTHU01000004.1 coordinate 12,712,355, forward strand.
AGACAGCGTACGCCACCTCAGCGAGCAACTGAAGGGCTACGAGAACCAGTCAGCCATCATGATGAGCATCAAGAAGGAGCTGTCTAGCCTGGGCCTCCAGCTGCTGCAGAGGGATGCAGCTGCTGTCCCTGCCACGGCCCCAGCCTCAAGCCCTGACAGCAAGGCTCAGGTGAGGCCTTGGGTCTGATCACAGGGACAGAAGGTAGCTAGGCTTGAGGACACAGGGTTGGATCTGTTTGGAGCCTTAGGGGAGGGCTAACAGAAAGCAGGGCAGGGGAGTCCATGGTATTCAGGGCAAGAACTGCGCAGTGAGTGTCTATCCCGTTTTGTGGCTAGCACAGGTAAGCTGGGGCAGAGTTGCATGTTCAGTTCCCGAGGGATGGCTGGGCCCTAATCTGGGTATTTACTCTTATTTCCCGTCCACAAAGTACTGAAAATGAGGTTATGGGAACCTCCCTGCCTGGCCCTAGAAGAGCCAGCCAGCTTTCCTGAAGCATTGCTTCTAGTCTCTCCTGCTGTGGCTGGGCCCCTGGGTGGGTGCAGGGTAAGTGGGCAGTACCTCAGGGATCCTTGAAGACTAATATTATTTCACCCCTAGGCCTGATCAGCTTCATCACTAACCAAGAACGTGCCTCACAGACTTGCTTACAGGCCGATCTGGCGGAGGCATTTTCTCAACTGAGAGTCTCTCTTTCCAGATTGTGTCAAGTGAAGGAAACAAGAGTCAGCTTACCCCTGTAGGCAGACACCCTGACACTTTCCAGACAGGTCAGGAAGTAAGCATTTGTGGGTGGGCAGCCCCTATAAACCTTCCTTCCTCTGATGGCACTTAGAGCGTACCACTTGGTACAGAGTGCAGCAGGTAGTCACCCTTTTAGTGCCCCTCAGATCAGTCATCCATGGGCAGGACACGACCCAGTAACCTCATTTTCTGGTGATATTTGTAAGACTCCTGAACCTGACTTCCTCCCATAAAGTATTAGTTTCATCCCACAACCTGAAAGTACCATTGGCACATGAAGAAACATGGAGAGAGGTCACAGGGAGAGGGGGTGGCTGAGCCAGGGCTGTAGCCAGCCTACGTGACCGTCTGGTCCCAGCCCTTCCTCCTCAACTGGCAGCCTCCTGTGCTGACACTGTGACAGTGGCACCTCTGGTGACTGCAAGTGGGACTTCTAGACACAATAGCGCATGAGGAAGCCTGTGCCTTGGCCCCGAGCTGGTCGCCTGCGCAGTGAGATGCCAGCTCTGCAAGTGTGAGTCTCGCTTTGGCAGCTGCCCAGATGGCGTCAGATACTGTACAAGCCTTATCTGCCTGAGCTTCTGTCTCACAATGGGTGGCGTCACAGGCCCTGTGTTCTTGTGCCAAGCCAGCCTCAGAGTATTTGAGTAGGAAGTGAAAATAATGAGGCTCACAAAATGTTAGACACGGTATTCCCTAGGGGCAGCCCGACCAACGCGGGACTGAAGAGCTCAGAATGCTGGAATTTCAATGCCACAACATTCTGGGTACTCTCTAAAGCAACCTAAGAACCTCTCTCCCTTTCCCATACACTAAGACCAGGGAGTGAGAGACAAGGCAAGGCGGCCTTCCTAGGAGCCAACAAAACAAGTGGACAGGAGTCAGGAATGAATATGTAACCTACTGGAATGGGTCTCAAGCCTGCAGAGGAGTGGAGAAACTGAGGCAAACAACTTAGGGGTATGTCTACTCTGGAACTTCACAGACACCGTGACTCCCCCCAGCTCCCACACACTGAGCTTCTGTGACTGCCAGCCCCTCATGTTTACTGTCACCCAGGTCTGACACTTCTGTTCTTCACAGGACACAGCAGAAGGGCAAGGCAAAGATCTCAACAAATATGGCAGCATACAGAAGAGCTTCTCAGACAAGGGCCTTGCAAAATCTCCCAAGGAGAAGCTGCTGAAGGCGGAGAAGCCGAGGAAGGAGAACATCAAGGGCAGAATACCTCACCCCACAGCCAGGCCACGAGCGCTAGCTCAGCAGCAAGCAGTGATCCGAGGCTTTACCTACTACAAGGCCGGCAGACAGGAGGCCAGACAGGAGGCACCCAAGGCTGCCGCTGGTGAGTGGAAGGGAGTGGGGCCGGGTTGAGGGTTGAGGGATGTTGCCTCCAGAGATATACCTGCCTTCTCAGCAGCCACAAAGCCACTGATCTCCGCATCTCTGTTTGCTTCTACCACACACTGGGTAGAAGCCCCAGGCAGGGTTGCTAAGGAGGAGACAATAGAGACCTCTCCCTCAGTACTTCAGCCCTCACCTTTTCTGTACTTCCTTTTATTCAAAGATCTGCTGCTCAGACCAGGTGACAGGTTTAAGACAGATCCTACAGTGGGAGGAGCCATACCTGTGACAGTAGAGGTGGGAGAATGTGGGGCCCTTGGGGAGCCCTCTCACCTCTGGACTGGCCTCTCCTTTAGGATATATGAGTACACTGTAGCTGTCTTCAGACACCAGAAGAGGCATCAGATCTCATTACAGATGGTTGTGAGTCACCATGTGGGAGCTAGGATTTGAACTCAGGACCTTTGGAAGAGCAGTCGGTGCTCTTAACTGCTGAGCCATCTCTCCAGCCCCTCTCCTGGTCTTTCATTTGTCATCTCCATGTACTTCATCCCTGCCAACTTCGTCCCTGGTATCTCCACATGATTCACAACCCAGGGCAACACAAGAAGTAGTTGCTTGGGGTTTTCCAAGGACAGGAAGGTGGGGCAGTTAAGAGCCCAGTATTAGCCGGGCAGTGGTGGCGCACGCCTTTAATCCCAGCACTTGGGAGGCAGAGGCAGGTGGATTTCTGAGTTCGAGGACAGCCTGGTCTACAGAGTGAGTTCCAGGACAGCCAGGGCTACACAGAGAAACCCTGTCTCGGGAAAAAAAAAAAAGAGCCCAGTATTCTTCAGGAATTCCCTCCCCGTCGGGTGCAGTGGTGAAATTCCAGGTACTCAAGAGGCTGAGGCAGGACTTCAAGGCCAGCCTGAGCTACACAGTAATAGCCTGACTCAAAAACAACAAAAAGGGCTACCCTAGGCTTGGTAGCACAGGCCTGTAAATTGGACTTAGTCTCTAGGCAAGAGTATTGTTCAAGCATTGCTTAAGTTCAAGGTCTCCCTGTGAAACAGTGATTTTAACACTAAGCTAGACAACTTACTTAGACTCTATCTCAAGATATAACTTAAAAAGAGGGCTGGAGTTTTGGCAATATAGAGATGATAGATAGATAGACAGATAGATAGATAGATAGATAGATAGATAGATAGATAGATAGATAGATAGATAGATAGATAGATAGACAGACATAGTAGAATGCTTATCTAGCACCTTCAAAACTTGAATTAAATTCCTACCACAGGTACTATCGAGATGGCTCAGTCAGTACTTACCTCAAAAGCATAAGGACCCAAATATAATATCCAAAAGCCACGTTTAAAATAATACTGGGTGTGGTAACACACACTTGTTTTGTTGTTTGTTTAGGGTTTGGTTACTTATTTATTTTTATTTTATCTTCATTGGTGTTTTGCCCGCATGCATGTCTGTGTGAGGGTATTGGATTCCCTGGTACTGTTGTTATAGACGGTTGTGAGCTGCCTTGTGGGTGCCAGGAATTGAATCCAGGACCTTGAGAAGAGCAGCCAGTGCTCTTAAGCGCTGAGCCATGCCATCTCTCAAAAAACCCCTCGACTTTAATTTTTTTTTTTATTTTTTAAAGATGTATTTATCTTATGTGCATGCTTGTGTGAAGGTACCAGATTTCCTAGAAAGGAAGTTCAGACAGTTGTGAACTCCACATGGTCGTGGGAATAGACCCCAGGTCCTCTGGAAGATCAGTGTTCTTACTGCTGAGTCATCTCTCCAGCCTAGTAGCACACACTTGTAAAATCAGAACTGGGAAGGCAGAGACCAGGAGATCCCTCAGGTTCACTGGCCAGCTGGCCTAGCCTTACTAGTTTTCTCAAAGGAGGTGCATAGTATTTCTGAGGATGATACCTAAAAGCTGTCCTCTGCCTTGTGTAATATGCACCCATACATAATCATGGGGATACACAAACATTCATAAAAACAAACAAACAAACTCATGATGGAAAAGATTCCTTAATTTCTTAGCCCTTCAGGGTACAACCTCCCCTCTCCCCCCAGCTCCTGATGCCAGCTGTTGTCCTTGAATCCTGCCAGCTCAGGCTGGCCACGACACAGAGCCTCTGACCTCAGCTGGGCCACTGCCCATGCACAGCTTTGGGCATCTGACTCTGCCAAGAAGGCTCGTGGGAACAAACTTCCTGCCCTAACAGGCTGCCAAGGCCATGTTCCCCGTGGATTCCCTGACTAAAGTGTCTTTGCTTGTTCCCACTGGGTCCCAGGTATGGGGTCAGACTGGCCTGTCCAACTACAGGCAAAGAGAAGCCTGGGCAGCTAAGCCACTGCCAGCGGTGGTGGGACAGGGAGGGTGCAGACAAAGTTAGAGAAGTAAGTGTAGGGGGTGAGCAAGGATCAGAGGCAGGACCAGAGATCTGTGGCCTAGAAGTGACCAGGCACTGGCCGCATCCGTTCCTTGCTTGCTTAAGGTGATAGACACTAGGCAAGAGAGACTCGAGGTTATCAAGGTCCCCAGGAAGGTGGCCAAGATAAAGTCCACAATTCCTGAAGCAAGAAGTTTTGTCCCTGGAACTAAGTTTAGGGCATGACAGGACTGGAACAAAGTACGTAACACTCAGGAGAAAAAAAAGAACTTCACATCTAGCACCACCAAATTGTTTGCAGAAATCAGTACAGATGTTTTATATACATTTACCTCTCATCAACACTATGGTTTTGACACTCATTTTTCAGAGATGGGAATGCAAGAGGGCTTGCTCAGTAAAACCTCACCCAGTTAGGGAGGTCAGAGTGATCCGAAAGTCCTACCTTGTTCACTGGGAAGCACACCCGTTTGAGTCCTTTCAACTCCTCCTTGATCAGAGAAGCAAGGTCTGTGGCAGGCATGTGTATCAGCACCGCTGAGATATAGGCACTGAGCTGTTTTCTCTCCACAGACAACACCCTCAAAGGTACTTCCTGGCTGGAGAAGCTACCACCCAAGATAGAGGCCAAGCTTCCGGAGCCCAACTCTGCCAAACGTGATGACGTCAGCCTGCAGGCTTCAGACGGAGCCAACTTGGCCCCTGACACCTCCGCTACCACCACCACTACCACCACCACCACCACCACCAGCAGCAGCGCCACCAGCACCACCAGCACCACCACCCCAAACCCTATCACCACTCCCTGGCCCACTGAGCCACCTTTGCATCCAGAAGTCCCCAGCCAAGGTGAGTGAGTCTCCTAAGCATCAGAAAACTTAGTTTAAGACTAAATCCAACCTGTGTCTTGTTAGGTTCTTGATCTAAGAATGTTCAGCTTTATCAAATCATTGAGGGTTTTTGTTTGTTTGCTTTGCTGTTGTCTTGAGTTTTCGTTATTTTGAGACAGGGTATCAATGGAGCCTATACCCTCCTGTCTCAGCATTCATAGTGTTGGGATTCACCTGCCTCTTTTTCCCAGGTACTGGGAGTAAAGGTATGTGCCACCATGTCTGGCTTCCATTCCATTTTTGAGACAAAGTTTTTCCCTAAACCTGTGGTTTGGGTTTTCTTGGTTCGGCAGAAAGCCAGAAAATCCCAGTGACTCTCCTGTCTCTGTACCCCTTAGAGCTGGGGTGACAGGTGTGTGTGGGGGAATACCCTACTTGTTACAAGGCTGCTGGAACCCAAACACAAATCATCAAGGCTGTGCAGCAAGCACTCAGCTGCTGAGCCATCCTTCCAGCTCATGTGCTTTTAGAGAGCAATTAGGAAAAAGAAAGAGTGCAGGGAAGATGTCTGCCCTCCCCCAGCCTAACAGGTGCCCCAGGATCCTCTACAGAAAAACTGCCAGCATTTAACGTGGCTATGAAACAAATTATATTTGCAACAAATTCTCCTTACAATATGACCTGGAACCTCATCGCTAAATTCAGCCACTGGTAGTATCTCTCCTTAAGTCCTCCCTCCAAGTGGGCTTGGTTTGGTTTCAAGTTGCTGGACCTGAGCTCTTGGCCTCTAGCCGCCACCTCTGAACTACACCCCCAACACTCTGGCTGATTTTTATGTCCACACTTATGGCTGTAGTTTGTGTCACACAGTAGACGTTGTCCTCAGTAAATCACAGCTCTGTCCTCCTGAGTGCTCTTAACTGTATGATTGGAAGCCTTCAGGCCTTTCCTTCCTCACTCTGGCCCAAGTGCCATCTCCTTCACTCTTGTCTTTCCAGAAGGATCCACAAGCAGTGTGGACAGCAGCTGTGACTAACATGGTAGTTTCCTCCCAACACAGTTTCTGGTGTCAGAAAACTGGAAATAGCTGGGTGGTGGTGGTGCATGCCTTTAATCCCAGCACTTGGGAGGCAGAGGCAGGAGGATTTCTGAGTTCGAGGCCAGCCTGGTCTACAAAGTGAGTTCCAGGACAGCCAGGGCTACACAGAGAAATCCTGTCTCGAAAAACCAAAAAAAAAAAAAAAAAGAAAACTGGAAATAACCTACAGAGCTGATGCTGTGGGCGAGGGTGGGAGATGTTGAATAAATTAAAAGGCACAGCTGTCTGGTGGCCTGGCAGGAGCCAGAAATCACATCATTAAAAGGCTATTTAATAGTGTGAGCATCAGTCAGTAGAAGGAGAAAACAGGACACACAGAACCATGCATTCAGAGGGATCAGAGTTTCCTAGCAGTCCATGTGACTGCAGGCAAGGAAGCGCGAACGGGAAGGAAGCAAAATGCAATCACTTGTATACTAGAGTCCATCTTAGGACCTCCCTCCCTCCATCCATCCTTCCCTCCCTCCCTCCTTTATTTTCTGTCCTTCCTTTTTGAGACAGTGTCTTGCTATGTAGCTTGACTGACCTGGCACTATATATAGCCCAGGCTGGCCTCAACTTCACAGCAAGGGCTATCTTCCCACCTCAGCCTCCACAGTGGAAGGGTTACAGGCATTCCCCACAATACTCAGCTTCAGTTTTCAAGTATTCAGAAATACTGTGAACTCATCCCTTCTGCCAAACTGTACTTTTGAAGCTTCGGCCAAAGTCTTTCAATCCTACTATTGCCCTCCATTGTACTCTCTGCTTCTCAGAGATGGGCCCTTTTGTTTTATTGTGATATGCAACGAATGCTGGGTTTTTGAATGGTGTGCATCCCATCTGTTCCCTCCTCTGACTGTTCATGCTTTTTCCAGTGATCAGGTTTTGCTTTGCTTATAGGCCAAAGGTCACCAGCAAAACCATCAAGAGAGAGTTAAGATGGAATCAGAGAAGTCAGGTATAGAGGTGCACACATTTAATCCCAGCACTCATGGGCCAGAGGCAGGCAGATCTCTGAGTTCAGGGCTAGGCTGGTCTACAGAGTGAGTTTCAGGACAGCCAGGACTATATAGAGAAACTTGTCTCAAAACATAACAAAGATGGTACAGTGGTTTGAACAGGTATGACCCCTTTATACTCCTGTGTTTGAATGCATGGCCCATAGGGAGTGGCACTGTTAGGAGGTAGCCTTGTTGGAGGATGTGCATCACTGTGGGGGTGGCTTTGAGGTTATATATGCTTATGCTATGCTCAATGTGGCACAGTCTCCTTCTTTTGCCTTCAGATCAAGATGTAGAACTCTTGGCTCCTCCAGCACCATGTCTGCCTCCACACTGCCATGCTTCCTATCATGATAATAATGGACTAAACCTCTGAAACTGTAAGCCAGCTCCAATTAAATGTTTTCTTTTGTAAAAGTTGCCTTGGTTGTGGTGTCTCTTCACAGTAATGGAACCCTAGCTAAGACAGGTGGATTTGGATCGCCTTCCTAGACCAACTGTTTTCGCTCGAAATTAGTGGTTCTGCATACCAAATACTGTGCCCTTTGCTTCCCACAGGAAGGGAGAACAGCTGTGAGGGCACGCTCCGAGCTGTGGATCCCCCTGTGAAGCACCACAGTTATGGGCGCCATGAAGGGGCCTGGATGAAGGACCCTGCAGCTCTAGATGACAGAATCTATGTCACCAACTACTACTATGGAAACAGCCTGGTGGAGTTTCGAAACCTGGAAAATTTCAAACAAGGTCAGAGAAGCTGGGAGGGAGAGGGGGAAGGATGTGGGTGGTTGGGGAGGGGCTCCCATAAGCCTCAGCCTTCCTGTGCATTTTCAATGTCCACCCTGCCCTAGTTCCAGATAGTCACCCCCAGCCCAGGGAAGGGTGTCTGGGGGCCCAGAGGTTCCTGTTAGGCACTGCTGATAACTGAGCACAGGGCCAAAGGTGATAGATGTCCTGCCTCCTGAGTGTGATTTGCTATCAAGGAAAATAGTACGCTTCCACTTGCTGAGTGTCTGGTGCCAACTGCCTATGTCTGTCTGTCTTAGTTAGGGTTTCTATTGCTGCGATGAAACACCATGACCAAAGAAACTTAGGGAGGAAAGGGTTTATTTGGCTTATACTTTCATATCACTGTTCAGCATCAAAGGAAGTCAGGATACGACCTCAAGCAGGATAGGGACCTGGAGGCAGGAACTGATGCAGAGACCATGGAGGGGTGCTGCTTACTGGCTTGCTCAGCCTGCTTTCTTTCTTTTTTGTATTGTTGTTTGTTTGTTTGTTTGTTTTTGAAGACAGGGTTTCTCTGTGTAGCCCTGATTGTCCTGGAACTTGCTTTGCAAACCAGGCTGGTCCCAAACAAAGAGATCTTGCCTGCCTTTGTTTCCCAAGTGCTGGGATTGAACACATGCACCACCACTGCCCAGCTAACATCTTTTTAGAAACTGACTCTGTGTCTGTAGCAGCTCACAGACTGGTGGATGTGGCAAGTGTTAAGAGAAAGGGTTAGGGGGAAGCCCTTCACTATATTCTAGGGAGGTCACACTGGCTTAGGACACTGAAAGATGTAGGCATTCCCTATGCAGATCAGATGGGGAATAGCAAATCTGACACAAGGAATAGCATATGCAAAGTCTCCAAGTCAGAGCACAGGGCTGGCATCACCCTGCACCTCATTCCTAGGTACCAGTGTCACAACTGGGGACCCGGAGCCCAGGACTCACAGACACATGGATGATGTTAGTGTTTCCTTCATGACCCCGTTTTTGTGAACTAGATGATGGACCTAGGTCCAGCCACATGGTTGAGTTTTGGTGCAAAGTACTTGTTGGGCACTGGTGGTCTCTGTGGTGAGTGGGTGATGTTCTACTTTGCTTTCTGTTGCTGTGATAAACACCATGACCTGAAACAACTTGAGATAGAAAGGGGTTATCTCATACTTCCAGGTAACAGTCCATCACTGAGGGAAGTCGGGACCAAGAAATCAAGGCAGGAACCTCTGAGGAACACTGCTTACTGACTTGCTCTCTTATTTGTTCAGAAAGCTCAGGTAGCTTCCTTACCTGTTTGTCTTTTTGTTGGTGTTTGTTTTTTTTCTTTTTTTTTTTTGAGACAAGGTCTCACTATATAGCTCTAGCTATCCTGGAACTCACTCTGTAGATCAAACTGGCCTCAAACTCACAGAGATCCACCTGACTCTGCCTCCCAAGTGCCAGGATTAAAGGCATGTATCACTACACCTGGCCCAGCTAGCCTTCTTCTTATACAGCCCTGGCCACCTGCCTAGGCATGGAACCACCCACAGGGGGCTAGATGCTCCATCATCAAGCAAAATAATCTCTCATGGATAGGACCACAGGCTGGGCAGTTCCTCTAGGTTGTGCCAAACTAACCAGAACAGGGTACCCTGGTATGACCCTCCACTTTCCATATGCAGGCCGATGGAGTAATATGTACAAGCTGCCCTACAACTGGATAGGCACAGGCCATGTTGTGTACCAGGGTGCCTTCTACTACAACCGTGCCTTCACCAAGAATATCATCAAATATGACCTGCGCCAACGCTTTGTGGCCTCCTGGGCCCTGCTGCCTGATGTGGTCTATGAGGACACCACACCCTGGAAGTGGCGTGGCCACTCCGACATTGATTTTGCCGTGGATGAGAGTGGCCTGTGGGTCATCTACCCAGCTGTGGATGAGCATGACGAAACACAACATGAGGTGATTGTGTTGAGCCGCCTGGACCCTACAGACCTCTCTGTGCACCGGGAGACCACGTGGAAGACACGGCTGAGGAGGAACTCCTATGGGAACTGCTTTCTGGTGTGCGGCATCCTCTACACCGTGGACACTTACAACCAGCATGAAGGCCAGGTGGCCTATGCGTTCGACACCCACACCGGCACTGATGCTCACCCACAGCTGCCCTTCCTCAATGAGTATTCCTATACCACCCAGGTTGACTACAACCCCAAGGAACGGGTGCTCTATGCCTGGGACAATGGCCACCAGCTCACCTATACTCTCCACTTTGTGGTCTGAGTGGGAACCTATGTTCACAAGGGAGGGCAGCAGAGGAGAAAGGGCTATCCCTAGCAACTCTTACAGTTGATATAAGTATCAGTTGGGGGTGTCCTGGGCTAGGTATTGGCTTTGATGGCTTTGAGCACTTTCTTAGTGCCCAGTAGGTGATGCTTCCACAGCAATGCTGTGCTGGGAGCTTTTCTCACACCTACCCTTTTGACTCTTCCTACTTCTTCCCTTAAGCCTGTTGAGCAGACGAAGTGACTAAAACCCAAAGGGGCAGCATCCCAGCTGGAGTAGGGTAGGGTATGTCCTCGCGATAGCCCCGTTTTACAGATGAGATGACCTTGCCACGCAGTCTTCCCACCTCTAGTCCTCTTCAAGGGTTCTGCAAAGCCTGAGGTTTTTGGGACCTGTGCACTGCTGTTGTGCAGCCCCAGGCCTCTCTTCTGCTTGAATGCTGGTGAGCTTAGAGCCTCTTGACCTGTGGTCTGCCCCTGTGCTATTCTGTCTAACCACATCCCAGAAGGTCACCATCACAGCCACTAAGCAGTAACTGAAGCAAGTACTGCCCAGGTCCATGGCCCTCCCTCTATAGCTACTTCTTGTCCCCATGTTCCCTGCACATTTTGCAGCAGATGAGAAGGTATAGGCAGCTCAGCTCCCCTGACCTCACCTTGGCCATCCACTAAGCCCCAGCTTCTTCCTTAGCCCTTCCCAAAGCCTTTGTCCTGGGGTCTTTTCTAGGCCTTCAAAGCTATTCTGTTCACACTCAGGGATTGCTAGAAGTAGCCTTTGTCCCCAGAGTGGGTGGCCCCAAGATGGAACAGGTTCCGTCTCCCTTGTCGATCTTAATCTGGTCCTTTGGTGGGCTGATTCAGCAGCCTGGAAATCTGAGGTAGACAGGACAGAGGTGTTCAGAAGAGACTTCGCAGCTTGCAGGATAAAACCCGGAGGTAGAGGCAGGGGAGGGTAGACTGAGGTCTCGGCACCAGGATTTTCTTTGAGATGGGACTTGGGATTGTGGACAAACAAGTGAACACATATAAGCTACCTTAAAATAGAATTGGCAGCTAGCTGCCCTGGTGCCGCTTGTGGCCCCCAGAGCTTCGGACCTAGATAGCCCTGAGAACATGACCTTTCAAGCCAGCTTATGGCAGCTTTGGGCATTCTTTTTAAAGCTGGAGAGAAGTTCTTTTGCCCATCTCCTTGTTTTACCAAAGAAAATATAGGTTCCGACGGTTCTAGGGTATGGGTGGAGCCATACAGGGCGGGGTATAGCTGATCTCCTTTGGTAAAGCCCTATACTGAGACAGCTCTGCCTGCAAAAACAACAGATCCCCAGTACCTTTGAAGGTGTCTACCGCTGACCCCTACCCTGCCCCTGGACCCTGGAGACTTCCTTGTACCTTGTGCCCGCTCCTAGGATACCTGAAGTGAAATACTGATTTATGAAATCCCACTGTGCAGTACTGGACAGAGAGATTCAGGTTCTGTGCAGACTTCCTTTCTTCCAGACATTGCTGGGTGATGTTTTACTTAAGGAATAACTCGCTCCTGAAATACAGAGGAACAGTGACAGCCAGTCCAGCCAGGTCTGACTCACAGTAGTAGCCACATCCAGCTTCTCCCACCCAGCTGACCACCACAGGCTCCTCTTCCAGCCTCTTCAGAGAACTTGGAGGCCCCGGCCTTTCCCTTGGCCCTGGGTGTGGGTCTTCTCAAAGCTCTGTGTTTTGTGATATCATAGCCTAACCATGTGAGAGGTGCTCAGGCATCTCTGCAGCAGCCCAAGAAAAGGGAACACTAGGACACACTGGTTTTGAAAAGTAAACATGTGGCATAGTTTCCTAGGGTGGGACAACAGGGCCTGCCATAGTCCCCAGTTGTCCTCCAGGCCCTTCAGTTTTCAGGCCTTTGTGCGTTGTATAGTAAACAGAGTTCATTTCTTCATTTGTAAATGGTTGTACTGGATCCCAAGTAACTCACTTGTCACATGTGGCAGAGCCAGGTTTCCAAATCAGGTAAACTGTCACTGTTATCTGAGAACCTTCAGTGTGCTGGACATACTGTGGAAAGTAAACTACAAAAGGGCCCACTGACAGGTGAGGACAACGACAGGAATTAACTCAAGCTCACATAGCAGTGTAGTTTGTGGCAAGGCTAGGGGTTCAAGGCTCGTCAGAGCATGTTTCCTGCTGTTTTTGTGCTGTGCTGGTAACAAACTCCAAAAGTGCTAGTGGGTGCAGTCATTCAAAATGACCAGGGCAAGAGCTCCCCAAAAGGCCAGTTTCTACAAAGCTTTGAATACCAAGCAAAGGAGGGACCACATCTAGCCTGTCTAGAACAAAACTATATAAATTAACAGAGCCAAGGAAATTCTGACAGGTTTCAAATTAGATTTTTGTCCTGTTGGTGATGAGAAGCATGCAAGGAGTTGTGCTAAGGTGCCTGAATCTGCCAATTTATGAGCTCTAAAGGAAACCTGGCTTCCCACTACCACACATGGACACACATACATATTCACAGACACCTTCACACACTTACCACATACACACCACACATATACACACTATTCGTACACTCACACACATACACTCACATACCATTCATACACGTGTGCACTCACACATACCTTGGGTTGTATTTTTCTGGGCAACAGCTACTTCACAGAAGGAGGAGTCTGGATTGTACAGAGCTACCCTCTGACCTTTTTATAAGGACAAAGCATCCTGTGCCCCTGAACAACTCTCTAGGTGACAGGGCTTCGGCTTCCATCGCTGATTCCTCTCTGGAGAGTCCCGGGTCTTGAGTGGTGCTTGGCACAACCCGGGACCCAGCAGAGAATCTTATTCTCCCACCTGCATCGAAGACCCAGTGCAGGGCACTGTGTGGCTGTCAGAGTCCTAGGTACAAGGGAATTGGGAGCCCGAGTTAGTTTCCAGTTGATCTCGATGCTGTCCTTCTATCTCTGGTTGGGTAGGGGTATTAACTCCCTCAGAGAGGTGGGACCAAGGCTTAGTGAGAAGACTTAGGAGACATCATAGCACCTCCCAGAACTGGAAGTCACTTTGACCTGCAGTCACACTAATACACCCTGGAACCCCCAAATTGGCAGTATTTTCTCTCATTATGGGTTATGAACCTTGAGTTCAGAGAAGTTGAGCGATTTGGTCAGGGTTGGGTATCTGGCCTATAGAGGTAAGATCAGAACTTGATCTCTTTAAACCAAAGCCCCCAATTAACTGTTGAAATAGTCATTTTTTTTCTTGGTTTGCAACAGTAGGAAGCTCAAAGGCAAGTTTGATCATTTTAAATGCTTGTCTGGAGTTTAACCAGCTTCCCTCTAGCTTTATGCATGTACCTTTACCCTGATTTATTTTTATTCTACTGTATTTTTTATCTATTTTTGTAAGGTGCCACATGATCTTTTTGCAACAGGGTAGCATATATCTAAATAAAACCCATGACTATAGCTGGATATGGTAGCGTACGCCTTTGGTCCATGCACCTGGGAGGCAGAGGCAGACAGATTTCTGAGTTCAAGGCCAGACTGGTCTAAAAATCAAGTTCCAAGAAAAAGAAAAGAAAAAAATTGTAAATGTACTGAAAGCTTGATTTAAAATCTTAAGTACTGTGGACTACAACTTGGGGGTGGGGGGTCACTCCATGGTAGAGTGTTCACCTAGTGTGTATGAAGGCCTGAGTAGCATCAAACATCAATCAATAAATAAAGTGTTTCTGGGTCTGTGTAGCCCTGGCTGTTCTGCTTCTCCCTTTGTAGACCAGGCTGGCCTGGAACTCACAGAGATCTACCTGCCTGCCTCTGCCTCCCGAAGCCATCACTGCCTGGCTTTAATAACTTCTTTTTGATCCAGGCTGCTCTCAAACTTCCTATGCCTCAAAGGATGGCCTTGAATTCCTGATTCTCCTGCCTTTGTCTCTTGAGTGGATTGCAGACATGAGATACTGTGTGTCCTGCTGTATATTTTTCCTAGCTAGGTTTATGTTGGTGGGATAAAAACATGATTTAAAAAAACAAAAACACCTTGTAGAGGAGAGGGTTTATTTCATCTTACATGTCCATGTCCAGGTAAGTTTATCACTGAACAAAGCCACTCAAAAGAAAACCTGGAGGCAGGAACTGTGGAGGAATGCTGACTGGCTTGCTCCACTTCTTACATAGCCCAGGGGCGGCTCCGCCTACAGTGGCCTCACAATCCCTCATAATTCTTCATAATCCCTCACAATCGTTAATCTTGAAATTTTCCCCCATCTTCCTGGAGAGCCACACTGGAGATCACAGGCTGTTATTCCGCCCAGGTTTTAGGTGGGTTCTGAGATCCAAACTCCTATCTGCAGGCTCGAATGGCCAGCGAGTGAGCCTTCTTTCCAATCCCCCCCACCAACCCACCCCCCACCCCCCGCTTCTCTAGTTCCTACAAATGCTTCCTTCTATTCCTTTTATGGAAATACTTTTAAGTCCCAAATAAGCTTTTATAAGCTGTTAGCCAAAGCAATTGTTTTTAATTTTAAGGAGAAAACTTAATTTTACAGCAGTAAAAAGAAAGCTGGTATCAATGAGCCCAAATAGACACTGGCCGTAAGCCACTTGAATTTGGGTAGTACTGCAGCATTCTAGCTGGCGGTTTGTGGTCCTGCCCCATGTTTAAAAGGAAGGTAGTGAGTGGGACTCTTAGTGATGGAGCATTCGATTAGCATTCCCTAGGTCCTGGCCTTCACCCCGAGCACTGCAAAGGAAAATAAAACCAAGAGACTAGTGAGATAGTTCTACTAGTATAAGTTCTTGTCAGTCTGATGGTCTAAGTTCAGTCCTGGAGTCCCAGCATCCTGGAGTTCATGGTCCTTCACAAGATGTCTTGAAAATATACCACCATGCAGGACTTAACTGATTAGTTACCCCTACCCCCTCATACATATATATTCTCTCTTTTTATAAACATTTAGTTATATATATATATATATACACACACACATATATATTAAATATATATAATATATATATATATATATTTTATGTGTATGAGCATTTTACCTGTCTGTATGTATGTGCACCATGTGCATGCCTGGCACCCTTGGAGGACAGAAATGAGCAATAGATTCCCCTGGAACTGGAGTTACAGACAATTGTAAGCTGACATATTGGGGCTGGGAACTGAACCCAGGTTTGCTGGGAAAAAGTCAGTGCTCTGAACCATTGAGCTATTTCTCCAGCTCCTACATAGACGCTCTTGGATATGTTTACCTGGGCTTTGCTTTCCGCTGTAGAGACTTTGCCGCATCAGGAAGCTAGGCCCTGTCCCTAACATGCAGGGGCCTCTGGGGCTACACTCTCACCCTACACAGGACTAACCATAGCTGGGCTTTGGGTAACCTGGACCACAGACCCTTAGGCATGTCATCGTCACCACTGCCTCTTCTTCTGTGACCCAAGATTCTGTGCAGCAAGGCCTTTCTGTCCACTCACTCCTACATCTATGGTGGATATTTAATAAGAACAGCCTGGAGAGATGGCTCAGAGGTTAAGAGCACAGGCTGCTCTTCCAGAGGACTTGGGTTCAATTTCCAGAACCCACATGACAGCTCGGAACTAGCTGTTATCTCCAGCTCCATGGGATTCAACATCCATGCATACATGCAGGCAAAGTATCAATACACATAATATAAAAATAAATAATAAATCATTAAAAAATATAAGGCTCTGCCTCTCTCTTCCTGCCAATGGATCAGGGTATAGCTCTCAGTTACTGCTCAAATGCCTGCCTGCGTGCTGCCATGCTTCTCATCGTGATAATGGATCAAGCCTCTGAAACTCTAAATTACACACATGCATACATGTACACACGCACACATGCATGCACACACACACACACACACACACACACACACATCGCCTTGGTCACCGTTGTAGTGAGAATTTTTGGAATTTTGGTTTTTCTAAAAATCACAGAAATAGCTTTTACTCTTCCTTCTCTGTCCCTTCTCTCCCCGTTTCCCTTCCTCCCTCTCTCCACATGTTTATGGCTGGCCTCTCCTCCTCCTCCTCCTCCTCCTTCTTCTTCTTCTCTCTCTCTCTGCCTTTCTCTATTTCTACTCCTTCAACTCCCCTCCCCATGCCCTAAGTAAACTCTATTCCATACTAAACAAAAAACCACAGAAATATAAGAATATGTTTTAATTTAATCATGATTTGGGGTATGGGGCTGCTTCAGATTGTCCAGAGCAGCTGACTATGATTTACCTCATGCTCTAGCAGAGACATGATTTTGCCAGCTGCAGAGAGTTCCTGCAATTGTGTGATGTTTGGAATTCTGGGAACTTTTTAGAGTGTATATAAACGCTAGGGCCTGGAGAGGTGGGGTAGGCTGTTGGTGGGTTATTACTGGTTGTTGTTGTAGTTGTTAAGTAGTCATGAGCAAAGAAGAAACAACAACAAGAAGAAATTAGATATCCTGACAGCAAAGATCAAACTTGCCCTAAGGAACTCAATACCCCTAATCAGCAGGAAGTAGTCTAATGATAACAACATCACCCCTTTCTGACCCTGAACTTTATTCAGGGATCTCTTTCCTTTCCTCTCTATCCTTTTTTTCTCTCTTATCTACAGTTAGGGGGTGGAAGAAAAAGGGTGAAGGGTAGAAGAAAGACCAGCTTACAGATGAGACTCAGAATATGCTTATTTGGCTTTGACAATTACTGGAAGGTAACTTCTAATCTACTCTTCTAACTGCTGGCACAGAGGTGTACCCTGATACTTGTTCTTACTCTTGGCTATGTGCTCATGGTTCGTCTCCCCTCACGGTGGCTTCCTCCTCTCTCTCCTTCATCCTCCTCTTCTCCTCATCTCTCCTCATTCAACCAGGTCACTCCAAACCCACCCACCTCTAATCCCTCCACTAACTGGCTGCAGCCAATTTTATTTATCCAATAATTTTAAATCAAGGAACAAGGTTTGCACAACAAAAGTTTGTAACAAGAGAAGTCACTAATAGGCCTAAACCTTCAGACTATAGAGTTTAGCATTATAATACACAGCAATAGACCAAACCGCACACAGAACTAAGTCAGTGACTAAGACATCTACCCATCCTGCCTCCCTTTGGGCATTCCGGTTCTGTTGAGATGCCACCTTCCCAGGGAAGCTGTCCTTCAAGGCAGGCTCTAAATTTGGCTTCAGCTCCACGTTCTCTCTCTGTTCATAAACCAGTATCCACCAGTTTACTGGCCTGGAGGTCCACCAGAGTCAAGGGAAAGGGGATGAGTGAGAGACTGAGTATTTTGGGGAGTTGCCCAAAGAAGATAATTAGTAGCCAAAAGAGTGGAAGGAAAGAGGTTCCTTAATTGAGGAACTATACGGCAGACTAAAAACCGGTAGGGCTGGGTGAGGAGGGAAAGCTGGGAGTAGGGATGGCTGAATAAGCCTCAGCTTCTGAGCAGTCAGGAGTCGGAAGGTAATCATGAAGAAGGGAAGGGAATGGGCTAGAGATAATTGGCTTGGAAGAACTGTTGTTGGAAGATCTTGAAGGGAACTGAAACAGGTGGTCAGGTGTTTGGATATAGAGGAGAGCAGTGCGGATCAGACATATTCAGTAGAGACTGGACCTCTCCTCCCAAGCAAGTCCTGACTCTGTCCTGGGAAGAAACCCTATACAAGGAATGATGAGGACCCAGTGACTGAAGGGGTTATGGAAGTGCTGGGCTGGAATTAAGTTACCAGGGCATCACCTGAGCTATCATGATGGGGCAGGCTCCTTTAAGGTCAGTGTTTGCATTATAGGAACTGTGCAGAGGACCTGTTGTGAGGTGCTGGGTGAGAGTCTGGGCAGAGAGGCCTGAGGAAGAGAGAAAAGGCTGTGAAGTGCTACACCTCATGCTGTATGCTCCTCCCCCACCTCCTGAGCTCAACATCCTGGGCTTAGGTGATCTGCTGGGGTCTTCTGAGGTACCACTGGGTCCAGGGCTCAGGATGGACAATTGTCTCAGCTCAGTCTGGTAACTAGCAATCAGCAATGAAAATATTCAAGATAATAGGTCTTCTATTTAGAGAGATCCCCCACCCCCCACCCCACTCTCTGTTAAGCTATAGATTGGTCCTGGCTGTATGCAGAACAGCGATTAACTCCATCCATCCTGATTAGCTCCTGATCATGGTCTCTTAACCTTCATCTTTCTCACCAACCAATGCTCCCTTTCTGTGCTGTCTAAGGTCACCTCTCCGCAGCTCACTCACCAGCACCCTACCTTTAGGATCATGCTGGTGTGGCCCTGCTTTCCCTATGTGGGTGTCCAAGATGGAAGAAGTGAGGCAGAACAAATTGGCTGAGGCCACAACACTCTGGCCAGAGATTAAGCCTCTTCTTTTTCTTTTTTTAAGATTTATTTATTATCATGTGTAAGTACACTGTAGGTGTCTTCAGACACACCAAAAGAGAGCGTCAGGTCTCATTACAGATAGTTATGAGCCACCATGTGGTTGCTGGGATTTGAATTCAGATCCTTCTGAAGAACAGTCAGTGCTCTTAACTGCTGAGCCATCTCTCCAGCCCGATTAAGCCTCTTCTAAGGTGCATTAGACCTTGGCATCTACAGAGCAAAGACTTCTCAAGTAGCTAGGAACCCTCAGACACTCCATCCTTGCCTACAGTTACTTCTGAGTGACTGTGGCCAGGGATTCTTTGGGCACCCAACTCAGGCTTGACTCTTGGCTTCTGGGGCCCCAAACTGGACTTCTATACCCTCCCTGAGCTCCTCCTGATGCAATCCCCTTCTAAACTGTCATTACTATAATAAGCTTGCTTCAATCTTCCAATCTGGACACCTCAATATTACATCTCACAACTGACTGTAACTTCAACTTCAAGGGTATTTGAATTCTCTGACCTTAAAGGGCACACACACATACCCATCCACATACATACAATTTAAAAAAAAAAAAAGCCTGGCATGTAGAACATGCCTTTAATTCTAGCACTCCAGAGGCAGAGTCAGGCAGATCTCTGTGTGTTCAAGGCCAGCCTGGTCTACAGAGAAAGTTCAAAAACAGTCAGGGATACACAGAGAAACCCTATCTCAAACAAAACAACAACAACTCTTTAAAAGCAAGGCATAGTAACATGTGTCTTTAATCCCAACACTCAGTGGGCAGGGGCAAGCAGATCTCTGTGAGATCCAGGCCAGTCAAAACTATATACATAATGTGACCCTGTTTCAAAAAAAATAGAAAATCAACCATAAAATTGTTTTCTTTAAATC
This sequence comes from Tokudaia tokunoshimensis, assembly GCA_036184795.1. Lineage (NCBI taxonomy): Eukaryota > Metazoa > Chordata > Mammalia > Rodentia > Muridae > Tokudaia > Tokudaia tokunoshimensis. The sequence continues at coordinate 12,732,037 of BTHU01000004.1, forward strand.
ATAGCAGAAAACTCCAAGAATCTGGAGAAAAAGATGCCCTCCCTGTTTATAAGAAGCATATAGAACACCCAGACCAGAAAAGAAACTTCATACATCATATCACAATTAAAACACTAAATTAAAAAATTGTATTGGGGGCTGGAGAAATGGCTCAGTGGGTAAGAGCACTGACTGCTCTTCCAAAGGTCATGAGTTCAAATCCCAGCACTCACATGGTGGCTCACAACCATCCATAAAGAGATCTGATGCCCCCTTCTGGTGTCTGAAGACAGCTCCAGTATACTTACATATAATATAATAAATAAAAAAATCTTTTAAAAAAATTGTATTGGAAGTTGCAGAAGAAATATCTCAAGTTACATATTAAGACAAGCCCGTAAAAATACTAGTTGACTTCTCAATAGAACCTTTAAAATCCAAAAGGGCTTGGAGAAATACATTTCAAGTTCTGAAAGATCAGGGCCGCCAAACCAGACTACTATACCCAGCAAAACTATCTGTTGTATTTGAAGATTAAAGAAAACGTTTCCATGATAAAAGCAGGTTAAAGAAATTTATGATCAATAATGTATCTCCACAGAGGATACTGAAAGGAATTCTTCAGGCTAATGGAAAGGTAACACATACACAAGTCTACAAGAAAATCTAAGTCATACTAGAGCACAGTAACAATGGGTGACTTCAATGCCTTACTCTCATCAAAATCCTATTGATTATTAATCTAACAAAACAGAATACAAGGGGTTATTCTGACAAAATCTGAACAGAGAGACATCAGAGTTAAATGGCATCATATATTAAATGGAGTCAGCAAACATCTAGAGAATAGTTCATGAAAACACTGAAACACTGCAGAAGATGCTTTCTTCTCCGCAGCTCATGGAACGTTCTCTGAAATAGATCATCTGCCAGGACACATAGCAAGTATCAATAAGGGTAACAAAATTAAAGTAATTTATAACTATTTCTTCTTTTTTCATTTTTTCTTCTATTTTTATTTATTTATGTTTATTTGTTTTGTTTTTGAGATAGGGTTCTCCACATGGCTCTGGAATTCCCTCTGTAAACCAAATTGGCTTCAAATTCACAGAGATCTACTTGCCTCTGTTTCCCGAGTATGGGGATTAAAGGCATGCACCATCACTACCTGGCTTAAAGTAGCTTCTTATATTTGAGCTGGCCATGGTGGAATATAGCTAAAAATTGACCAGAAGAGAACTACAGAAAATATACAGAACTGTTGAAATGACATAAGACATCATTGAATGCTGATTGAGTCACTGAAAAATATCAAGAAGAAAAATGTTAAACGCATAAAATTGAGTAAAAATATAAAACAATACAGTAAGAGCTGGAGAGATGGCTCAGCGGTTAAGAGCATTGACTGCTCTTCCAGAGGTCCTGAGTTCAAGTCCCAGCAACCACATGGTGGCTCACAACCATCTGTAATTGGATCGGATGCCTTCTTCTGGTGTGTCTGAAGACAGCTATAGTGTAGTCATATAAATAAAATAAATCTTTAAAAACATACCCACCAAAACCTGTGGTATACAATGAAAGTGGCCAGGGGAAGGACTTTTGTAGTGACAAACATCTATATTTTTTAAAAATCCAAGAAGGGAGCCGGGCGGTGGTGGCGCACGCCTTTAATCCCAGCACTTGGGAGGCTGAGGCAGGCGGATTTCTGAGTTCAAGGCCAGCCTGGTCTACAGAATGAGTGCCAGGACAGCCAGGGCTACACAGAGAAACCCTGTCTCGAAAAACCAAAAAAAAAAAAAAAAAAAATCCAAGAAGGGGATGGAGAGATGCTCAGTGGTTAAGAGCACTGGCTGCTCTTCCAGATGACCTGAGTTCTATTCCCAATTCCTATATGGTGGCTCGCAACTGTCTGTAACCTCAGTTCTAGGGTATTTAACACTGTCTTCTGGTCTCCAAAGGCACCAGGCATGCATATGAGTCACAGGCACACATGTGGGCAAAACATTCATACATATACAATAATAAAATATATTTTTTAAATATCTTGGCACTGGGGAGGCAGTGGCAGGAGGGTATCTGTAAATTCGAGGCCAGCCTGGTCTACAAATTAAGTTTTAGGACAGCCAAGGCTACACAAAGAAACCCTGTCTCAAAAAACAAACAAACAAAAAAAACCCAAAAAAACCAAAACCAAGGCTGGAGAGATGGCTCAGTGGTTAAGAAAGAGCACTGACTGCTCTTCCAGAGGTCCTGAGTTCAATTCCCAACACCCACATAGTGGTTCACATCCGTCTGTAATGGGATTTGATGCCCTCTTTTATATGAGTACAGCTACAGTGTACTCATATAAATGAAATCAATAAATCTTTTTTTAAAAAAGCAAAATAAATAAAAACAATAGTGCAATGAAATGACTCAGTTGGTAGAAGTGTTTGCCACAAAGCCTGACACTCACGCACAAACAGGAAAAATTGGGGAAAAAAAAAACCCAATACGGTGCAAATGACAACCTTGCCAAAAAGCTGTTTACAGATTTGGTACAATCCCTGTCAAAATTTCACACAATTCTTCACAGAGGTAGAAAAAAATAGAATCTTAAAATTCATAAAGAAATACTGAAGACATTGGGGAGCTAAAGCAATCTTGAAAAGAAATGCTAAGAAGACCATGTCTGTCCTGGCGTGCTCTCACTTGCTGGGATAGACACTATAGAAGAGCAGCTCCTTACACTCCATCACTGAGGTAAGCCAGGACAGACTCTCAAGCAGGAACCTGGAGCCAGGAATTGAAGCAGAGACCATGGAGGAACACTTCTTACTTGCTTGCTCCCTTCAGCATGCTCAACTACCTTCTTTACAGACCCCAGGGCTACCAGCTGACTTAGCCAAGCTGTTTCAAAATTCTAGAATCTGACTCTGTGCAGTTTTGTTTGGTTTGTTTTATTTGTCTTGTTTTGATATATTTAAACACAGTAAAACTTTGGGGGAAAAGAGTTTTCTCATGGCAATTATCACAACAAAGCTTAAGGCATGACTTAAGCCTTGGAAACTCCCTTATGTGTCTTTTGCAGAGTACCTGTGACCTCCTCCACAGAAAAGAGCGGTTTCTATTGACTGCTCGGGATAAGGGCCACGGAGAGGAAGAGCCTGAAATAAGCATAATAGCAAACTCTTGCAGAGTACATGCGACTTCTTTCCTGAGGATGGGTTCTATTGACTGAGAGCAAGGCTCAGGATCTGGGGGCTTTGGGTGAGGGCTGGCTCCACAGAACAGCAAAAGATCTCCAGCTGTTAAACAACATCCACTCCAGCCTTCCTGCTGAGCAGATGTCAATTTCTTCTGTTGGAGGCAAAAACTTGTGTTTAACAATTCTGCTCTCTCTAGTTCTTATCTGAGAGCACAGGTACCTGTGGTCTCCTGCAATCTGTCCTGGCAGGGAACCACCCACAGTGGGCTGGGTTCTCCTCCATCAATCAGCAATGAACAAATACCCCACAAACACGGCCACAGGCCAACCCATTGAAGGAAATTCATTAACTGAAGTTATGCAACTCCCAGGTGTGTCGACCGGACAAGTGAAGCTATGATACCATCTGACTTCAGAGCCATTATAACAAAGATATCACGTGCTGGCACGAAAGCAGAATTGCAGATCAGTGGAACACAACAAACGCTGTACAGATGCCAAAAATGCACATGGGAGAAAAGCCTTTGGAACAAACATGGGGGAAAATGCGATGTTCACGTGTGAAAGAATAAAATGACCCCTCTAGTTCAATAAGAGGTGGCAAGGATGTGGCACCAGGGGACTCTGATGCCGTTTTGTGGAAATGCAAATGAATCCATCCATTTCCAAAGTCAGGGTGGCACAAAACAAATCAAACCAACCAACCAACCAACCAAACGAACAAACAAAAAACTTAGCAATAGGCTAAGCATGATAGCACATGACTTTAATCCCAGCATTTGGTAGGCAGAGACAGAAGGATCTCTGTGAGTAGGAAGCTAGCCTAATCTACATATAGTGAATTCTAGGCCAGCAAGAGCTGTATTGTGAGACCTTGCCTCAAAAACAAACAAACAAACTCTCACAATAGGGTCATTGAGATGGCCCAGCCAGGAAAGGTGGAAGGAGAGAACTAGCCACACATAGTTGTCTTCTTCTCCTCTGACACATATGCACCATGGCACATGTCACACACACACACACACACACACACACACACACACACTATTGACACTCCTGGGTCTCCCAAAAGAGAAGAGCTCAGAATGTTTTCACTGCTGTCTGTTACCCACCAAAAACTAGATGGTAAACCTTGTTCCTGAACATACTACAATTGGGTTGCAGGACATGGAGAAATCAAGTGAGGACTAAGCAGAAAGCCTCCTCTCTATGGGCCGATCTTCACAGTCCTGCTAGGTGCTGTACAGGCTGCTGGCCTCCTCAGCAACAGTCTGATTTACTATGGACCTGCATGCTACTGCACACTACTGTCATGCCAGGGGGTGTGCCTACAGGGACAATCGTAGCATGACTGGGAATGGACTGACTGCTTCTGAATGGATTTAAGGCCCACTTCCCTAGAGGTAATTTATGTCTGGTATTGTAAACCTGTTTGAAAGCCTGTTACCACAGAGGTCATAGGCCATACTGGGTCATCTCCTGCTCCTGTTTCGCTAAGTGGACATGGTATGTCTATGTCAAATCACCTTCTAAATATATTTATGCCTATACATTAGTACTGATGCCAACTTTAGTCAGAGAAGCTGGGTATTTTCAGTGGTCAGTAGTTACTGCAGATAAAATCACAACTGGTCAAGTGCTGACAGTGTTAAACCCTGAACCCTAAACATCTATATTACCTTTCCAAGATTCAGGAAACATCAGGAAAGAGAGCAGGGAGAGGGGTGCAGAAAGAATGAAAGAGCTTGGGTGTTGTGGTGTTGAAAATCAGGAGCTGGGCTGGAGAGATGGCTCAGAAGTTAAGGGCACTGACTGCTCTTCTGAAGGTCTCGAGTTCAAATCCCAGCAACCACATGATGGCTTACAACCATTCATAATGAGATCTGATGCCTTTTCTGGGATGTCTGAAGACAACTACAGTGAACTTATATATAATAAATAAATAAAATAAATCTTTAAAGAGATAGGCTCAGCTGGAAATCAGCTCCAACAATATATTAAAAAAAAGAAGAAGAAGAAGAAAGAAAATCAGGAGCTAACACATAGACATTGCAAGGTTAAAAGAAAAAAAAGATTATTTTTATAGCTAGGTCAGATTTACAGTCTCCTCAAGAGTAAGAGGAGGAAACAGCCTGGACTAAGAGCAGGAGGTCTTTTTTTTTTAAGATTTATTTATTTATTATATGTGAGTACACTGTAGCTGTCTTCAGACACTCCAGAAGAGGGTGTCAGATCTCATTATGAATGGTTGTGAGTCAACCTGTGGTTGCTGGGATTTGAACTCAGGACCTTTGGAATAGCAGTCAGTACTCTTAACCGCTGAGCCATCTCTCCAGCCCAGGAGGTCTTTTTATAACAAGCAAGCAATTACAAAAATGGAATTTCGAAGTTGTTTTTATGATCATAAGGAAGGTACACATTGTGGGTTTAGAGTCAGACAGTTACTGGCATGCCATAAAACATTTTATGGTCAGTCAATTTTTGGAACATATCGTGAAACAATGGAATAGTTTGTGATATGTAAATCACAGGGTTATAGAGGAAGCACAAGTAAAACAAACAAACAAACAACAACAACAAGTTGACCTTCAGCTTGGGATATGATTAGAGAAAAACATCATAAGGAACAATACAGAAATAAATCAAATTCTAGCATTATGTTTAACTAGGAAAAGAAAGAAAATGTGGAGTCATCTCCCCCAAAAAAGCTCCTGGTCTGGTCCTCAGCACCACATATGCAGCATGTATAACTGCGTATAACTGCAGAAGCATAGCTGTGTATTGCTATAATCCTATCACCTGGGACATGGAGTCATAGGGTCAAGAGTTCAGGGTCATTCTCAGCATCCACTGGCATAGCAAGTTAGAGGCTAGCCTAGGCTACATGATACTCCATCTCAAAAAAAACAAAGCATCATCATCATCGTCGTCGTCGTCGTCATCATCATCTATTATCATCATCATCATGATGTAAGTGCCCAAAGAAGGAGTGAATGTTATGGACATTCCGAGCACACTATTCTATCTTTTAAATTCTCAGAGAGGCTGTGGTCACCTGCATAAGATTCACACAAGACAGGGCTCATCAGAAGTCCACCATAGCAGGAGCTAGGGCTGACAGGATACTATCCCTCTCAGATGATCAATGCCCAGATGACTAATCCCAGACCGTTAACGGTTACTGAGACATTCTCTTCAGAAGCGCACCACTGATTTTTTTTAATTATTTATTTTATTTTTTTTTTTTAATTTACATTCCAAATCATTTCCCCTTTCCCGTTTCCTCCCTCCCCAAAAGTCCCATAAGCCCCCTTCCCTCCCTCTTTTCTCCATTCAACCCCCTCTCGTTACTCTGTCCTGGCATTCCCCTACATCCAGTCTTTCCAGGACCAGGGGTCTCTCCTTCCATCTTCTTAGAAATCTATTGATATGTGGATTGTGTCTAGGGTATTCCGAGATTCTGGGTCAATATCCCCTTATCAGTGACTACATACCATGTGTGTTCTTTTGTGATTGGGTTACTTCACTAAGGATGATATTTTCAAGATCTGACCATTTGCCTAGGAATTTCGTGAATTCATTGTTTTTAATTGCAGAGTAGTATTCCATTGTGTAGATATACCACATCTTCTGAGTCCATTCCTCCGTTGAGGGACATCTGGGTTCTTTCCAGCTTCTGGCTATTATAAATAAGGCTGCTATGAACATAGTGGAGCATGTGTCCTTATTGCATGCAGGTAAAGGCTCTGGGTATATGCCCAGGAGTGGTATAGCCGGATCCTCCGGGAGTGTCATGCCCAGTTTTCTGAGGAACCGCCAGACTGCTTTCCAGAGTGGTTGTACCAGCTTGCAATTCCACCAGCAGTGGAGGAGTGTTCCTCTTTCTCCACATCCTCTCCAACAACTGCTGTCTCCTGTGTTTTTGATCTTAGCCATCCTGACTGGTGTGAGATGGAATCTCAGGGTTGTTTTAATTTGCATTTCCCTAATGACTAAGGATGATGAACATCTCTTTAGGTGCTTCTCAGCCATTAGATATTCTTCAGGTGAGAACACTTTGTTTAGCTCTGTACCCCATTTTTTAATAGGGTTACTTGCCTCTCTGGAGTTTAACTTCTTGAGTTCTTTGTATATATTGGATATTAGCCCTCTGTCGGATGTAAGGTTGGTAAAGATCATTTCCCAGTTAGTTGGTTGCCGCTTTGTCTTTTTGACAGTGTCTTTTGCCTTGCAAAAACTTTGTAATTTAATGAGGTCCCATTTGTCTATTCTTGATCTTAGAGCATAAGCTATTGGAGTTCTGTTCAGGAAATTCTCCCCTGTGCCCATATGTTCAAGGTTCTTCCCTAGTTTCCCTTCTATTAGTTTCAGTGTGTCTGGTTTTATGTGGAGATCTTTGATCCACTTAGAATTGAGCTTAGTGCAAGGAGATAAGAATGGGTCAATTTGCATTCTTCTGCATGTTGACCTCCAGCTGAGCCAGCACCATTTGTTGAAAAGGCTATCTTTTTTCCACTGGATGGTTTTAGCTCCTTTGTCAAAGATCAAGTGACCATAGGAGTGTGGATTCATTTCTGGGTCTTCAATTCTGTTCCATTGATCTACATGTCTGTCACTGTACCAATACCATGCGGTTTTTAACACTATTGCTCTGTAGTACAGCTTGAGGTCCGGGATACTGATTCCCCCAGAGGTTCTTTTACTCTTGAGAATAGTTTTAGCTATTCTGGGTTTTCTGTTATTCCAGATGAATTTTTGAATTGCTCTTTCTAACTCTATGAAGAATTGAGTTGGGATTTTGATGGGGATTCGTACCACTGTTAAGCTGTTGTTATAAATAACCCCTTATCCATCCCTTAATTAAATGTACTTTTTCACAGAAAGGAAGAAAAAATAAAGAAAGACTAATACAAATCAAACAACGTTAATATAAAATAAATGTTGGAAAGGATCTGAGGAATTACAATTCTTGTGCACCCAGAGCAGGGAAAGATTGGCAGCGTGCCTTGATGGCCGCAGGGAGCACATTTGGGTTGGCTTGTTTTTCCTCAGGTTTCCGCCCTCCAGAGAGACTCTAAAGTCTTTTTCAGAATCTTGAACTTTGCACTTGAACTCCCTACTACTTGGGAACCAGCGTGTCCCAAGTCAGGCTCCCCGGGATGAACTGCATCTGTAATGTAGGGGAGTTCCTGGGAAACTGAACTTCACAGCTTGAAACTTCCCCCACATCTTCTCAACCTGAGGTGCTGCGGAGGACAAGCCCAGGGAGGACGGGAGGCTTTCTGAAGCAGCTTTTATCTTTGACGGGATACATATTAATGGAGTTAGGGGAGACGTTTGCATAGATGTGGAGGATTATAAGGACTTGTCTCTGAGATGATGTTTGGAGCCCTTTCTGCTCCCACATCTCTAAGGCTGTGCCTCTGCCCTTGGGACATGTGGATTCAGGAAGTACTGGCGTGTTGTTATTCTAATAGATGTGTTCGAAAGGGCCCCCTGGTGGAGCTAACACAGTTCTTGGGTTTGATCCTAGCACCACATAAATGGGGTGTGGTGGTGCATGTCTGTAATTCCAGAACTCAGAAGGTAGATGGTTGAGGATAAGAAGTTGAAGGTCACCCTCAGTCATGTAGTGAGTTTGAGACAAGCCTAAGATACATGACGCCCCCCCCCCCCTTTCTGCTCTGCCTCTGGCCACAGCAAAAGTACTGAGGACCTGCGGCAGCAGAACTCAGAACTGGAAGAGAAACTTTGAGTCCTGGTGGCAGAGAAAGCAGCTGCGCAGTGGGGGGTGGAGGAGCTGCAGAAGAAGTTAGAGATGTCAGAGCTGCTGCTGCAACAGGTGAGAGGCGCAGCCCTCAGCCCTAAGGCTCAGGCGCACAGTCTCAGCATCCTTGGGGGTGACCTGCAGCCAAGCGCTGGACGGTTTGAACCTCCTCCTGGTGTTGTGGTAGAGTTCTCCAGTAATTGTTCAACAGTGGAGCCCTGGCCACACCTGTAGAGTTAGAGTCTTAGTGAGGGTGATGTAGCTGTTACATTTTTACTTATGAAGTGTCCTGATTGAAAAAAAGATCTATCACTCATCCATCTATCTCCCTATCTATCTACCTCTACCTATCCATCTACCGACTATCTATCTATCTATCTATCTATCTATCTATCTATCTATCTATCTATCTATGTTGACACAGAGTCTTATCAGTAATCCCGGGTGACCTGGAACTCACCAGGTTAGTCTTGAACTCATGGTAATGAGCCTTCCAAGCACTGAGGCTGCAGGCGTGAGCCCCCATGCCTGTGAAATGGAATCATTCTGTTTCATTTAAATGGCCCATGCAGGAGTCTGCTTAGCTCCTCCTGTCACTTTCTCATATGGCGATGTCCCCAGGTTGTCATCCTAGCTCACACTCCTGTGGGGAGCACTGCAGCGGAATAGCACAGGCTCCCAGCCCTCACACTCGTTCCCTCGTACAGTTCTCTAGCCAGTCCGAGGCCCCAGGCGGTAATGAACAGTTACAGCTCGCCCTGGAGGAGCGGGCTCAGCTGGAGACCCATGTTGGCCAGGTGAGGATCTGGGGGAGAGGGGAGGGGAGGGGAGGGCATGACCCCGATGGCCAAGGGCAGGTGAGGACCAGCGACAGCCCTTTGTAACTTGGACATTGACTGATGCAGCTGATGGAGTCACTGAAGCAGCTCCAGATGGAGAGAGACCAGTATGCGGAGAACCTGAAAGGAGAGGGTGCCATGTGGCAGCAGAGGGTACAGCGAATGGCGGAGCAGGTGAGGCCTCGCCTCTGGTGTCTTTGCTCTACCTGAGCATCAGCGTGGTGCAGCTGAGGGGTTAGGGGCTTCGGTTTTGCAGAGGTGGTTTTGTAGAGACGGATGGTGCCTGGGATCTCCAGCGCCCCATGTGCCTTGGGCAGGTAGGTGCACACACTGAAGGGAGAGAAGGAAAGTCAGGTACAAGAGCTGGAGACCAGCTTAGCCACACTTAGGAGTTCAGTCAAGGGTAAGTAGGTCGAGGGTGACCTGAGAGCAGGAGTGGGAAAAAGGGCCAAGAAGGTGGCTTCCATTGCCCTGGGGTGGGGGTGGGGGCAGGTGAGTGTAAGTGCATCGTAACATGGGCAAAGGGTCTCTGCCAGGACCAGGTGACAATCCTTGTTATCTCTCTGAGCATGTGTCCCTCTGTGCAGAGCAGGATGGCAAGTCTACCGCTACCCCCTGATGATGACTGAGCACCCAGAGCTGTACTAGAGTGGTTTGAAACACTTACGGCTTATCTCAGACCCTGACCAAAAAGAAGTCAACGCCTGGGGCGGGGAGCCTGACTCACGATGAAGCCTGAGACGCTTAGGTCCTCCCTCACGGGGCCTGCTTCCTCCTCTCAGAGGAGTCATCCCCAGAGCCTCCAGTAGGGCCCTCCGAGGCAGAAGAGCGGCTGCAGGGAGAGGTTGAGCAGCTGCAGGAGGAACTGGAGAGTCCAAGGGGACAGCTGTGGCCCCAGCTGCAGGACAATGAGGGCCTTTGTCACCTAAACCCGGAGCAGGAAGGGCCAGCCCTGGAGCGAGCAGGCCGAGGAGCGCAGAGTGCCCGCACCATAAGCCCCAGAGCGATGTGGACCGGGAGCTAAAAGAGCAGCTGGCCGAGCTGCAGAGCGGCTTCATCGGACTGGTGCGGGGCCTGCAGGCTCTCCTTGCTCACAGGGAGCACTCACCCCTTTTGGTCAGCACCCTCCAGGGATGGGGTGCTGTCCACCTCTCGCGAGGTGGTAGTGGTGAAGGCACCCCTCGATCCAGAGTGCTACGGTGTGTGGGAATGAGGGAGGAGGAACACATGCAGTTCTGGGGACCCCAGCCACATGAGGTCTTACTGACTGCTGCTTTCTGTCCAGACCAGTGAGAACATGGAGATTACCAGTGCACTGCGGTCAGAGCAGCATGTCAAGAAAGGCCTGGCCAGGAAGCTGGGCAAGCTGCAGGAGAGGCTGGGGGAGCTGCAGGAGACCCCTGGAGGTGGAGGCAAGAAGATCAAGAGTTCAACATTACCCTTAGCTATATAGTGGGCTCAGCATACGCTCCATGAAACCCTGTCTTAAAAAAAACACATACAGGGCTGGTGAGATGGTTCAGCGGTTAAGAGCGCTGACTGCCCTTCTTAAGGTCCCGAGTTCAAGTCCCAGCAACCACATGGTGGCTCACAATCATCTGTAATGAGAACTGACACCTTCTTCTGGTGTGTCTAAAGACAGCTACAGTGTACTTACATATAATAATAAATAAATCTTTAAAAAAAGTCACATACAACAGGCCAGGTGACTCAGTGGATAAAAGTGCTCGCGGCACAAACCTGGTGACACACATTCAATCCCTGGAACCTGTGTAAGGCTGTAAAGAGAACCAACGCCATAAAGTATCCTTTTCTGGAAGACAACTGGTTAGAGCAGTAAGTACCCATGAGTTCCCATTCATTGTGTAACCACCGCATTCAGGTACCCCCATTTTAAAGGCTGTTGTATAGACAACAAGGTGTCTGGCAAGCTGGATCTGGAGGCTGTTGCCTGTATCTTCAGAAATCAGTGGCAACGAGTGTCCAGGAAGGCACTCCTCCTCTGCTTGTCCCAGACATTACAGAGAGGTCAGGCCCTGGCCCGGCCTGGTGTTGGCCAGATCTCCTCAGTGGGCAGAGCACAAAGCCTCCATCTGGCCCCGGGCAGTGCCCAGACGCTGCCCGCCTCCTGCTTTGCACCAGTCTGAACGCTGCCTATGTCTGCTGACCCCTGGCATTCCTGCGGAGACCCTCGTGAGGCAGAAACAGTGAAGGCTTTCAGAGTATCTGCCTGCTAGCAGGATGAATATCTCGGAGATTATCTGCCATGAATGCTGGGTGGCACTTCATGTGCCAAAGGTTGGCTGGCTCTGCCCTAGCCCTCGCTCTTTGGCTCCAGAGCCCTCATTCCAACTGGGGTAGGACAGAAACCTTATTCTCTTCTTGAATGGGAGGCCTCCGTATCCCTATCTGCACAGAACCCTACCCCCAGCCTCAGTCTCCCCTCACCCCCAGTCAGGGGCTGGAGTTTTCCCTGCTTGTGGCTTGGCACCAGAGTAGATTCAAAGTCGAGATCCCAGGCTCTTTGTAGGCAGGCATTTTAGTGGTAGGGAAAGTCATGGTTCCCAGGATGTCCACCCAGCCTGCTCTGACTTTTCTGGATAAAGTCCTGACGCATGCTAACAGCTGCCACGGCCTGGATAAGCCCCTCTGGGAACAGCTGGGCTTTGGGAGACTCTCTGCCCTCCACCCACATCTGGTTCTGCCACCCTTCCCCTGTAGAACCCAGGCATTCAGCCTGGCCACTGATATCGCTCTTTCCATCTGTAAAGTGGGGTGATGTTCTGATCTCCCAGGAATGCTGTAAGGTTGAAGTGGGTTCTCCGATGTGAAAAGGCTCTGTATGGGCCCATGGGAGACACTAAGAAATATAAGGCACAGAGAACCCTAAATAATCCGAAATGCTAAGCCAGGCTGCTGCCCTCTTAGGACCTCGGGTTATAGCAGGGCCAATGTGAACAGTGGGCAAACATGAGGTAACTAGACACCCATGGTAGCCTTGCTGTCTTAATTAAATTTCTACTGCTGGGACAAAGACTCTGACTATTTTAGTCAGGGTTCTCTAGAGTAACAGAACTACAGAATGTATTTATCTACTATATAACATATCTATGCATACATATACATATACACACATATATACGTATCTATACATACATATATATGTACACACACATATGAAGGAGATTTATTAAAATAGCTTACAACAATGGCTGTCTACCAATGAAAGGTCCAAGAATCCAGTACTCGTTCAGTCCACAGGATGGATATCTCAGGTGGTTTTCAGTGTATGCCAGAATACTGGAGAAGTGGGTTCTAATGCCAGGGAACACTAGCAATGGAATTGCTATCAAGCTGGGCAGTGGTGGCACACGACTTTAATCCCAGCACTTGGGAGGTAGAGGCAGGCGGATTTCTGAATTCGAGGTCAGCCTGGTCTACGGAGTGAGTTCCAGGACAGCCAGGGCTACATAGAGAAACCCTATCTTGAAAAGAAAGAAAGAAAGAAAGAAAGAAAGAAAGAAAGAAAGAAAGAAAGAAAGAAAGAAAGAAAGAAAGAAAGAAAGAAAGAAAGAGGTATTGAGAGCAAGAAGGCAGAGAGAGAGAGAGAGAGAGAGAGAGAGAAGAGAGAGCACTCTTCATTCTCTTCCATGCCCTTTATCTAGGCTGCCAGCAGAAAGTGTGGGATTACAAGTGGGCCTTCCCACTTTAAATGATCTAATTAAGAAAATAAATAATTCTAGCAAATACGCCTAGCCTTTTGGGTTTTAGTTAAGTTCAGATGTAGTTGAGTTGACTACCAAGAACAGCAATCACAGTGACTGAAAGCAACTTGGGAGGAAAGGGTTTAATTCAGTTTAGTTTGTTGTTGTTTGAGACAGGGTTTCTCAGTGTAGCCCTGGCTGTCCTGGAACTCACTCCATAGACCAGGCTGGCCTCGAACTCCGAGATCCACCTGCCTCTGCCTCCCCAGTGCTGGGATTAAGGGTGAGTGCCACCACTTCCTGGCTCAGGCGGCTCTTATACAACCCAGAACCAAGTGCCCAGGGGTAGAAACAATCGCACTTACCAATCAAGACCGTTGCCGCATGGGCCATTCTGATGGAGACAACTCAACATAGAGTCCTCTTCTCAGACTTGTCTAGGTTTGTGTCAAGTTGGAAAACAAACAAACAAAACAAACCGTCAACTAGCACACTTGCCTTAGGTGACAGAGCAGAAACAGCAAACCTCTTCACTCTCTGTAGTCTGATCGATTAGTAGTGGCTGTCTATGTGAGTTACATACCAGGCCCAGTGTAAAGGAGAACTGAGTGGTTAGCAATGTCTGCAATAAGGGTAAGGTGTGGGGGTGTGGGGGGAATGTTTGACATATGGAGTCCTTTCCTTTATAGAAGAAAGTCTAAATCGTCCTCAGTCTTGTGTGCTGGAGTTGCATGACGTCCATACCCGTCTTTCTGTTTCTCTCCTCACCCCCTTAACCTCAGCTTCAGCGGTGTGGTTTGAATAACTAAGACGGAGACCTGACCGTTTTCCTCCATTACCTTTCTGTCTACTTCCTGTAGTCCCTTTCCACCATCATTCCATCCAATTCAATCTCAGGGCTGACATTGAAGTACTTGCCTTGCTTCTAAGTCTCATCCTTGGCCACTGACATCCACACATCCAACTGTTCTAGTTCCTTCTGTTTCTGTGACAAATACTCTGACCTAGAGCAACTTAGAGCAAGGCAGGGTTTTTTCAGCTTACACTTTTGAGCTACAATCATCACCCAGGGAGCTCAGGGAAGAAATGCCAGCAGAAACCTGAAGGTGGGCCTGCCTGCCAGTCCACGCTGCTTCAACTCTGACTGAGAAACACACAGCCAAGAAGTACAGCAGTCCCACAGAGGATGATGCGGGCTGACTGGCTGGTGCTTAACTACCTTTCTGATGTGTTCAGGTACATGATCCTGTAGGGGACATTTCTCATTCAGGCCATCATAAGGCACTATACATTTGTGCATGCAACTATGCACACACATATGTACATACCACACACACTTATGTAAGCATGAAGGGTGAAATATAAGATACGTGGATAGCACCACCGTAGAACAAAGTCTGATGGAACTTTAAGTGCTCACAAGCAGGGGACACTGCAGAGGGTGGCTGCCTGCCTAGGAAGTCTTGGGGGCACTGGAGGCATCTGCCCCTCTGTGGGAGGATTCCTCTAGGTAACTGTAAATGGCACATGCCTTCTTTGAAGGACCTTCTGGAAACCTCCCTTTGCTCCCTGAGTGTCAGCTTCTGAAACTCTTTGGTTAAAGGTTGCTCCCTAAAATGGGGCTAGGGTTAGCAAGATGGCTTAGCAGGTTAAGGCATTTCCCCCAAAGCCTGATGAGGAATTGAGTTCCTGGGACTCATAGATGAGATCCAACTCCCAAAAGTTGTCCTCTGACCTCTGCATATGTGACATGTACGCATATTCACACATAAATAAATAAATAAATGGAGCTAGAGGAACCCAGAATGGTTTGGTGGTGACAAGTGGCCCCATTTACATTCTCCACAGCCTTGACTCTCACCTCCCACATCAGAGTAAAAACAGCCTGCTCAGTATGTAATTGCTGCAGGACAAACCCTTAGTCATAGTTCCAACCTGACTGACACCTTCAGAACCGAAACTCAAAATCATGTACACAAGGGAACCTCCTTCTAGAAGTTCTGGGTAAGGTGGCTCAGGGTTGCTTACCCGAAGGCTCAGCAATATCACTTTGATCCAGATTTTTGCCTTTTTTTTTTTTTTTTTTTTTTTGCTCAACATCCTCACCCATTGGCCACAGCCTCAAGGGTTCAAGATGGCTGCAGCAATTCTGGACATCACATCTGCATCATTGGTGTCCAGAGGTAGGAAAAGGACTGGCTGATACTTTGCAGTGGTTCCCCTTCAAACTGTCCCTCTCTCAACATCAGAATGGGTCACATACCTCCCTCTGACCGTATGATTAGCCTGAACTTTGCCAAGGGCTACCCAAGTATTTTGGAGAAGGAGTGGATAAAGGGTAGGCCCTAGAACAAAGCTGGGCCTGTCTGCAGTGGTGGAGGAAGGGTGACTGACAGCTAGCACCGGGGTCACATCACAACCCCCTCCTGACACAATACACTTTCTTCTCTCTCCAGATTATTGCCTCTTCCTTCAGATCAGTCACTGCCTCCTCCATCCCTGCTGTCTCTGGCTTCCTTGGAGAGCCAGGCCCCACCTTATGGCTCTGGCCACAGTTGCAACCATATACTTCCGTGCGTCACCATTTGAACTCAGAGCAGCTCCGCCCTGACTCCCCAGAGTACAGAGCCTGGCACAGGGCTCTGATCATGATGTTTTCTTTTTCCTTTTCTTTTTTTACAGTGCTGGGGATGGAACTTCAGTCCTCACACAGGCTAGGGAAGAACTCTACAACTGAGCTACAACCTGGCCTAGACAGACAGCTGAGTGGGTTACAGGAAAGTGATGTCCAGTCCAGAAGGGACCTCACACACATTCTCCGGGTCATGGGAATTGTTGAAGCATCCTGGGCGGAGCTCGGCAGCTGAGCTCAAGAGTAACTTTCGTAAGTCGCTGGGAGGTACCATGGAGAGTAATTTTATTTTTCTTTTGGTCCTCCCAGATGAGTTAAATATTTTTAAATGATGCCATGACCATCATTTATGAGAGGTTGTGTCATTTTTACCAAAACAAAGCTTTTATTTTTTTTTAAAAAAAAATGAAGAAAAACAACCATTTTTTTTTAAACTATGGGGGGTGGTGTAGAATTTGTGGAGTTCTGTGAATTCCTTCTTTCCCTTGTCTGGGGCTATCCTGAATCCATCAGGCGCCCATGTGGAGTCTAGGGTCCCTCTTTGGTTCCCTCCCTTCCTTCCCCACTAGTTCCAAATCTATTGAAAAACCCAAAAGGGTGTGCAGGGCTCAGAATTAAAATCAAGGTAAAAGATGAATTTTGAGGAGAAAGTGAAACAGGTGTGCTGTACACTCTTTGTGACTTTGATAAAATGCTCACTTGCACACATTGCAAATAGGGAGCTATTTTAGCTTACGGGTTACAGCCCATCTATCTGTACAGCAGGAGTCCAAGTCAGGAACCAAAGCAGAGAACACGAAGAAGCACGGCTTACTGGCTTATTCCCCACGGTTTATTCATCCTGCGCTTGTAGCACTCAAGCCCACTGCCAAGGAGTGACACCACCCATAGGAGGCTGAGTCTTCCCATATGAATCCATGAACCAATGATGCCCCAGCCACGCCCACAGGCCAATCCGATGGAGGAAATTCCTCACTTGAGGTTCCCTCTTCCTAGGTGACTCTAGTTTGTATCAAGTTGACAAAAACAAACCCCTCAGGAGAAGGCGTTTATATTTCCTGTTTCTCCCATAGCTGGGACTTGGTTGGGGCAGGGGTGGTTGGAAAATGGTCAAAGGAATGACACATAGTGAACAAGACCTTGGGGACCTTCGAGAGAGGGGCTCCAGGAAAAAAGGCGGAGAGTCCTTACCTCAGGTGCATTTTGTTCCCTGGATTATTTGTTAGATGTGGTTGGATGCCTCCTGCAACAAACATCAACATTCAATTTATAAGACATGTTTAGGCTGGACAGTGGTGGCACACACCTTTAATCCCAGCACTTGGGAGGAAGAGGCAGGTGGATTTCTGAGTTCCAGGACAGTAAGGGAGGAGTACACAGAGTAAACCCTGTCTCAAAAACAAAACAAAGCAAAACAAAACAAAACAGACATGTTTATTTGTATTGGATGTTGGAACATAGCTATGGAACTCAATCTGGTGAAAGGCTGTGCTGAGTGCTGTCCTCATTGTACTCTGAACCTGGAAATGGCCTTCATCATGGCTTTCATGCTTTCCCAAATATAATCTCAAGTACCTGTCAGGCAATTGTTTAAATTGCTCTGTCCCGAGAAAGTTCTGGGAAAGGGCTGCTCTGCTAACACTTAGTATGTGCTTACTGGCATTTTATTTACATGTTTTTCTGATTGTGTTTTTCTGAAATCAAACAACCTTCCTTGGATTGTTGCTTACCTTGTCACATTTGTGTATAAATGTGCAGCTTTAATTTTTCCAAACCTACATCTAACGATGCTTCTTAAATGATTTCACTTCCCTTCTAGCCCACCACCCACCAGAGGTAGTGGAAAAGAATGGTTATTATGATATGGGGAACTGGACCTGTTTAGAAATGGTTCTTTGGAGCAAATCCCATCTGCATTGTCAGGACACCAGCTGTTCAGTTCACAGGTCAGTAGTGGCAGCTCCGTCCCCTCACAAACACTTCACGGATATACCAGCGGTTCAGTTCAGTAGCGTCCAGATAGCAGCAGTGGTGGCATGATCTAGCAGGAACAGCCAGGCCTCAGCAGAGGAATTAGGACGAGCAGGGACACCAGGAGAAGCTGTGCCTCTCTCAGCAAAGCAAAGATCAGTGAAGAAGCATTTCATAAATGCTGCCTTTATAAAGCAAGCACCTCTCACAGACTGTTGAGTCATATTTATATTCCCTCCAAACATCACATGTCCTCCACAGGACTTGCCTCTCCATGTGAGTCTGTCTTAGCAAAACTCCAGATGAGTTCGTATCAGCTGATATCTCTCTGCCAATCTGCCCGAGTCTGAGAAGGGGGCAAGAAGCTGCCAGCACACCATCACAAGTTTTTTGGTGTGTTTCTCTCCGTGGAGTCCCAACAAATGGAGCTCAAATACTCAATGTAAGGTGGACCAGTACAAGTGTACTGCTAGGGAAGAGTCATTCATCATGAGTCCTTTTACGTGCTTGCTTTAGCAGAACATCCTTTCACCCGTGTCCACTTCAGGAACACTCCTTCACATGTTTGCCCCAGCAAAACACCATCAGCCAACACAACTGACTGTCTAAAGAACCCTTACATTTCCACTTCATAAATGTACTTTGAAACTGAAGTAAAGTTGTCTACAGCATTAGATAGTAGTCTGCCCTACTCTTTAAGGTCCTTAAATCCAAAATCTTGCAGACAAGATCTTCATAGACAGGCAAAAGTTGACAGAGTTGGTTGGATCATTTGGCATCCCGCATCCCCCCTTTTTTGCCTGCATCTATGTTGTGTATCACATGCATGCAGTACCCAAAGAGACCAGAAGAGGGCATCTGATTCCCCAGATATGGCAATTGTGAGCCATGATATGGGTGCTGGGAATTGAACGACAGTCCTTTGCAAGAGCAGTCAGTGCTCTTAACCACTGAGTCTCTCCATTCCCAATCTGGTTCTTTTGATAAAGCCTTAGAATGTGTTTTTCAAAGTTATACCCTGGTTAATGACATGTATGGGATGAGGTTGACATTCAAATTCATCTATTTTTTTCATTCGTCCACTCACTGATTGACCATCTTCTCCACATCTAGTACATCGGGAATGTGAATAGCTCTCATCTGTCCCTGTCACCAGGGAGACAAACATAGATAGTCATGACAACCACTTCAAATTGTAGGAGGGCCCGGCTGAGTGTGGAGCAGAAACTGACTGTCATGGGAAGGATGGGACAGAGGCTCGCCAGGCTGAGAGGAAATGGAAGGGCATTCCTGGAAGAGGAAATAGCTGTGTGGCCAGAACAGTGCATGGAGTACAGAGGTCCAGCACCCAGGGGTTCACACACATTGTCATGTTTTAGTTTTGCAGCAGGCACCTAGAAAAGGGTAGGTATGGAGGGCAGGAAAGGGTGTTCTATTCCAGGCCTGAAGGGCACATCCATGGTGTGAAATATACAGGGAAAGGCATAGATTTGGAGCGTGAGGCTGAACCCTAGGGTTGGCTCCTAGGCCTTGCCACAGTAACACTCGCTGCCCCGTGATACTAGTACAATATGGGTGAGGCACAACCAAGTGGGCTCAGCCTCACCATGAGGACATGAAGGTGGGTCAGGTCAGGGGAGGGAAACTGTCCCTGGAGCATGTTTCCACACCCCACAGCGGTAGTTTAGTGGAATATAATTGAGGCCATCTGGCTCTTCTTTTATTCTGGATGGTGCGAAGAGTACTCATAATGCACGGCTCAGTCTTAGTTTCTTTTTCTGTTGCTAAGGAAAGTAACTTAAAGGAGAAAGGGTTTATTCAGGCTCCCAGTTCAGGGGTATGTCTAGTCTATCATCTATCACGGTGAGGCAATCAAGGTCACAGTTGATTGAAGTGCTGGTCACGTCGCATCCACAATGAACACACGCTGTGCAACTCCCCCTTATACTGCTCAGTCCAGCATCCTTTCCAGGGAATGGCGCCTCCTAGAGTGGGCAGGCCTTAACATGAAGGTAATCAAGATGACATTCCCACCCCACCCCACCTCCCCAGGGCATGCTCAGAAGCCAGTCTCCCAGGAGAATCTAGAATCTGTCAACCTGACAATGTGAACTATGACAGGCACTGCCACTGTGTGTGTTGTGTTGGCAATGAAATCTAGGTCCTTGTCTTGTTAGATAAATCCTCTACCACTCACCTACATATACCCCTGAGTCCTTATTTTATCATGTTCTAAAGTCCTTATTCCATTGAGACACAGTCTGTCTCAATATATAGCCCAAACTGGCCTCAAGCCTGTAATTCTCCTGCCAAGGTCTCCCAAGTGCTGAGACGACAAATGTCCACCATCAATCACACCTAGCCCTGTTCCCTCCAATTTAGAGATGAGAAAACCGAGGCTCAGAAAGATGAATGGATTTACCTAGGGTTGCACAGCAAGCTCATTGGATCAGCCTCCATCACGGGGCTCTCAATCATTCTGAAGGCCAGTGTTAGTCCAAGTTTTCTGTCTTTGTCTCATTTATATGAGGGAAGGTGTCACTCTATAGTTCAGGAGCCCAGGTTTGTATGGAACTTATCATGTAGCTCAGGATGACTTGACCTCTAATACTGGACAATCCTCCTGCCTCAGCTTCCTGATGGTGGGGGTTATAAGTATGAACTACCATGCCCAGTCTCATTTCAAGTTTTCTTTCAAGGCCACATTTGTTGATGCACATTTAATAGTAACAGAAGCCTCCAGAAAGCGTGACTGTTACATGAAAGTCATTTCTGAATGTACGCTTTTATGTTTTACAGTTAGGAAATTTGGGGGCTGGAGACACTGCTCATAGGTTAAGAGCACTGGCTGCCCTTCCAGAGGACTCAGATTTGATTTCCAGCACCTACCCAGTGTCTGACAATCCTCTGTAGTTCCAGTTCCAAGGGATCCTATGCCCTCTTCTGGCCTCCTTGGGCACTGCAAGCATGTGGACCACAGACATACAGGCAAAACATCCATACCCACAAAAATATTTTTTTTAAAAAACAAAAAGAAAATTAGCAGATGGCAAGATGACTCATTCAGATAAAAATTCCTGCAACCAAGCCTGACAACTGAGTTCCAGCCCTGGAACCATGGAAGCAGTTCCTGCAACTGTTATCCTCCAGACATCCATGGTGAGCTGTGGCACCCTTGTATCCATACGCATCCATACATGTGCACATGGAAATGTAACTTCTTAAGGGAGATTTCTGTTGGGTGTGGTTGCCTATACTTATAATCCCGGCATTTGGGTTCTGAGACAGGAGGATAGCTACAAGCTTGGGATCAGATGCGATTATATGAGCTCTAGAACAGCCTGGGCTTCCAAGAGAAACTGACTCAAAAGGAGGAGGGAGTAAAACCAGCCTCCTGTTGATGGAAAGTACAAGATTCATCTACAATAAACATTGAGAACTTGGAAACTGGTGGAGATGGGAAAGCGACTCTCTACAAAGCACTTGGTGGGCCCCGATGCCTGCCAATTCCAGGCCTGGAGAGCCCCAAGTCTTGCCCCTACCGGTCCTTGGGGAGCCCTCCGCCCACGTAGGGTTCCTAGCCAAAGCCACTTCCTCAGGCTCCACTTTGCTCTGCATTTGCCTGGAAGCTGGCCTACTGCCCAGCTGTGGTTTGTGCCTTATTGTGATGGAGCCATCCCACAGTCTGAGGGGTAAGCCTGTTCCTTTGCTGCCTCCCCAGGGAAAACAAGGCCTGAGTTCAAATCCCACCCTACCTCCAAGAGGCCCACTATATCTGAGTGTGATCTAAGGACTACAGACTCAACTATGTTCCAGCTTGGTGGTCCTGAGCACCTCACTGCCCCCTGAGATTTTGCTTCCTCACCTCTCCAGTGAGGATTGAATGATACCAATGTGCCATGATGGGGGGGTGCACTGAATGACTCAATATACACAAAGGGCTCAGAATAGATTGACATGGATGTGGTGCTCAGTGAACATCTGCTGCCTCTATACCTCCAAGCAGTATCTCTTTCTGCCTCAATTTTTCCATCTGTAAAATGGGGATGGTACTGGTCCTGTCTCAGGATGCTTGAAAAGAGCTTGCCGTGGGTGGATATTTGACAAAGCATTAACAATTATTAATCAAAAGCCTTCTGGGAACTCAAACTCAGAAAAGGTGACTGAGAAGATTAACTTCACACAAGAGGCAAAGCCATGCCCTGGGATAAACTCACCAGTAGTTAGTTCTGTTTCTGGCAGAGCCTCTGTACAAGGTGTGTGGTGGCCACAGGGAGTCCGGGGAGAGGAAGGAGGGTGTCCATAGGGAGGCTGGGAACTTGGCAATGGAAGGCAGGTGGCCAATGGTGGGGTGGGGCTGGGTGGGGCCGCTTGGAATCTGAACTAGTGGGTGGGACAGGGGCACAGTGGCCATCTGGCCATGAGCTCAGCAAGCCCCTCCCCTCTCAGCCCCAGTTCTCACCTTCTCCCGGGGCCATGATGCATGGATGACTCCAAGAACACACAGCAGCAGGCTGGGCTATTAGGACGGCCTGGAAGCCTGGCCAGGCATGAGAAGTGTTCAGACAGTCAGGCAGGAGGGTGGAGGGAACCCCGAGCTGGGACTTTCTAGATACCTTGGTAAGCACAGTCACTCAGTGTCCCCAGTGGAATGAAAGGAAAGAAGCTTCTTGGCTGAGGGGTGAGTATGGTCCTGCATGCCCCTGGGCTCTCAGGTGCCCCCCACCTTCTATGCCCTGCTGAGTCCTGCAGAGACTCACGAGCCCTGCCTCCGCCCAGCTGGCCTCTAGATGTTATAATGCCCTTTAGGCCCTCAACTCAGGCTCTGGGACTTTCCCCAAGAGACTGACTCTCTTTTTAGTGCCAGACTTCAGTCTTCTTCCACAGAGGCCCTGGGGACCTGGCACAGGGCTGACATTGATTTACAGCCTCAACAGTTGGCACTTCCTGGATGAAGCTCTAAAATGCACAACTAACTGTGGGTAGTGCCTACCCTGTTGACTTGGGCTCTGCAATCCCTCCTTAGGGCTACTTTCCTGTGCTTGCCCAGCATCACAGCAGATGGCGAGTCTGGCCCCCCAGAGTCCCAGCTCAGTGAGGTTTGCTCAGGAAAGAAGCTCTAGTTTAGGGGTCTGTAGGCCTGGGTTCTGCCTCTCCTCGTGACCCTGGACTGCCTTCCCACATCAGAGACAAGCTTCCTGGTTAGAGAAAAGCATGCCTAACAACCCCTGCCCCCGTGTGCGTGTACTTGTTCAGGCATGCCTGTGCGTGTGTATACCCTATCCCTTCTGCTCAGTTTTCTGAGGCAATGTGTAATGTAGCTCAGAACTGCCTCACATTTGGTAGGTGACTTTGAGGTCCTACTTCTGCTTCTTGTTTCTCTTTGTAGTTGTGGGGATGGAACCCCACACATTACCAGTATTCTGCTCCTGAACCCCATCCTGGCTCCAGCCCCAGCCCCAGCCAATATACCTTGTTTGGAGGCAAAAGTCTTACTATACAACTCTAGCTAGTCTGAAACTCATCATACAAACCAAGATGGCCTCAAACTTCTGTTGATCTTTTTCTTTTTTTTTTTTTTTTAATTTACGGTTTATTTTATGTATATGAGTATACTGTAGCTGTCTTCAGACACACCAGAAGAGGGCATTGGTTGCTGGGAATTGAACTCAGGACCTCTGGAAGAACAGTCAGTGCTCCTAACCACTGAGCTATCCCTCCAGCCCACTGTTGATTGGTTTCAGTGCTTGGATTATAAGTGCTGTGCCCATATGTTCCTATTCCTTATTCCATGAAGGTGGGAAACCAGGAGGCCAGGAATTCAGGCAGGATTGGTGCTGTTTTGAGGCAAAATGTCCCTTTTGGCTCAGTATTTTATTCTTTTTTTTTTTTTTATTTTTATTTTTTTTTGGTTTTTCGAGACAGGGTTTCTCTGTGTAGCCTTGGCTGTCCTGGAACTCACTTTGTAGACCAGGCTGGCCTCGAACTCAGAAATCCTCCTGCCTCTGCCTCCCAAGTGCTGGGATTAAAGGCGTGCGCCACCACCGCCCGGCTCAGTATTTTATTCTTAAGGCTTCCAGCTGCTCTGAAGTAACCCACACACCCACTCACAGGGAGTAATCTTTACATCAGGTGGAGATGTTGACTTAGGCACATGAAGCACACAGGGCCAAACTGAATTAGTGTTTGAATGGATAACCAGTTACCACAGCCTGGCCTAGTTGATAATGAGATCAGCCAACACGTCTACGGCTTTACACTGGTGAAACTGGGGCTTAGAGCAGTGATATTCACAGCACACCTTTAATCCCAGCAGTTAGGAGGCAGAGGCAGGTGGATTTCTATGGATGTGAGGTCACCCTGGCCTACATAGACAGTTCCAGGCCAGCCAGAGCTACACAGTGAGACCCTGTCTCAAACAAGGAAGCAAAAGAAGAAGAAAAAAAAAAAGAAAAAAGGAATAAACAGGCCAGCGCAGAAATGTATGTTTTTATTGCCGCCATCTTGAATATGTTTTAAATTACATTTACTAGGCAGGCTTGGTGGTGCATGCTGTGATCATAAAAAGAGAAATGGGTGTGAGGGAGGTGTGGGGGAAGGGGGTGTCTCAGTGGGCCCATGCTGAGGCATCCCTTCCCCCTGAGGGACCAGACACATGATATAGCATAGAATAGAGTTTATTCAGGGCATGGGGAGGGGAGTTAAGGGGGTAGTAGAGGCAGAGAAAGGCAGAGAGAGGGAGAGAGTAGAGAAGTAGAGGCTTGCCATGACCACATAAAGAGAGGGGAGAGGGAAGGGGGGGACAGGAAGAGCCCAAGAGGCAAGAGAGAGAGAGAGAGAGAGAGAGAGAGAGAGAGAGAGAGAGAGACAGAGACAGAGACAGAGACAGACAGAGACAGAGAGTAAGAGGATAAGCGAGGCAAGAGAGGCAAGAGAGAGAGAGAGGAGGGGCAAGCAGCCCCTTTTATAGTGGACCAGACCTACCTGTTGCCAGGTATCTGTGGGGTGGAGCTTAAACAGAATCCTAACAGTGTACACCTTTAATTCCAACACTTGAGAGAGACAGAGGCAGGTGGATCTCTGTGAGTTTGAGGACAGTCTGGTCTACATAGTAAGTTCCAGGACAGCCAGGGCTATTACATAAGAAACTCTGTCTCAAAAAACCATGTTGATAGATAGATAGATAGATAGATAGATAGATAGATAGATAGATAGATAGATATAAAAATTAAGCGAAATGTCACTAAAGTTTGGCGTGAGTGGCCACGATAGCACATGGGAAGCTGAGGCAGGAGGATCAGTTGTTCAAGGCAAATCTTGCCAATTGAGTGATTTTGAGTTAAACCTGCACTACGTAAGAACCTGTCTGAAAAAGTAAAAACAAGGTCTGGAGAGATGGCTCAGCAGTTAAGAGCATCGACCCCTCTTCCAGAGGGCCCTGAGTTCAATTCCCAGCAACCACATGGTGGCTCACAACCATCTATATAGTGGGGATTGGATGCCCTCTCCTGGTCTGTCTGTAGACAGTGACAGTGTGCTCACATATATGAAATAAATAAATAAATTTTTAAAGTAAAAAAAAAATTAACTAAAAGAGCCCTCTCTGGGTGGATTGTGCCCTTGCCCATGGATGTCCACCCATGCCTGTCCGTCACTCATCAAAGACCTGAACCAGGCCATGGTCATTCTTGGTGCCGACTGGAGCTCAGTCGCCTCAGTGTACCAGTGCACCAGAATGTAGGAGAGGCCTTGGCCTGAGAGCAGGGATTGCAGTCCCAGGGCTGCAGCCCACACTGGGAAAAAGGGGTGGTGGTCGGACCCCTGAGCTTCTCGGGTTTCCTGTGGCATCCGTGTCATGTTGCTACCCAAACAGGAAAACCATCCTAAAAAGACATGCTAAAAATAATAGATAGATAAATAACACTAAGTTTCTAGGCCAGGGAAGTTGACACTTCCCTGAGAGCCAGAGCCTGCAGGGCCTGGTGGCTTGAGACTGCAGATCCAGCTCTTGGGAGGCCGAGTGGGAGGATCACAAGTTCAAGCCAAAATGTGACCTCCGTGAGATTCCATCCCACAAAGAAACAGCGTTGGGGATCTAGCTGGCGCGTGGAGTGCTGGGCGAGCTCACAGGAAGCTCCTTGTTAGATCCTCAGCCACACGAAAACGTGTGGGGTGGAGGCAGAGGGAGCCAAAGCTCATTGAGGGAGTATAGGTTACTAGAGATCATGTGTTAGGGTACACTCACCCTGTCCCGCACCCCACCCCCGAAAGAAATAAGAGACATCGATGGAGGAAGGGAGGGAGGAGGAGAGAGTAAATGGTGAGATGAATCTGAGGCACATTGGACAGAGAGAAAGAGAGAGAGCAATAGAGGGAGGGGGAGAGGCGGGGCAGTGGAGGGGAGGGGGAGGGGAGGAGGAGGGGGAGAGAGCAATGAAGTAAATCTGAGGCACAGCAGACAGCTCTGAGGTTGGGATGCTGTAGTGGCGGCGCGGCTCTGTCTCTCTTTAAATTGGTTACATTAATTTCTTTTAGGTGTGTGAATGTTTTGCTGCATGTATATATGTGCACTATGAGCTCTTCAGGAGAGGGTTTCAAATCCCCCGGAGCTGGAGTTCTGAATGGTTGTGAACCACCATGCGGGTGCTGGGAATTGAACACAAGTCCTCTGACCCATATCTCCTGCTTCCGGAGAGGTCAAACCCAACAATCTTAGGACAGTTTTTTGGTTTGATTTTGTTATTGTTTGTTTTTGAGACAAGTCTCTCACTAGGTCTTCCTGGCTGGAGTCCATGAAATGGTGGAGCCGGTCAGGCCGGTGAAGGACAGAGATAAGGAGTCAGATTAGAATGCGGCTGTGAAGAGCAGGTGGAGGCCAGCCCAAGCCCAAGTTTCCAGGTGAGCCCTTCAGGGTCCCATCGAAGCTGCCCCAGGACTTAGGCTGGACCAATCACAACATCTCCAAAGAAGCTGCAGGACCCCGACTCCCAGATGTGCATCTCTGCTTCCCCGTCCATCTCTTCTGAGATCCCAGCAGTTTCTGGAGTTCAAGGCTCAGCTCAGTTGCACTCAGAGTGCCTTGGTTAAGCTGTGTGCATGCCCATCTCTTATCGGGGAGTGTGTCTTCCCCACCTCACCCACTGGTCCAAGCTCCCACTGGCATAGGGGACAGAGTAACACTGGACCCACTAGGGATGGGTCACAGAGCTGCCGTCTAGACCATCACTTACCGATTATTTATTTATTGGTTTTTCGAGACAGGGTTTCTCTGTGTAGCCCTGGCTGTCCTGAAACTCATTCTGTAGACCAGGCTGACCTTGAATTCAGAAATCTGCCTGTCTCTGCCTCCCAAGTGCTGGGATTAAAAGCATGCGCCGCCACTGCCTGGCTTGATTTATTTATTTTTTTTATTTACATGACTACACTCGAAGAGGACATCGGATCCCATTACAGATGGTTGTGAGCCACCATGTGGTTGCTAGGAATTGAACTCAGGACCTCTGGCAGAGCAGTCAGTGCTCTTAACTGCTGAGCCATCTCTCCTGCCTATCATACATTTGCAACTGCTATGCATCAGAAAACGAAGGCTTTGTAGGACAGAGTGGGACTCCCACAATGCTTCCAAGGCCAGCAGGCTGGAAGGGAGCCAAGTGAACGAAATTTAGCCAGCATAATACAAAGTCTAAAGTGAGTCTGAAGAATCTTTATACAAGTAGCAGATGGGGAGGGAGCCCTGGCTGAACAGGTGCGCATGGGAAAGAGTGCACGTTGTGTTTTCAAGAGACTAACACTGCTGTACCCTCAACTGATTCCAGCATGAAGGCTACCTTACTAGAGACAGAGTTTCTGGAAGACTAGAAGGGCCTTTGAATGCAGGGCCTGTCAATCAACCCTGCATCCAACACATCCAGAGGGACAATGACAAATCAGTGCATTTCAGGGAGGATGGTCCATGATGCTGGGAAACCACAGCATCTGCGGGCATTCACTGCAGCTCCTTGAGAAACCAAGACTCCTATGTGCAAGGGACTATGGGGGAGGGGAGGGGAGAGAGAGGCAGAAAAACCACGTGGAATGCACAGCACTAGGGAAAGAAATCCTCTGAGGCTCATGTAGAGCTTGCTTCAAGGCCTGGTGGTGGGATAGGATATCGAGACATGAGAAATTAACATGGGAAAGGAGCCCTTGAACTTGGAGTCTAGGGGAAGGCTCTAGTCTGCTGGGAGTTAAAGGGAGGTGGGTAGGAAGGAAGAGAGAGAGAGGTCAGCGGTTAAGAGTGCTGTGGCTCTGAGAGAGGACCAGAGTTCAATTCCAAGCACCCACATATGGCAGCCCACAGCTACCTGTAACTCCGGCTCCAGGGAATTCAAGTCCTTTTCTGACCTCTAAGAGCATCTACCATACACATGAGCACACACCCATGTGTCCATACCCTCCTACACACATGTGCACATACCTCCCCACCCATGTATGTACACACACACACACACACTTAAAAATCAAAGCATCATAAAGAATTCCATCACAACATTTTGGCCAGGCAGATTTTAATCTGAGACAGAAGCCAGAGGCTTGCTACAAACTGGAGGCCAGTTGGGCTACATAACTAGACCCTGACTCCAGAGAGGAAACGTGAAGGTCACCTACATAGAGACACTATTCCTGTCATCTAGAGATGCTACAAGTAAAAATGCTAAAACAGGCATAAGCCA
This sequence comes from Tokudaia tokunoshimensis, assembly GCA_036184795.1. NCBI lineage: Eukaryota > Metazoa > Chordata > Mammalia > Rodentia > Muridae > Tokudaia > Tokudaia tokunoshimensis. The sequence goes on from BTHU01000004.1 coordinate 12,760,828, forward strand.
CACTCAAGGCCTAAGCGTATGGTCGCCTTGCCCAGTTCCAGTTGAGTGAATGCGGTTTTCTAGGCCTCGCTTAAGAAACCCTATGTACAGTAAGACATGTCTTAACCACCTCATGACAAAGAGTTTTTCTTACCAGACTGAAATTCTACCAAAGGCACCCCCACCCAGAGCCATCCCATAACCTCACATACTTCTAAGGAAAAAAGTGAGGGCAAAGTCACTTAGCTATCCTTACAGATATAATTTAGAGTCCCCAAGATCATATATATGGCTGTGGCTTAATTATGACCATCCCTTGGGGGGCCTACATGCACACATAGCTGTGTCTTAGCCTTTCTCTGAGAGTCTATTAGCATTTGTTCTGCTGTTGGTTCCGTTTGTTGCGGTTTTCAAGTGGTTGTGACTAAGGAGACAAGATGAAGTTTGAGATATCCTGACGATGAAGATTGGACCAACCCCAAGGAACCCAACACCCCTAATCTACAGGAAGTAGTTTAAAGAGGTCTCTGCCCCCTTTCCCCTCAAACCTTCTTTCTCTCCTACCTAGTGTTGTGGGGTTGGAAGGGATTAGGGTGGAATAAATATTGGAAGGGTGATAGATATTAAGAACTCAATAAAATAGCTAAAAATAATAAGTCACCGGCAAACCTCAGAGAACCTACTTTATTTACATAGGCACCTGTCCATCACTGTGGAGCTTGTAACAGCATGAGAGCAGGGAAAAGGGAGGCTATGCCCCAGGAGGTGGGGCTTGTGCTGCTTGTGACCTGGTAAGTCAGCAGATGCTGTGCTGGCTAGTTTATGCCAACTTGACAACAAACTGGAGTTATCTGAAAGGAGCAAACCTCCCTCGAAAAAATGTCCCCTTAAGAGCTGGTTGTATGCAAGCCAGAAGGGTATTTTCACAATTAGTGATTGATACGGGAGGACCCAGTAAATAACCAGCCTACCTCCATCTTAGGCTAAAAGGTCATCTTACAGTAAAGACAAACTAGGTTCATTCCTGCTTATGATTAAATCTCTGTTTCTTAAGGATTGGACTATGTCACATCTGTAACCTTAACTTCAAATATTCTGTACTGCCTGCTCCAGGAGTGGCAATCATGTATTTATTTTATTTTATTTAAGACTATTTATTTTATGTATGTGAGTACACTAGCTATCTTCAGATACACCAGAAGAGGGCATCCAATCCCATTACAGATGGTTGTGAGCCACCATGTGGTTGTTGGGAATTGAACTCAGAACCTCTGGAAGAGCAGTCAGTGCTCTTAACCTCTTAGCTATCTCTCCAGGCCCATGTATTTATTTTAAAAGGTTGTTTATAAACATCTTGCAACCCCACCTTTGTTTCAAAGGTTATACGGCCGCCTATGACCACCTCGTTATGAGTACCTGTTATGTCTATTTTGTTATGTCCATCTTGAAACCATGTCTTTGTTGCATGAGGTCATTAGGACTAACTTGCTTTGTTTTTGTTTTTCGAGACAGGGTTTCTCTGTGTAGCCCTGGCTGTCCTGGAACCCATTCTGTAGACCAGGCTGGCCTCGAACTCAGAAATCCACCTGCCCTTGCCTCCCAAGTGCTGGGATTAAAGGCATGTGCCACCACTGCCTGGCAGGATTAACTTGTTATATTTATGTTCTGCTCCTGTAACCCCATCCTCTTTGCCTGCCAAATCCCCCACTTGGAAAGACTCTACCCCGAACTATAAAAGTCTTGACTTCCTCATGTCCAATGTTGACTTCTCAAACCCTGCCTTAGGGGGTTCATGAATTTAAAAAAAAAAGCTTGCTTTAATTAATTGCTGGCTTTAATTAATTTGACCATGGTGATTTGAGTCGGTGGTCTTTCTCCTTCCATCTTGGGATCAACACCAGCACACTGTGGGCAGTGCCATCCTTGGGCAGGTGGTCCTGGGTTCTATAAAAAATCGGACTGAGCAAACCATGATGAGCAAGTCAGTAGGCAGTACTCCTTCATGGCCTCGACATCAGTTTCTTCCTTCAGGTTCCTGCCCTGTTGGAGTTCCTTTTCTGACTTCAATGATGGGACCACAATGTGCAAGAGCAAGACAAACAAACACTTTCCTCCCCACTTTGCTTTTGGCCATGGTATTTCATCACAGCAACACTAACCCTAAGTAGGATAGATGGGAGGGACGCTGTCGATAGACAGAAAGGAGCAGTCAGGTGGCGAGGGAACGTGTGGGCATGGGTGTTGATGTGTGAGCAGAGAAGAGAGGTGCTAGGGAATCCTGTTTCTGAGGGCTGTGTCTGAGAGTCATGGCTGGGGAGGGGTGGCGGTGGCTTTCTAATCTCAGCACAGACAGGTCTCCAAGGAGCCAACTCAGTGACTTGGACCCTCTTGGACCCTCTGGGAGTGTGGATGAGGGTGGCCCGGCTCAAAGCTGTCATTGTCGCCTCCATACCCGTCTCACTGTCTGGCGCCTAAAATAGACAGGAATAGAATGATCCCGTGAGAAGATTCTGGCAAAGGACTGTGGGAAAAGGGGCATGAATCACGCTGGGAACCCTTGAGTTTGACACTCCCAAAGTTCTGCTGCCCTGCCTAACACCACTGGGGCTCCCACATCCATCCCTGCCCACTTCGCTCGGGTTGGGGAGCTGGCAGGCTTGGTTCTGGCCTCAGCTCTGTTCTGTCATGGAGGAACTAAGTCACTTGCCCATGCCTCATCCTCCTGGGAGCCTGTTTCTCAGAGGTAGCAGAAATAAGACATTTGCTGTGAGGACCCTGGTAATTAATGAGCGAAGGGACCAAACTCAGGAGCAGCACCACTACCCGCCTCTGTATTTCTCTGGACCCCAGTTTCCTCACCTGTAAAGGTTGGTTCTTTGCAGGTTTCAGGTCAAAATCCATGTTATGATCCTAAGAGCTCCTGGGAGCTCCCTCCTGCATTTCAACCCCGACCCTCACTGGGCACAGTAGGGAAAGTTAGCCTGCCCTGCCCTGCATTGGGCACACTCTGCCTCCTGCTCCTTGCACCCTCGAGGTAGAGGCAGATGTTGTTCTCAGCCCCAGGGCTGCCAGCCATTCCTGGCCAGAAGCCTGGCTACTCGTGGGTACTACCATGTACTAGGCTCTCACGTGTTTGATTTAACTGCGGATTGTGGTAAATCGCATCCTGTTCTGTGAGAGGAAGGAGTCCTTGGGGCTGTACAGCTGGCGTCCCGGTGCGCGGGGCTAGCGCGCCCTCTAGAGGCTACTCTGCTCAGAGACTTGCTCGACAGCTAGAGGTGCTCCGGATCTGGCCAGCGGGGCGGTTCCAAGGGTGGAAGACTCTCTCTGGTGCCTCCTGCCACTCTGCCTCCACTTTCTGCAACCTAAAAGCCTTCCAGGGAGGCAGCTCAGAGACCTCCCCCACTGCGGCTGTGCCGCCCCGCCCCATTACCATGGAGACTGCTTGTACACAGTTTCCCTTTCCCTTCTACCCTGTCAGGAACCGAGGCCCCTCCGACGGGACTGGTGCCCGCTTAGGAGGGAGCCCTCCGGGTTCTGGAGCGGGCGCATATGAACATCAAGGCCCCAACAAAACTGGCCGTGGGCAGAGTGAGGTTCTACGGTCAACACCACGGGGAGGTGAGGCCCCAGGGCTCTACGCAGGCTTGATGGGGTCAGGTCCCAACTCAAGAACAGATCCTAGTTTTTTTGAGACAGGGTTTCACTGTGTGGCTGGCCTCGAACAGAGATCCATCTGCCTCTGCCTCCCTCGTGCTGGGATTCAGGGGTGCGCACCGCTACGCACGGTTCTTTTTTAAAGATGGTGGTAGCACAGGCTCTTAATCCCAACATTCAGGAGGCAGAGGCAGAAGGATCTTTGCGTTCAAGGCTAGCCTAGTCTACAGCGAGTTCTAGGACAGCTACAAAGAGAAATGTAGCGGTTTGGCCAGAAACTCTTCATGTAAAACAAGATTTCAAGCTCACACAGATCTGCTTTGTCTTTTGAAGCAGCATTAGGCTGGCCTCAAACTTCAGGCAATCGTCTTCCCTGGTGCTGGGATCAAAGGTGTGCGTCATTATTTCTAGCTTGGACTCAATGCTTAGGGTTAACTTTGAACTTGCCAACCCACTCGGGGTTCCTGGGCAGATTAGGGATGGTTAGAGCTGAGGGGACAAATGACCCCCGACAGGCATAGGACCACTTTTGCCCTGTACTTTCAGGTCAACTGCTCTGTCTTCTCCCCCGACGGCCGGACCCTACTCACAGCCTCAGATGATGGTTGTGTGTATGTATGGGGGACCAAGAGTGGGCGACTGCTGTGGAGACTGGCAGGCCACAGAGGTGAGACTCAGGCATTTGCCTGGAGAGAGCCCTAGGGCCGTGTCGACTTTCTGAGCCTACCTTGGTGACATAGGACTTTGGGGGAGAGGGTTGGAGGAAGTCCAGCAGAGGCAGCTGGGTAGGATGACACTAGACCTAACACTCGGGGGTCAGACCTAAGAGACTCGAATTTTCCTCTTCCAGCAGAGCTACTCATGAACCCCCCTCATGTAGTTTTACCTCTAGAGGCCTCCCCAGAGTGGGATGTTTGATAGGCTTATTCCAATCAGCCTCACATCCTTAAGGTCACCTGTTGTGCTGCACACGTGAACTTGTCTCCTCAACCACTGACACCTGACATACCCATGGAAGCAAGGGGGCTGACTTGTTAAGATACATGAATCAACGGTGGCGGCAGGTGACAGCTTAGGCCAGAGCCAAAGAACCTGGCTGGGACTGACAGTGGCACTGGGAGGAGGGATCTGGATTGGAGGATGGCCCCCCAGATGTGCAAACTGAGATCCCGCTGAGCCCAGTTCAGGTCAGGCCTTGTGGCTGCAACTACAGATGACAAATCTGGACCCGGAGGGCAGGACAATGCCATGCGTTCTGTCTCAGGGCAGTCAAGTCTGGCTGTTTCTCTCCCTGTGACCGCACCATCCGCCTGTGGGATGTGGCAAGATCCAAGTGTCTACACGTGCTGAAAGGTGAGTACTGTTTGGTCAGGAGCCACCCCGGCTCCTTTGTGGACTTTGTCCCATCCTCTTTCCCACCATTGGGCTAGTGTCTGTAGACACCAGAAGAGTGTGGAAACCGTCAGCTTCAGCCCTGATTCAAAGCAGCTGGCATCGGGTGGCTGGGACAAGAGAGTGATTCTCTGGGAAGTGCAGGTATGATGGGGCCTAGGTCATGGCTTAGTGCTTCCCCTACTCTCCACACCCAACCAGGTACCTAAAACTTTCTAGGCCCCAGGTTCCAGCAGGCATTGCCCTTCCTCCTGCTGTGGCAAGGCCCGGGTGTAGTCAAGTCAGGGAGCACCCAGGCCCCTCTACCTCACTCTCTCTACAGTCCGGCCGCAATGTGCGCTTCTTGGTTGGGCACTGTGATTCCGTCCAGAGCAGTGACTTCTCTCCAACCTCGGATTCTCTGGTGAGATTTACCCCCACCACACGCCACATCAGTGGCCATCTGAATGGTAAGGGTAGCTTCATACTCACTACTGCTCACAGGCCACTGGTTCCTGGGACTCAACTGTGCACATCTGGGACTTGCGGGTGTCAACCCCAGTAGTGTCCTACCATAATTTGGAGGGCCACACTGGCAACATCAGCAGCTTGCGCTACTCACCATCTGGCCTCTTGGTAAGCTAGGCTAACTGGGGCTCCAGGCCAAGGCCAGTCCCTATCTGCCTTTGGGGTCACTGAGCTCAGGAATGTGCTTAGGCATCTGGCTCCTGGGACAAGACCATCCGCGTCTGGAAGCCTTCAAACAACAGCCTGCGTCTTCAGCTCAGGGGCCATACCACCTGGGTGAATAGCCTAGCCTTTTCTCCCGATGAACTAAAGTTGGCCAGTGCTGGGTACTCTCGTACGGTAAGCCCTCTCCAGATAAACCTCAGCCTCACCTTTGAGGTTTCAGCCATACCAGTAATGTCCATGCATAACACAAGCAAGAGACAAGACCCAGATACTGATCTCTAGTGACCTTGTCTGCAGACATGTCTGGGCCTCAGAGCACCGATACCTCCCAACTCTACTGCCCAATTTTACTTCTAGGTCAAAATCTGGGACTGCCTCACAGGGAAATGCCTCGAGACCCTAAAGGTAAGGCACCAGGGCCAGTGTAAAGACTGGAGCTGGGTGTCCAGGACTGGCAGGACTCACTAACCCTGACTGCTGCTGTGTTACTGACAGGGCACGCTGGATGTGGCCCATGCCTGCATTTTCACCCCATATGGCAAACTCTTAGTGTCAGGGGCTGCTGGTATGACAAGATGACAAGCCTGCTCAGAGTCAAGAACCTCTTCCATATAGCTTACCCACAGGCCTAAGGTAACTAAGAAAGCAGCCAGCAGACCTGCAGCAGCCTATCCTATCCCATAATAAGGCTGGCATCTGCTGTAAGAAAGTGGTCATGGCTCCCCACCTCGCCCCACCGGCCCCAGGGGGCCAGTGTAAAACACGAAGCCGAAAGCCGTCAGTCTTGCACTTTATTGTCGTCTCAGGCCTTGACTGCGTACTTGCGCAGTGGGTACAGCCGCTCCTTTCGCTGCTGCTTCTTGGTCTTCAGCTTCTCTTCGTGCTTGGTGAGCCGGCGGCGCATGGCTCTAGTCTTCTTGGGCCGCAGGTCCAGCGGCTTGTACTTTTTGCCCTGGGACAGAAATGGCAGGGTGAGTGTGAGCACCAAGGGCTACTGGGAAGATGCTGAAGCAGGTGAGCACACGGTAGGGCGTTCAGAGCCTCAGCTGGGGGCTGTCAGCAGTGTAGCAGAGGCTGGCGGGCCTAATATTTGCACACCCAACCCCCTAATTTCAAGACTACAAGGGCCAAGCAAGAGGAGGATGAGCTTCAGTTTTATATGCGCCACCCACCAGTGACTAAGTAGTAAGTCATAGCACATAGGGCACTCCACACACACCAGGCTCCGTGGTGGCCACAATGAACTGGCTGACCCACCAGGCATGGCTCATTAATGCTCTAGGCAACACTGACCACAGAAGAAGGCTTGGTCAAAGTCACCCCGACATAAGACAAACCCCGAGCCTCTAAGGGAGCTCTCATCTTCCTCTACCTCCTAAGTGTTCCTCTACCTTCCCAAGTGTTCTACCTTCAGGGACCAGGTCCTGTGGGTCAGGCCCCTACATGGTGAGGAGAAGCAGCCCCACCAAGAATTTCAAGAGGCAATAGCCCCCAAAGCGAGCTCTCAGCAGCCTGCTGGAAAGCAGAGAGCAGGGCACACAACAAGCCCTTAGAAAAGTCTAATTGGGCTTCCCATGAGTGGCTGCTCCTGCCTGCAAAGGGGCAGGTACAGTGGGTCCCCATCCTCATGCACCAAGCTCCTGCAGGTGCAGAGGCCTCGAGAAAGTGCTGTAGGATAAGGTGGGGACACAGAGCCACATCCGGTAGGCTTTCAGTCAAGTTCAGTTACCCAGAGCAGCCACCCAACACACCGATCTACTGCTCATTCTAGACCAGTGTGGACAGACGGCAAAGCTCGAGCCTAAGTGTTCACACTGCAGGATGCCTGTACCCCGGAACTCCTACCCTGCTTCTTTGTGGACTGGAGGTAGTTCAGTGCAGGTTCACTCACTTGTCTGATATGTGAGACCTCATGGTTTAACCCCAAGCAACAGCTAAACCAAAAGCCTCGATCTCTAGTCACATAAACATACATTATCATGTGCCGAAAAGTCACGTGTCAATATTAGCAGCGAAGCACAAAAAATTGCAAATAAGTTCCACTGCACAGGGGTGAGGTAAGGTCTCTAGACCACTGAGTACCCTGAATGATAGGTGTCTGGGCCCCAGCATCTCAGAAGCTGAGAAAATGCACTTCAGGTCCGCCTAAGCCAAAAATGTCCCTCGTGGGCAATGGAGTCACACCAAGACAACGTTCTGATGTGCCAGACCCCAACACTAACTAAGGTTTGCCGAGGTAATTTAAGACTTCACCAGATGGCTTCACTTAAGGGGGGATTATCTTAAAATGACATGGCTCCCCCACCCCAATTCTTCCAGGGACTAGTCATGGAAGTCACAGGAGTCAATTCCTAGTAAAACATGTAAGTTTGAAAGCACTAACACTTAAGACAAGCATCTTCAACTATCCCAGCAATACTTTTTATTATATGTAAGTACACTGTAGCTGTCTCCAGACACACCAGAAGAGAGCATCAGATCTCATTACGGATGGTTATGAGCCACCATGTGGTTGCTGGGATTTGAACTCAGGACCTCTGGAAGACCAGTCAGCGCTCTTAACCGCTGAGCCATCTCTCCAGCCCCCAGCAATACTCTTAGTTAATGTGCTCATGATATGGCTCTGAGGAGAAGCCTTGCAGCAGCAGGGGCTTGGCTGGATAGACACACTGAGCAGCTAGCTTCACCTCAGGCTACGGTTCCAGTTCCATCTTATAGCAAAGCATGCCAGCCCAACAACTACCACACAGCTGAGCTCCAAGCCAGCGTCCAGGCCACCCTCACCTCTGACCTTTGGACAGCAAGAATTCCTGTCAGTCCTGGAAGATGACAACCGGGCAAACTCAGCCACATAATGGGAACGTCTTTAAGGGCCCAGCCCCCCAGTCCCATGTACACTAGAACCTCTCCACAATAGTTCCTGGCTCACCTTGTAGAATTTCCTGAGGTTTTCTTTTTGAGTCTGGTTAATGACAGTGAGGACTCGGGCGATGGATTTGCGTACAACTCGTCTATAAAAATAGATGGCAGTGATGATCAGGCAGGCACATACAACCCCTCAACACAAGGCCCTCATTTTTATCACCCAGGGCAGGTTTGTCAACAGATACACGTGGAGATTGAATGCAGATTCGGCAATGAGGAAGAGACATTTACACTCAGGCCAAGAACTTACACCAAGGGCCAGAGACTGAGGCCATGCCTTCAAGTTAACTAGTTCCACGTAAGTAGTCACAAATTGGAGAAAGAGAACAGGTGTGAAGAGAGAACTCTGAGGCCAGGTACAGGCTGAGAACAGTTGATTTCAGTCACGGTGATAAGATAGTGACTGGAGCACATGGTCTCAGTGTCTCATTGCAAGTCTCCCTGGTCGTTACCACTTGCTCCATTCTCACTACAACCCATGCGAGGTGGCACCACCATGGCCAATCAGGAATACCCTATTATCTCACCACGGTAGTTGGCCAAGGTCAATTGGGGGAAAAGGCGCAAAGGACCAAAGCAAGGAAGGGTAAGCACCCAGCTGGGACCTCACGGCCCACTTACATCTTGGAGAGCTTGGACGCGGCGCCGCCTGTCACTTTGGCGACGCGAAGCTGGGACAGTTCCACCTTCAGATCGTCCAGTTGTTTCAACAGCTCCTCCTTCTTCTTGCCGCGCAGGTCCCGAGCCTTAATCTTGGCCTGCATGAGAAGCGTCTCTGTGGGTCACTGAGCGGGAGCTCCCGCTTCCTCCGCGGCCGACCAAAGAGGGACCAGAGGCCGCGGCGCAAGCAAGGGTAGGCAGTCTGAGCCGGCTCGAGCCTGGCACAACCACACAGACTCGCAGGCCCCTGCTGCTCCCTGAGTCTCCCACGCCCGCCCCGCGCCCCGCGGCACTGTCCCCACGTATTCCCGGCGCCCGATGGCACCCGATTCCCGGGGCCTTACCATTGCTGCGTTGTTCACGGCTGAGGCCGCCTGGTTCGAGAGAAAGAGGAAAGGGCGGGATCGACTTCCGCAACTACTTCCGAGCGGCGCCGAGCACGGCCAATAGCGTCGCGGCGTGGGAAGTCCGCTCCGCCCATGCGCAGTCGCGTCGGTGGTGCCCTCCACTCCCGGAGACTCCTGCCCTACCAAGAGGTTGGCTGGTCTCTAAGCAACACAACTGTGGAGACTGGGTCCCGGGTTGAGCAGCACCTAGCTGGCTGGAGATAGCGCAGTGAAGGCTGCAGTTCTTCCGTTCACTCGGTTTTTTCGGGAAGCCTGATAATTCTCTGGTCTGTCCGGGTCTGTGCTAGCCGCGGGTGGTGTCAGGGTGCGGAGGGCATGAGGTGTGAGGGTTTTCTTTAACAGTTTGAGACAGGGTTTCATTATAAATCGCTTCCTAATTGCTGACAGTACAAGTGCTACAATGCCTCGTGAGTGTGTCTGAGAGGGCGAGCCAGTGAGCGAGCATATTTGGAGGTTGGAAAACAACCTGTGGGAGTTTGTTCTCTCCTTCCACCGTTCGGCGCTCGAACGCAGGTGGTCTTGTTCCACCGAACCACCTCGCTATCTTCCCCCCCCCGTTTTTTTTCTTCTTTTTTTTTGTTTTTTTAATACAAGGCCTCCATATATATCCTGGGCTTGTTTCGTACCCAAGTTTGGCATCAACAGTGCTCCACATAATCCAGGCAGTGGTGGCGCACGCCTTTAATCCCAGCACTTGGGAGGCAGAGGCAGGTGGATTTCTGAGTTTGAGGCCAGCCTGGTCTACATAGTGAGTTCCAGGACAGCCAGGGCTACACAGAGAAACCCTGTCTCGAAAAACCAAAAAAAAAAAAAAAAAAAAAAAAAAAAAAAAGAAAAGAAAAAAAGAAAAAGAATAAAGAGAGAGCGCCACCACCTGGCAAGGGTAACAATAGAGTCAAACTCTTGCAAGAACTTATGGAGACGGTATGGAGTAGTACAAGTATCATCTAAACATTTTGGGATTTCCAATTATTGCTTTAGGTCTGGGCACAGTATCACAGCGCCCAGGCAGTGGAAAAGGAGGATCCGGAGTTCAAGCCTCCTTCATTACACTCTAAGATTATTATTATTATTAATTTTGTTTGTTTTTCAAGACAGGGTTTCTCTGTATAGCCCTGGCTGTCCTGGAACTCACTCTGTAGACCAGGCTGGCCTCGAACTCAGAAATCAGCCTGCTTCTGCCTCTCTAAGATGTATTATTGAAACCGTCTCCAGAGAAATTCCAAATCGTGCTGGTAGTTTGGTTCCGTGGTAGTGTTTCCCAGGCATGCACAAAGCTGTGTTCTGTCCCCAGCACCGATACATGAGTAAATAAAAACAAAATCAGAGTCTTGCTGTATTAGTTGATATCCCAGCCAAGACCTGACAATGGAAGTATCAATTGGCATTAACATGGTTACAGTGCACATGGCTCTTTACCCACAGTCCCAGACAGACCGCCAGCATCCAGATGTTAGGTTTCCGTGATGAGAGACTAAACTGACCAATTGGAGCCCTTTCTTTGCCAAGCTCCACTCAGCAGCTGCCCTTTTCCCAGCAGTTTCTCAATTGCTGTTCATGACATGTTGAGAGCGGAAGAGGGGCTCAAGGTACTGTACTGAACTTTTTTTAGTCACTTCCCACCCCAAGTGCAGCAGCCTACCTTTATCCTAACTGCTCTTAAGTACCAAGCTGAGTTAAGCCATGTGTTTTGTGCCTGTTTCCAGAGCCGGTCTTGAAGGTCTCTGAGGTCTACTGCTCTCCAGGCCTGGGATGTGGATACTGGTTGGGTAGAATGAATGAATAGGTCTTTTGTAAGTGGGATAAGGAGAAATGAACAGTGTGTGGAGTAGTTGAGTTACAATTATACATATTTCTGGAAATTTTTTGTGGTGCTAGAATTAAATCCAGGATTCACAATATTTTTGAATTCCCAATGTATCCCCCCTTTTTTTTTTTTTTTTTTGGTTTTTTTGAGACAGGGTTTCTCTGTGTAGCCCTGGCTGTCCGGGAACTCACTTTGTAGACCAGGCTGGCCTCGAACTCAGAAATCCTCCTGCCTCTGCCTCCCAAGTGCTGGGATTAAAGGCGTGCACCACCACCGCCCTATCCCCATCTTTGAAGACAAAAAAACTTACAGGCACTGTACTTTGCCATCCCTAATGAAGACAGCTTTTACATTTTTTATTTTTGCATGTACCGTGTGTGTGCAGCACCAGCAGAGGTGACTGAGTCTCCCTGGAGGTGGAGTTGCAGAGCACTGTGAGCTGCTGTGTGGGTGCTGGGAACTAAACTCAGGGCTTCTCTAAGGGTAGCAAGTACTTTTTTTTTTTTAAATTTTGAGATAGATTTTTTTTCTTTTCTCTTTTTTTTTTTTTTTTTTTGGTTTTCCTGGAACTCACTCTGTAGATCAGGCTGGCCTTGAACTCAGAAATCTGCCTGCCTCTGCCTCCCAAGTGCTGGGATCAAAGGCGTGTGCCACCACTGCCTGGCGAGACAGATTTTCACTGTGTAGTCTTGGCTGATCTAGCACTATATAGGCAAAGCTAGAACTCACAAGAATACCCTGCCACTGCCTCCCAAGTGCTGGGATAAGAGGCATGTGCCACATTACTGGCTGTGTGCAGCAGCACTCCAGCCTGGGATTTGTTTTGAGACAGGGACTAACTGCAGACTCTTGGCTTAGTCTCCTGAGGATCAGTATTACAGGAGTGTACCGCCACATCAGATTTCATTTAAAAAAAAAAAAGACTATGTAGATGGGTACACTAGCTGTCTTCAGACACACCAGAAGAGGGCATCAGCTCCCATTACAGATGGTTGTGAGCCACCATGTAGTTACTGGGAATTGAACTCAGGACCTCTGGAAGAGCAGTTGGTGCTCTTAACTGCTGAGCTATCTCTCCAGCCCCCATCAGATTTTTTTCTTTTCTTTTTGGTTTTTTTGACAGAGTTTCTCTGTATAGCCCTGGCTGTCCTGGAACTCACTCTAAAAACCAGGCTGGCCTCAAACTCAGAAATCCGCCTGCCTCTGCCTCCCAAGTGCTGGGATTACAGGCATGCACCACCATTGCCCTGCCCCATCAGATTTCATATCATGGATTTAAAATGCTCTCTGTGGACCATCGGTGGTGCACTCCTTTAATCCCAGCACTTAGGAGGCAGAGACAGGTGGATCTTTAAGAGTTTGAGGTCAGCCTGGTCTACAGAGCAAGTTCCAAGACATCCAGGGCAAAACAGAGAAACCCTGTCTCAAACACAACAGAAAAAAATCCTATTTGCCTGATGAACATTCATGAGCACAAGCTAGAATATTATTTCATTCATTAGCTTATTTGAGACTTATTTCCCCGTGAAAGCAGTATTTTTTTTTTTGAGACAGGGTTTCTCTGTGTAGCCCTGGCTGTCCTGGAACCCACTTTGTAGACCAGGCTGGCCTCGAACTCAGAAATCCTCCTGCCTCTGCCTCCCAAGTGCTGGGATTAAAGGCGTGCGCCAGCACCGCCCGGCAGTATTTTTGATACTAAGTTCCTTCTGACCAAGATGTTCTGGGAGAGAGGCTGGAGAGATGGCTGGGCAAGTAAAAGCACTGGTTGCTTTTCCAGAGGACCTGGGGTCCCATTCCCAATACCCATAAGACATGGTGGCTAGCAACCATCTTAATTCCAGTTCCATAAGTATCCCACAGTCTCTCGTGGCCTCCAGTAGACAATACGCGCACGTATTGGTGCACAGAAATACTTGCAGACAAAATACTCCTGAGTAAAATAACAATTAAAAAAAGTTCTGGGGATATGAATTTCTGCTTTCTTCTGATTAACTTGCATCCCATATTACTTCTAAAGTGTAGGGCAGGACTACATCCAGGATCTGAGACTTTATTCAGCGTCTACTTGCTTCCATGGGAGCTAGCCTTTAGCATCCCAAGGTTAGGGTGCATCAGCCTGGCAGTTTTTGAAGTTCAAGGAGAACTATGTATAAAGCAAAACCATGTTTCACTTGTTTTTTGCTCGAGTTCTATTAGGTGAAAATATAATAGTTTTCGTATAATTACAAAAAAGATTCATTTTAGCCTACGGCTGAAATAGAAACCAGCATCCCAAATAGAAACCACCTTCCTCTCATCAGATCCTGGGAATTCTGCAGCTTTCGCCTCCTAAAATACGCCTCTTCAAGTCAGGAGTACCGGTGGCCACAGAATCATCTTTATTTTCCGGAACGCCCGAAGGAGTCGGTACATCCTCAAGTAAAGATGTCATCAAGCGTCCTGTCAGCCCCTGGGTTACACATTAACGCCTTTAAAACAGTTTACTTTTTAACAAAGAAGTCCCTTGTGGGTCAGTACGGTTAGAGTTTAAAAGACTCCGGCACTGCGCGTCACTCCCTCTCATCCCTTAGCTCAAGGATTTCTTCCTCCGGAGCGGATAAAAGCTGTTAGATGTGCCAGCAGCCCGGCTTCTAGGAGGACAGTAACGGCTACAGGGCCCGACACTACTACATCAGTGTTCCACAGTCCCGCCCACAAGAGCTTCCGGTTCCGGCGCATCGCGGAAGTGGGCGGGCTACGGCGGCTGCGCGCGGAGGAGGGGAGGAGGTGCCCGGCGGCCGCTTCCCGCCCCCGAGCGGAGCCGGTTCGGAGGGGAGCCGGTACGGAGCGAAGTCTAGGCGGCTGAGTAGCCGCCGCGCTCCCGCCATGGCCCGAAACACACTGTCCTCACGCTTCCGCCGAGTGGATATCGACGAATTTGACGAGAACAAATTCGTAGACGAGCACGAAGAGGCGGCTGCGGCGGCGGGCGAGCCAGGCCCCGACCCCTGCGAGGTAGACGGGCTCCTGCGGCAATATCCTTCCCGGCGCGGCGGCCCGGCTCGGCCTTCGCACCCTGATCACCCCAGCCCCAGCCCCAGTCCCCCCGTCCTCCGCCCCTCCCCCCTCCCGGCTCCTGCCAGTCCCAGGTTCTCCGGGTCCGTCGTTGGTGGCCTCACGCCTTTCTCAGCAGCGCAGCCCTGGAGCTCGGCTCCCTCTGCTCGGCCGCGCTCCGCATCCTTCAGGGTGGCCATGCATCGGCCTTGGTATCCCTTTATCCCTCCTTGTAGTAAGCGGGGTCATTCCCGGGTGCTTGAACTCAGGAGGGACCGAGGTGAGCCACCTTGGATTCATTGAGCAGCCAGAGCCACTGGCCTGCGCTTGTCTAACTGGCTTTCTTGGGCCCGATTGCAGCCCGGCGTGAAAATAGGTGGGTGGATGGTTGGAAGAAGACTGACTAGAGCGCGGAGGTGGGGGAGGTGCTGCTTTAGGACCAGCCCTCAGGTGTGATACGGCCTGCTGCCTTTTCTCACCTGTCGCCACTTTCCTCTACACGTTGGATTTTGCGCCTTTATGGACCGAGTACATTCAACAAGTAATGCGACTCTGCCATTAATCGCCTGGTGCAGAAAGCGTGGAAAAAGCTAGTGATTCAGAGCTCAAAAACACTATACAGTGTCAAGTGTAAAAGTGGCTCCCTGCGACTGAAAATGACTGCTGGTGGCCACAGAAAACAAGCATTTAGAACAGAAGAGTAAAAATAGAGGTGATTGTCACAGCTGGCTTGGTCTCTTAGCAGTTTGAGCACCACAGGAAACTGATTTTCACAGGAAATTTTTTTTCTTTATTCAAATAGCTTGACAGGAAGTGTGTACCCCTCCCCCGCACTTGCCAGGGTTGGGTTGGAGGCTCTTGCTGTATATAAATCAGGTTCTGGGTGTTTAATCAGTTGACTCAGCCTGGGAAGTCAGGTATACTGCTTTTGGGAGGAGTCCTATAGTGCTCCTCTAATATATCTTGAAAACAACCCCTTTAGACTGAACAGGAATGTGTTTTTGAAATGTGGAGATTTCAAACTTTTATTTCCTGCACCATTCAGTTGGTTAAATTGGGTCATGAGAAGGCCCCTAGAGGGAAGATTGGTTTTTAGTATGGTGCAGGATACTGACTGATTTATGTGTAGTTACTGTTGACAAGGCTCCAGAAAGCTGCATTTGGGCCAGAATCTTAATTATATTGATAAAGAGACTGGGATATGTCAGTTGGTATTGTTGCTGGGACTTGTTGAAGGTCCTGGCTGTTTTTTTCTTTTTTTTTTTTTTGAGGCTGCTTAGAGGCATTGGCTTAGCTCATAGTGGAGATGGCTTCTACACACATGGCAGTGTCAGAAGCCTTGTTACCATGGAGAGTGGACCTCTTGGGATTGGGAGAAGGGAGGCTAGCAGATGAGAAGTGAAACCCTAGCAGATGTCAGGCCTAGGTAGGGAGAAGGATGGAACTAGTAATTGAGTCCCTGTCAGGTGCCAATCATTGCATTCAATCATAGAGCCTCATGTGAGTCTTGGCAGAGAGTAGCAAAGAGGTTTGGGGGGACGTTAGGTGGTGGTCTCAGGGCTGTGCTGGGATTGTCATTGTGGAAGAGCACAATGTGGAAATAGAAAGCTGCCGTGCATCCACATAGGCAGCGTCTAAACTGTTTTAACCTGCTGGTCACATACTCTCTCAACCTCAGCATTCTTAAATGGTAGACACAACCATGTTGGTCTCACCACTTCAATGGGTGTATCACTGAACACACAGCAGGTGCCCTCTGAAACTTGGGCCCAGGTTGTAATAGGGGCAAGGGATTGTAGAGAGGGCTTGGATTTGAAGGGCAGCTCTGAAGTGTAGCTTTGTGACCTTGGGCAGATAATTTCCCTTCTGACTCAGTTTGTCTCTAGGGTAGACTCTTGTCCTGGGGGTTTTTAGAATAAGGTGAAATGTGACTGCATCTGGTCCTGGATCCAAAAACCCCCAGGGAGTTCAGCAGTTTTAAAGCACCATTGTAGCTCATTTTCTTTCTCGGTGAAACAGCTTCTGGTCCTTGAGGTAGGACTGTAGAGCAGTGGTTTTAAGTGACTTGGTAGTTTTTTCACCCCACCCCAAGGAGATATGGCAGTGTTTGGTGACATTTTGATTATTGCAGTTTTGGGATATTACTGGACACTTTAGGGTAGAAGCCAGGGAGACCGCTAAGTATCCTGCAGCATGCATCAAAGAATCATCTGGTTTAAAATGGCTGTAGGGCCATGGTTGAGAATGGTCTAGAGGGTTCTTCAGTTGCCACAGCCTGAATTCCTGGAAGCCATCTGGGTGTGGAGGCTAGTTTAGTAAATGTGTGATTGTAGAGGGCCGCTCTGCTCCCTTCTACCCAGAATTTGTGGGCCTTTGGTTGTCAGTGGTTGCTTGACAAGCTGCGGTGCTAAACCTAATATTTTCATCCTTATGGACATTTCTGCCCTTCCCGATCATCTATTTTGTGAATGAAATGTTAGTCCACGTGTACTGTTAAGCTTAAGGGACCTTGCTTATTGCCTGAGGATACCAAGTTAGAAAAGTTATGGGGTGGAGGTCAGTGGCTGTATCAGGACTAGTCCAAAACTAAAGATAAAGAGTGGGGGGGCACCTGTCCACCCTGTAAGGTAGGTCCATTCCAACATGGTGAGGGAGAGACTTGACTGGTGGTACAGACTAGCTTCTCAAGATGGCACTCACTGGGTAAGCTGGGAATTCAGGTTTGCACCAGAGGCTAGCTGTTCACACATGGGCATTGCTGCATGGACAGAAGTAAAGACCTGATTGGGCAGAGTCATTCCTTGTTCTATTTTTGAAGCTTTTTGGCTTAAGCCAGTGTTTCACATGAGGAAATGAAAGTTGGCTGATGTAATTCAGTTTAAAATAGGTGTAACCTTTGGGGACATAACCTAGATTGTAATTTTCTTTTGTGTGCTGGGTATTCAGAACTCAGCAGTGAATGTGAAATTAGGATTCTTCTTCCTTTTTTTTTTCCTTCTATATTCTTTATTTACATTCCGAATGATTTCCCCTTTCCTGGTTCCCCCCTCCCCGTGAAATTAGGATTCTATCTAAGGTTTGTGGGCCAGAGTGAGACCTTGCTGACTTGGAAGATAGACAACCCCCCTAGCTCCCTTTGAGACATGTTTTAACTATGTAGCTCTGGCTGGCCTTGAATCATGCCTAAGTGCTGAGATTTAAAGGCATGAACTACTAGGCGTACCCTGGGAGGTATACTTGACATACTTGATTTCTTTAGCAGTTTGATAAGAGGCACGGAGTGAAGATGTGCTATATCCAGCCTGGTGATGGTAGCATCAAATGTCTTTAATCTCAGTACTCAGGAGGCAGAGGCAGGTGGATTTCTGAGTTCAAGGTCTACAGACAAGTTCCAGGACAGACTGGGGTATACAGGGAAGCCCTGCTTTGAAAAACAAAATGCCACTATTAAGATGTGTTTGTTTCTATTCCCTTTTAGAATGAGAGAGGGTGAGAACTTGCAGTCCATTTGTGCATGATTTGCCATGAAGATCCTATAGAGCAGACAGTGCCTAGCACTAAGGATGTTCAAGGACGCTCCGAAGGGACTCTGGCCAGCTTGAATGTGGCAGGCATGGCTCTGGCAGACCTTGCCCTTGCTAAAAACAGATTGTATTCCTGAAGCTAGCCCCTAAAGTCTATTTGGCTGTTTCCTACTCCTGAGGCTGACTACCAAGGCCCAGCTATTGAAGTCTGGCAATCAAAAGCCCCCTTTGGCTCACCTATTAACATGCCCAATAAAATGAACCACTTCATTCTAACATGGGTTTTCCCATTTATACCTTTATTTTTATTTTGGGGTTGGGGGTTCTTTGTATAATCTTGGCTGTCCTGGAACTCGCCATAGACCAGGCTGGCTTCAAACTCAGCAATCCACTTGCCTCTCGGCCTTCGGAGTGCTGGGATTAAAGGTGTGCAAACCACCACTGTCCAGCCCATTTTACCTTTATAAACCACCATTTTTCTATGTGCCCCATCTGTTGTCTCTGTCCAGAGGCAGTCCTTTGTCCTCATTCTCTGGGACAAATACCTTTCCCCCCCTTTCCCTTGCTTCTTTCCCCTTCTCCCTCATCGTCTCTCTCTCATGTTTGTCTCTTATTCTCCTCCCTCTGAGGCAAATAAGTTTCCTTTGTGCTGAGAACTTGGTATTGGGAGTCCTGAGCTATTACTCTTCCTTTCAGGCTCTATTAGATTCTGACACAGAAGAGGGCAGTTTTTTGAGGAGGAAGCTTCAGGGAGATACTTCAGGAAGAGCTTGCAGGTTGACAGAGGTGCCCTCTGCTCCTTCCTGTGGCTCAGGAAAGGTCAAGGCTATAGTAGCCTGTGCCTGCCTGCAAGAGGCCAGCAGAAGACAGTGGGTGGCATGAATAAGATTCCTTTAACTACTCTTGAGCTGTATATTAAAGGAGGTCATTAATGAAAGCACGCACATGTTTGAGCCTAGCCATCCTTAACTGGCTTTGATGCACAGGGGACATGCTTCGGGCGTTCCATGCAGCCTTGCGGAACTCACCAATCAACACCAAGAATCAAGCTGTGAAGGTAAAGAGGCTGTGCTGCAGCTGTCAGGACCAGGACTTAGTGCCATTAGCAGCAGTTTGAACGCCCTGGGGCTTGGACAATAACTGCATCACTGGAAGTGTGCTGCTACTTGGCATTGCTTTTCACTGAAACCACTTTGAATTCCTTAGATATTGGTGCAGTGGGTAGCTTGATAACCTGGTAATCTGTAAGGTCAAGTAGTGATGCTTGAGGCTGGGCTAAGCCCAGTGGTAGAGGGCTTGCCTAGCATATGTATGGTCCTGGGTTCAAGCCCTGACACCATAAAAAGAAAGTCATATTACTACCTATAGTAAACTACTTGTTCTCTCCACAGTAAGTGGAATCACTTATTTGTAAAAAATAAGTGAAATTTAAAGTCAAAGAAGTTTAGCTCACCCATGTAGCTCTATCCGAGATGAATTAGAAAGGGTTGGTGTTTCTGGCATGTTTTATGTATTGGTTTCTGCAGTAGTGTTAGGATTGCAGTTCCTAGCCTTACTCACTTTTTCCTTCCTTTATAGGAACGAGCCCAGGGTGTAGTCCTGAAAGTACTCACAAACTTTAAGAGCAGCGAAATTGAACAGGCTGTGCAGTCACTGGACAGAAATGGCATTGACTTGCTAATGAAGTACATTTATAAAGGGTTTGAGAAGCCCACAGAAAATAGCAGTGCAGTGTTACTCCAGTGGCATGAAAAGGTACGTGACTGCATTGCTGCACTGTAGCTTGCAGCCCCCAGGGTTCATACTGGGAGGCCAGACTCAGAACAGATGTAGGATGGTCTGATGGGCATTTGGGAATGACAGGCCTAGACTTTGATATTGAACATTGACCTTACCCTGGAAGCACCTAGGGAGTTTCTTCAAATACTCACAGTCATATTTTTGCTTTCTACCTGTGGATTTTTAGGCTAGGCAGGAAAATTATCCTTGATAAAGGACAGGGACAGGTGGCATGATGAGGTAATGTTTCTTTTGCTTGTGGAAGGGAGCTGCTGAAAAGGAAGAGTTGAAGACATCTTTAAAAATGTAGGCCCAGCCTCACTGCCAGAAGGAGCAGTTAGCAGAAATTGGAGTCATTTATTATTATGGCTTTCATTCACTCGAAGCAAAAAAGTTTTTTTTTTTGGTCCTATACTTGAAGGATAGAGGACCAAGGCATGTGTCAAACTTTTGTCTTGTCTTATGTCAACTGCAACTGCACACCACCCCCAGCCCTATGACACTTAAGCAAACACACCTACCACTTAGGGTTCAGACTGTGATGAACACAGTTCTTGCCAGTGGTTCAGCATGAGATTTTTAAGAGTCTCATGTAGCTCAGGTTGGCCTCAAATTTGTTTTTTTTAAACTGGGGATGGCCTTGAACTTTTGATCTTAGTGCAGAGATTGCAGGCATGTACCACCATATTGAGTTTTACATGGGGCTGGGGATGGAGTCCTGGGCTTAATGCATGCCGAGTGGGTATTCCACCAGCTGAAGTACATCTCCAGCCTGAGATTTTTTTTCCTATGGTAAAGACAGAACCAGGGTTCTGGCATGTGTTAGGCAAGTGATCTTGTACTGAACTATCCCTTGGCAGTACCGAGTTTTAAGTATGCTGCTTTTACCGGTAGGTCAGTTACAAGGAAACTCAGGCTTTGTTGTATGCTTGGGGACAGTGGGTCCAAGCCAGTTCTATTGCTTCGAGCTGGAAGCTTTTGGGAACCTTGGCTCTAGGACAGGGTTCTCCCTCGAACTTGATCTCTCTCAGCAAGCCTGTGACATGGTGGGATTGAGGTCTGGGAGTATGTGTCCTCATCTCCATGTGAGTGACGCTCCCCTCTGGCCAGTCAGGTACCATTTGACTTGTTTCCTTTTCCTGTCTCCACAGGCCTTAGCTGTAGGAGGACTAGGCTCCATTATAAGAGTTCTTACAGCAAGAAAGACTGTTTAAAAAAAAAAAAAGAATCCTGTTACTTTGAGAAGAATTTTGGATGCCCAGGCTGGTGAAGAAGGGACTGACAGTGGACCATCTTACTAGAACTCCCAACTAAATACTTCAGGCCACATCTGCTGGAATGTATTTTACTTTTGAGGTGGAGGGAGAAATTGTCTTATTGATTCCTAAATTCTTTGCAGGATCAGAATGTCTGCCTTTGTCTACAGAGTAACACAGAACCAACACTTGACTATCAGGCTGACTAGCCAGATTATGTCAGGTATACCTGTGAGCACTGTCTGTTTGAAATGGGGAGGGACTATTTGGGCAGGTGCAGATCCAAGGGCTGTGGTGAAAAGGAGAGCTTGGGTTCTGAAGTGGAAAAGACCTGAGAGTTTGTACAGACATCCTGTCTTCTCAGAGAAGACAGGCTCTCTTGGGTTCATTGTAAAGTGCCTGCTGCATCAATAAAGCTCTTGGCTTAGTAGTCTATTCATTGCGGTGTGTTCTCTCTATGTTAAATGGTAAAGAAAGGGGTAGTAATGAATGATGATAGTTTGGTTTGGAGAGCTGATGTGGAAGGGGTACAGGTGTCCCTGTCCTGCCGTCCCTGGGGGAGGGGGGAGAGCAAGCAGGGCGATGCCACAACTATGCCATATTCAACAACAGTGGTGCTGGATGCTACCGAGAGACATTTTGCTGAGTGTTTATTTTTCCTACTCTTTTGATTTGTATGTAATTTTGGAGCTTATTTAATAAAGTGCCAAACCTTTAATGATTGAGGCTTCAAAAGTCATCCATTTGTGTGGTTACAGGTGTAGTCTTGGGCAAGTTCTGGTCACTGTCTCCTGATGTAGGGTCTGTTCTAAACCCCAGTAATGGCAGTCAGCTCTTAGCCATAAAGCAAGTGCTCTTGAGCACATAATTGCAGCTTAAATGCTGGCAGAGGCCCCCATTCATCTTCCTGCAGCTCTGTGGCCAAAGCGCCACTGGCCCTGCCCTTCCTAGATCCTCTGTAGAATCACTGATGGATGCTTGAGAGGTAAGACTAACCCATGGGGTCATTAAATCACATATTTATTCACCTTTAATCTGAGGAACGTGCTTCCTTTTGAAAGTCATTGAAATATATTTAGTACAAAGCTGAGGGGTGGTGGCACATACCTTTAATCTCAGCATTTGGGAGGCAGAGGCAGGTGGATCTCTTGAATTTGATGCCAGCCTGCTCTACAGAATGAGTTTCAGGACAGGGCTAGGCAGAGAGAGCTTGTCTCAAAAAACAAAACAAAAAAACTAAACAAAAAAACCCCTGAAGGATTAGATTTGACACATCAAAATAAACACATCTCAAGCTTTATCAAGTAAAACTCACTGTAGTTGCATCTTGAGCTTTAATCAAAAAGTATTGCACCACAAATAACTCTGCTACAGCAGTTTTTAGATAATACTATCCCTATTTACATTGGTAGTAAGATCACAGTCCAGTGCTCATATATAAAGGGCTACACACTGTCTCTTAACCAAAGTTTATAGAAGTAAACTGCATGAAGCCACTTGGAATAGCTACTGCACTCTTCTAGTGCTGGAGGAGCTCAACATGCAGTAGGAAAGCCATTCTAAATGAGTGGGCCCCACAACACAACCTGCAGGCAGGTGTTGTGTGTGTGTGTGAGTGAGTGAGTGTGTGAGACTGTGTGTGACAGACGGACACACCAGCTCAAGGGCCTGAGAAACCTAAGGTGTAGAAAAGGCTTCCACAGCTGGAACTGCAGTTGCCTCTGGAGGGCTATGGACTTCTCAGTCCTCTGGGGTTTCTTACCTGGGACAGGAGGAAGGGAAGGAATCCTACTTGGAGAAGCTACATCTTCCTCTGTAAAATCACATAACAGTGGGACTCTGGTTTCATGTCCCCACTAAAGGGGAAGTGGCACCCTAAAGGGGAATTTCTGTAAGAAGAGCCACAGCCAAAGCAGTGCCATCCTGATTCAGATTAAAAGGCAAATGCTATAAAAAGTTGGATTTCTGTATGACACATTATATGCATGTACATACATAGGGTGACTTTAAGCTGAAGAATATAAATTTACCTAGATACACGGTAACTTTAAGAGCTCCAGTTATTAGTTTACTTGCTAATGAAACTTTAATCAAACTCAATCAAATGGCTTCCCTTGAGATCTGATGTGGCTTATCCAGAACAAGTGTAAAAATGAACATAAGTTTCTATCAGCTAAAATGGAGGCATGTGTGCTATCAAGTGTGGCAGCCAGCTGGGCTGCCTGGGTGCTATGTATCAATGTAGTGTCATCAGAAATAATGAGGGTAGGAGAGGGACAGCCTGCTTCCATTGAATTCAGCAGGTTGTTCTTACGTAGAAGTGTGACTGGTGTTTGCTCAGTGGTAATAAGAGAGAATTCAGAGCAAAGCTGGGGAAACTACTGCTTCAAAGAGCAGGTACTGCAGAAGGCAAGGAAAATTACAAAGGGGCATGTGTCCTGGCACTAGAAAGACTTGAAGCTCTGATTTTCCTTTTTAAATGGATTTTATAATACAGAAGACATGTTTATAATAGTGAAGAACTTTTGCTATAAAAATAGTTTTAAAATGGTTTACCAGCAACCCATCCAAGACGAGTACATTCATTAAGAAGGCAATTGAGTGTATTTGGTGCTATACGTAGAGATCATTCCGTCTGCTTGCTAGTTTTCTCAGGACTGGAAAGTTGCATACTCATCAGTCCACACTGGCCCCGTAACCTATGAGATGGACACATCTCAAGTTCTAGGTGGTTGGGGAAACAAAGTGTAATGATACTTTCTTGAGAGGCAACAGTGCATGAAAACCCAGACATGCTAGTAGAAGGGGACTCCAAAGACCACCCTTGAGTTGGCTTTTTATGAAAGGACTATCTCCACCTTTAGTCATGTTACCTTTGTTTGATAATTTTCACCTGACATGCCAATCACCTCAATTTTAAGTGCTAATATTAAAAGATAGAGGACTCTGTTGCAGCTGACCAGAGCTGGGATATTAGCAGCACTGGAAATCTGGGCAGTGCCCAGGATTCCTTCTCATTTAATGACCATTATGATAGAATTAGCTCCCTCTGAAGTTCATTATCAGTCTGCAGGGAGGTGGGCCTAAAGTCTTGTAAACTGTCTAGACACTTGTACAAAATACTGCAGTTACATCGATTTATAAACCCACCCAGTCTGGTGTGTCAGTATTCTTTTCACAGGAAGAGTGTCAGCCCATGTAGCTCTATCCTTAGGTGGGTCTAGGACCATGGTATCCGAGGGTTGGAGATAGATGGCCGGATGCTGCCCTTGGGAGCTGGTTTGGATCCAAACCAAGACATCTGCATTTGGAACAGAAAAGGCTTCTGAGCTGAGAAACAACTACATGCAGTGGGAGCAGAAATGGTCCTTGCCTTTTAGTTATCCCAGTTGGTAAGAGGAGTAAACCAAAAAGCCTCCACTGTGCAGGGCCAAGAGCTTACTTAGACTTAGGAAAATGAACTGTCAAAAGACAGAGTTGATGAGAAGACAATGGAACCATAGGAGGTTTCTCCCACTCTATTACAGCGTTTATGCAGGTGCCTTAGCAATTTCATGGGGTTGGCTGTGCTGTTGGTTAATCTGAGACTTTGCACATACTAGGCAAGCACTTTACCACTGAGCTACACTCTAGCCCAGGGGAGAAAAATGATAAGTGTGGGTGCCAGTCATAACTGGAGCAGTTGAGAAAGTGCCATCAATGAAATGCTGTGATGAACAAAGTCTGGTGGTGACAAAGGAAAGAACATTAGGCTAAAGAATGTTCTTTCAACTGCCTGATCAACTTCATCCAGCAATGGAAACAGCAGACCCGGGAAACTTACCTTATATTCCAGAGTCTCTTTGAGCATATTCTCCTCTTCTTGTGAGAAATTCAGCAGCACTGAAACTGCTTTTATGAGATGAAAAGCCTGAAACAAAACCCACTTTTGCTGCCATAGGCCTTAGGGTAGGTAGGCAGTTAAGGGGCTAAAAGGCAGCATTCTTGTTTCTTTGGTTCATGAGGATGAGATGGTGGGTGCAGCTCCAGCCTTTAATCATCTCTCACTTTGGGGACTGAGAGCCGAGAGAACATCCTACCCTGCTCTTCATGGTGGACAGACTATTTATAGGTCTCTAGCTTCAGCAGCATTCAAGCTAGAATTCAGAGAGGGTACCACATCTCCCCGGGAGCCACTTCCCATCATGATCTGCTCAGCCGGTCAGTACTGAAGGATGAGGGGAAGAGGCAGAACTGGGCTGAGAGGGAAAAGCCATGCAGAACTCTACAACCACTCCCCCACCCACCCATCCCCAAAAAGCAGCTTGGAAGCCTTTACCTCAGATTCTCGACAGGACATGAATTTTAAAACAACATGTTTAAGGTATTCAAAGTTGATCTCTCGGGCATCAGTCAGGTCAGTATTACTAGTGACAGAAGGGACCATATTTGGTATCTCAGGGCCTGTCTTCTCCCGGACCTCAAAAAGCTCACTGTCAGGTCTGATTTTCTGAAAAGCAATGGGAGATGTGCTGTGTCAAACCCCACAAGCTAGGTCTACGATCACAGGGACTCTTCAGCCCCAGCTGTGATCATCTATTGCTCCTTGACTGACTGTCCACATCACTGGGTAAAAGGGTCCTTGACTAGAAGTCAATTGAGAGTGAACTAGGCCATGTTTTTCTATCTATTCGAGAACACAGGCAGGTATGGAGAAGGCAGACTCAGACCTTTGCCCAAGGTCACATGGTCACAAGAACACTTCTCAAGATCTAAGGCTGTACTCCCACCAGTCCACACCTGATCTCTGCAACCAACTAAGACAGCACACCAGGTAGCCAAGGACCCTGGGTGGACCAGAGTCAAGGGAGGGTATGGGATTTGGGGAGGGTGGTGGTGTAGGGCTGGTTATGTGGAGGGCACTCACCAACTCTTTCTGTAGAGTCTTCTTAAGTTCCAGCATCCTCTGCTGCATTTGCTTCATAATCTGAAGTAACCCACCCCAAAGCCAGCTGTCAGTGTCAAGTTAGGTCTTCAAAGGTCCTGCTGAAGGCACATTCTCCTTACCCCTTGAGCTGCCTTCCTTTCTTGGTGTTCCACCCCTTGCTTTCCGAGGCCCCTCAGGGGCCACAGTATTATCTTTCTCTTGACAGTACACTCCCTACCCAACCTTATGTGCTGGGTCCTCGGGCCTATTGGTAGTGCTCATATACTTCGAGAGTGCTGCTGTGAGTGGCTCTGCAGAATATATTCCATTTTTTTTTAAAAATTAATTTTATGTGTATAGATGTTTTGCTTGAGGGTATGTCAGATCCTATGGGATGTGGATGCTGGGAATTGAACCCAGGTTCTCTGGGTAAGTGTGCTCTTACTACTGCGCTTTCTCTCCAGTCCCTTTATTTTTATATTTAATCAATGGGTTTATTATTACAAGGCTTAAATGTGGTTTACTACACATCCCATTATTCATTAGAAAGATTGAGCTTCATTTTCCTAATTTAAAACTTTTCCTCAGTGATAGGGATCAAACTCAATGAGAAATTGTTAAAGATTTATTTTTAAAAATGTTTGTGTATATGTGTGTGCCTGCCTCTGTTTGTGGGCTACACCTGAGTACAGGATCTCATGGAAGCCAGAAGGCGGCACTGAGTCCCTTGTAACTGGAGTTACACCTGTAATCCTAGTACTTGAGAGGCTGAGACAGGAGAACTCCTGTGAATTCAAAGCCAGCCTGAGCTACTTAGGAAGATCCTGTCTCAGAACACAGGAGAGTTGTGAGCTGCCATGTGGGTGCTGGGAACTAAACCCAGGCTGCAAGAACAGCCAATGCTCTTAACTGCTTAGCTGTCTCTCCAGTACCTTGGAAAAGTCTTAAATAAAAATATCTCTGAGGTCTTACAACTATAAGAGCAAAATAAGAATTTTGACTTTCTAGTTTATGCTCTGATTCTTGTACTGAAGAGTGAAAATGTGTTTCTTTTTGTGTTGAGACAGGATCTTCCTAAGTAGCTCCGACTGGCTTTGAATTCACAGTGCTAGGACTACAGGTGGGCATGAGAATGCCCAGCTTTTTTTTTTTTCATGTATCATTTTCACTGTTTCTATTTCCCCAGTGGTTGTGTGTGTGTGTGTGTGTGTGTGTGTGTGTGTGTGTGTGTTGGGGGGAGGGGTGGGGAGGCAGAGTCTCATATATACCAGGCTGGCCTCAGACTTGCTATGTGCCCAAGGTTGACTTTGAGCTCCTATTTTCCTGTGTCTACCTCATAAGTACTGGTATTACAGTAATGTATAACCATGCTTGGCTTCTAGTGGTAATTTGTAATGGGACAGTAACTCTAAGGGATGCCCACACTTTACTCTGTGACTGGGTTTCCATTTTTATTTCATTTTAGTTTTGTAATGCTAGGGATGGAACTCAGGGTCTTATGCATGCTAGCTAGTCAAGTGTTCTACTATTGAGCCCCATTTCAGTTCTGGTCACCCCTCCTCCCCCTTTCTTTTTTGAGACAAGGTTTCATTACAGAGCCCTGGCTGGCCTTGAACTCAGATGAATCCACTTGCCTCTGTCTCCACTGCTGAGATTAAAGGCGCATACTATCGTGACTGAATTTCCCCATGGTCATTCTTGAAAGAAGGACCCAAGGTTGAGGTGGCATATACCCTTAATCCCAGCACTGGAAAGGTATGAACAGGTAGTTCTCTGTGAGTTCTAGGCAAGACAGGGCTACACAGTGAGGTCTTGTCTCAAAAAAAAAAAAAAAAGACAGGTAAAACCTGTCTTTAAAGCAAGCTTCCCATAACCCAGGCTGGCCTTATTTCCTGACCCTTCTGTATCTGTCTGTATAACCCTGCAGAGTGCAGGGTTATAGGTGTGGGTCACTACACTCAGCATGGACTGCAGTTTGCACTGAGAGAGATGTAAGCAGAGTAGGTCTGAGGAGTGAGGTCAAAAGCCACGCCTTTAGTCCCAGCACTCAGGAGATAGGGGCAGGCAGATCTGAGTTTGAGGCCAGACTGGTCTACAGAGAAGAGTTCCAGGATAGCTGGGGGTGGGGTTGGGGGAGAGCCATGAGAAAACCAGCACCAACCTCTAGAGGAGAGACGGCGGGCTCGGGGAGGAGGGATAGTGATGAAGAGGCAGAGCTGGGCCTCTGGTCTGAGGCTGGGCTAGAGCAGACACAGCATGGCTAGCCAGTTGTGGTGTCCTTACCTTATTTTTCTCTGTAAGTTGCTGCTCTAGGTCCTGCTTTTCTTTCTGTAGCTGCTTTAGATCCATGGCTCCAACCTCACCATTTGGAGTTCCTTCTGCAGGTGGAAGCTCATACTCAGAATTCTGCATGACTTTTGAAATGACCTACAGGATAGTGGCAACAGAACAAAAGGCAGAGGGTGAGCTGCAGGTCTGTGGGGAAGGCGTGCCAGCCCCACATGAGAAGATTCCATCCAGTACCTGCCAGGCAAACTACTGACTTTTGGTGATCAATTGGCATATACACACACCACATAGGTACTGCCACACAGATGGCCCTATAGGTCTCAAGA
Organism: Tokudaia tokunoshimensis; assembly: GCA_036184795.1. Lineage (NCBI taxonomy): Eukaryota > Metazoa > Chordata > Mammalia > Rodentia > Muridae > Tokudaia > Tokudaia tokunoshimensis. The sequence goes on from BTHU01000004.1 coordinate 12,789,440, forward strand.
CCCCTAGGCAGCTGAGCACCTTTACCACAAAGGCAGGGCCCTAACAGTGCAGAGCAGGCACTCTACCTCCTCCCTCCAACCGTCCCCCCAGTACTGGGATCGCTCTCACAAGTGGCTCCTGGCTCTGTAGTGGCAGGCGGTCCTCTCCTGTTGTGGCTGGCATCTCCTGGGCCCTGCAAGTCTTCAAGGCCTCTAGTTCTCTCTGCAGTTGGTGCATCTGCAGCAAGGCAGAATTGTGACCTAGGGTGGTGGGAGTATAGTGTGAGCTAGTGACTGCACACTGCTTTGTGACAGGCTGGCTCACTAATGACACTTGCTGGCCAAGGGCTGACTCCTCACCTTTTTCCAGCTGTTGAAGTTCCTGCTCCTTCTGGAGAAGTGCCTCATCCTTTTCACTCAGGCTCTGATTTTTCTCGTCTATGATTGCTGTCAGCTCAGTGGCCTTAGCAGGAAACTCAGCATAAGAGAGGCTGACATAATCCCCTCTCCTGTAGAACCCTTCATTACATCTGCAGCTTACAATAAACCTATGGCAATGGGATCCATTCTCCTAAATGGCCTTGCACAGGGTGCTTCCCCTCACTACCCTGCTGGCCCATGCTGGGCTACCCAGAGCGTGGATATTCTGGTTAGCCTCTCAGTATATCCTTTCCTGAGCACCCACACTTCTCCAGCCTGTTGCACACCTCATGCTGGTATGAGAAAGTATGATCACCCTAAGTGTCTTCCAGAAGTGACTGGGCCTTAGGTTGATCAAGAACTCACTGGAGACCTCTCGTCAGTAGAACTAGGGCCAGGCACTGTTTATCCCCATATACAGTCTTTCCTACATTTCTAGCTTACCCTTTGCGGATAATAGGTGACGATGTACCTACCACTTGACAGAATCAGACTGTTAGTTCCCTAATGACTTTTCTCCAATCAATGTTTTACAACTAAGTAACCATGAAAATTTAGGAAGGGCATCATCTGGGGTAAGGTTCCTTGGTAACAGTTTTTCCTAGAAACCTACAGGTCATAGGGCATTTTCCAATTGATTGTGTTCCTAGAGACCTTTATCATGCTTACCTGGATATATGGGGTCTCTCTGATGGCCGCACAACAGGAGGTGCAGTGCCACTGAACTGCAGGGGAACACGGTTTTGGCCTACACCTTGGTAGCCAGCTAGGGCCTTACCTGTTGCTGGAACTCTTCTCTCTGTTTCCGCACCTCCTCCAAGGCTTGAGCCATTGCCACACTCACAATTTCTCTTTGGCTCCATTCATCCTAGAATTCAGAGAACAGGTGACTGAGTCCCAAAACAGTCTATTTTCTTATCTGTATCCTTCATCTGAAGCCCAACCGAGGAGCCCCCACTTTGCAGGGCCATTCTCCCTGCATCCCTCTGATGACTGTCTTGTCAGACACTTATTCTCACCTATTCTCACAAATGAGCACATTAATGAGGGCCAGTAGTTCTGGGCGCTCACCATCCAATGTCCAGAACTGGCCTAATAAAACCCACACAGAACAAGAAAGCTCTCGGGGACAACCTGGTCACAGGAAGTGTAATGAAGAAGCTACTGAGCTTTACAAGAACTCACTTTCACTGATTCATCCATTGAAGCCCTTTCATGAGATGTATTTTTATTAATTTTGTGTGTGCAAGTATATGTCATATGTGTATGGACACCTGTGGAGGCCAGAAGGGGACCTTAGACGCCCTGCAATGGCAGATTGGGCAGTTATAAACTGCCTGACTTTGGTGTTAGGAATTGAACTCAGTTCTCTGGAAAAGCAAGAAGCTCTCTTAACTGCTGAGCCCTCTCTCTAGTCCCCATAACACCATGAAAAATTTAAAGTTACTTTTGCTTATTTATTGTGTGTGTATGCATGCGGTTTGGCAAGTCATTGTGTGGCTGTGAGGGCCAGGGGCAACTTGTAAGAGCTAATTCTCTCCTTCCACCATGTGGGTCCCGGGCACAAAATTCAGGCCTGAGGCTTGGTAGCAAGGCCTTTATTTGCTTAGTCATATTACCAGCCAACAAGTCCATTTTGTAAGAGCAAAACAGACGCTCTTAAGAGGTTTACAGATTTGCCTCAGCTTCCAGTACTAGCTGATGGCAGGACCAGACTGAGAGCCAAACCTAGCAGGTCCCAAGTCCAAGGACTCTAGATAGCAGCCTGTCCTATCTCAAGCATCTTCAATGTGAGCAGAAACGTCAGTCCCCTAGCTGACTGGAAGCACTTCTGCATTAGGACTGTGTTATCACTGCCCTCCTTGGAGAGTATGTTCAGGCTTGTCAAGAGTCACAGGTGTAAAGTACCTCTCAGGTCCTGATCACTTGGTCAGGAAGATGCCCTGAGGAGAACATGAAGTAATACCTGCTGTTTCTGACTACTGAGAACGCCCTGGGTTCTGTGTAAGCTCTTTGTTTCTGTACTCTGTTCCTACTTTGAGACTTTACATGGCAGGGTCGGGCTGTCAATAACAGTGTCCTAATTTTATGGCATATGCTTCAAGTCTTCCCCTTAACCAATAAATTTGGTTAGCAGGTGGTTATGTGACTAAGAAGAACCACCAAGAGTCTTTTCTGTCAGGGCTCTTCTTTATACTCTGAAGCTAAGTTGAAGAAGACCTCCTGAAATGTTCCAAGATTAGAGTTGACATTATGTCCATCGCCAACATAGGAAGTTGTCTACATTGATGAGCCAGCAAAACATCTCTGAAGGAGAGAAGACCATCAGTTTCTCTGGGTCTGTGGGCGCCCAGTCTCTTCCTGACAATACTCCTGGGCCATGACATACTGCTTACTTTAAGTTAGTTGTCTTCACAGTGAGTCTAGCTCTGGCAGAGCAAGACAACTGGTACCTGAACTTGAGAGGCTGAAGGTGAGACCCAGAAGTGCACTGTGCAAGACTCCTTGCCAGGATCATCTCTTAGGACCAAATGTAGGTTTAGGATGTGGCTGCTGGCATGGGAAGGAGCTAGACATTCTGGCTTGGTAAGAATGCTTTGCCTACTCAGGGATGTTTTTTGGGAAGTCTAGAGAGATGCTTATGACTGCTGATGTCTAGAAACTATGTCTGAGAAGACAGGAAGGCAGGCCGACGCACAAAGACAACTCATGCTGGGGACCTATCTTTGGTTTTCTTCTGTTGTCATGCTTGATCCTCAAAATAGTCTTCTTGGGGTCAGAGGTTACCATTTCCATTTTAAAAAGAGAAAGTGGGCCAGGTATGGAAGCACAGACCTGTAGTGTAGTCCTAATACTTGGAGGTCTAGGCAGAATTCCTTTTTTTTTTTTTTTTTTTTTTGGCTTTTACGAGACAGGGTTTCTCTGTGTATCCCTGGCTGTCCTGGAACTCACTCTGTAGACCAGGCTGGCCTTGAACTCAGAAATCCTCCTGCCTCTGCCTCCCAAGTGCTGGGATTAAAGGCGTGCGCCACCACCGCCCGGCGCTTTTTTTTTTTTTAAAGATTTATTTATTTCATTTATATGAGTACACTGTAGCTGTCTTCAGACACACCAGAAGAGGGCATCAGATCCCATTACAGATGGTTGTGAGCCATCATGTGGTTACAGGGAATTGAACTCAGGACCTCTAGAAGAACAAATAGCTAGCGATCTTAACCGCTGAGCCATCTCTCCAGCTCTAGGCAGAGAATTCTAAGTCTCAGGCCAGTCTGAGCTACATGGAGATACCCTGTCTCAAAAAGGCAAAGCAACAAGGCTAGGGATTTCTATATAGTAACTAGCACAAGGGAGGCTCTAGGTTTTAGCCCCCCTATGCATGGCAGCTATGACCTGGGGTTGAGCCTGTTTACTTTTGAGGAAGGTATTCAGGGAACAGCTTGTTTTAAAAAATAAAAACAAACCTGGAATGGTGATGAACACCTTTAATCCCAGCACTTGGGAAGCAGAGACAGGCAGATCTCTGGGAGTTCCAGACCAGATGGGAGTATAGAGTGAAACTCTCTCTTTAAAACAACAACAAATCCTAAAGATGTATAAACATCAATTTACAGTCCTTTAAAAATGTATGAAGACAGGAAGAAGGGAGAAAGGCAGATCCAGGCATATTAGAGATCTGTTGAACTCTGAGTGAGAACCAAGAACCAAGTAGAAAAAACAAGTAAATAAAATACTCACTGATTTCAATAATGCTATCCTGCAAAGGATGTCTTAGAACTTGCTTTGTAGACTGGCTGACCTCAAAATCTGCCTCCCTCTGTCTCCCTAGGTCAGCTGGCTCTGTCTGAACTTCTGTCTCAGAGGCATTTCAGGAAGATGGGAAGGAAGGCTGTTCTTTCCTGGTCCTCATGAACAACCTTTTGCACTGGCAGCAGCAGTTTTGTTCTGAACTCGCAGTGACATCCACCTTGCAGTTTTCCACTGAGCCCATCCACTACCTCCTGCCTACACACACCAGCACAGCTGTGTAGCACAACATCTGAGGTTTGTGTGGCAGAAAGATGTAACTGCTTTTTAAGTCTAAATTTAATAGTTAGCTTCCTCACGTTATCACTCCTCTGAGGCTCTAAAGATGCCCCTGTGGTTGTCACCTTTGTGATATCTGTTTTCCTTTTTTAATAGAGGTCTTCTACTGCATCATTAAATATCACAAATGGTTTTGTCTTGTTTCTGTAGTTGGATCACAGATTTTATTCATTAGCCTGCTGTACTATTTTTTTTTCGAAAATATGGATGCCACTTCGAAATGTGTAAGCCTCTTGTTTTTAACTGTGTGGCTTGTTGAATCGAATCAGCTAAGTGTGAAAATAAGTTCAGTATCTTTCCTTCAGGGACTAATTTGTCTGGGCTTGAGATATTCAACAAATGACACTTGTCTTGATCAGAATCCTGCCAATGTATCTGTTACCCGAAATTGTGGATTTCAACAAGAGTCCCAGTTCCTGAGTGACGCTGATGGAGAAGTAAGCATCCACAGGCCTTCTGTGGTAATGGAAGCTCAGTGTCATGTCCTGTGCATGTCTGCTGACAGCACCAACAATAGTCAGTTCTAGTTCCTCACTGTAAGTCAACCCAAAAGCTGTTATTCTCACAGATGTTTAAAAAAGTTTCCCTTTTCATTTTGTTCTGAGATATTGTTCCATAATGTGGCATTGGTGGCCTTGGACTCAACATTTTCCTGCCTTTGCTCATGTGCTTCACCACACGCTTCTAATTGGCTGAGAACATCACATTGGAATGCTCTCTCATTCAAATGGCTGTGGTATATCTTGTCTATTTACTGACCCCAAAATGATGTCCTAGACAGCATAGCTTCTGTTGTCTGTATATTAGTTTGTAATAGCTACTGTAACACACTGCCTTGAACTTGTTAACATGGTTGATCATGTTAGTAGGTCTACAGGCTTTTGTGTATGCAGAGCAAACAATACCAAATAAGCTAAATCCTTAGCTCTTCTTATAGGACTTAACCAAGTTATTAGTAAGCTATGCTCCCTCAGGAGCAACATCCTTTCTTTGCCTCTCCAAGTTTCCAAACTACAATCCCCAGACCTAAGCCTATTCCTCCACCTTCAAAGGCAGCAATGCAGCATCTCTAAATCTCTATTGATATTTGAACATGGTGGTTCATGCCTGTAATTCTAGCACTTGGGAGATGGAGACAGGAGGATCACAAGTTCAAAAACAGCCTTGGCTAGTGATTTTTGAGGCAAGTCTAGGTTATGTGAATCCTTGTCTCAAAAACCAAAACACTTCTACTTGTTTCTGCTGTCACAACCATGCTTTCTGTCTTGTGTGGAATCATGCCTCTGCCCCACTCCTTAATGATTAAGGATTGATTATTTAGGGCTCACCCAAATAATCTAGGAAGAACTCTCTAGTTTCAGTCCTTCATTTAATCTCACCTGTGGGGCTCTTTGCCAGAGGAAATGACTATTAATTAGGATATGCATACAAAGGGAAGGCTCTCAGACAAGCTCTCACTGAGCCTGACGCTCACTCAGCTTCTAAGTGTGGACTATGGCACATACTCCTACACACAATTTCATATCATTTTTTTGTTTTGTTTTGCAGACAGGGTTTCTCTGTGTAGTCCTGGCTGTCCTGGAACTCCTTCTGTAGACCAGGCTAGCCTCGAACTCAGGGATCCACCTGTCTCTGCCTCCCAAGGGCTGGGATTAGAGACACGGGCCATCACTGTCTGGCAATTTCATGTAACTATTTACTTTTACAACATGCATTGGTAAAACACTGTAGTATGTTTTGTTGTTACTTTTGTTTTATTGAGACAGGATCTTTAGTTTAGCTGACCCTGAACTCGCTAAATAGGAATTAGTTGTTTATATATCTTACAATGTTATGCCTATAAGATATACAGTAATGTTTCATTTTTCATTCCTGACTTAGTTATTTGTGCCATTTTTTTGGGTTGATTTCCTTTTTTCTTGATCTGACTATGAGTTTTAACAATTTAACTAATTTCAATGAATCAAATTTAGGAACTGGCAAGATGGCTAAATAAGTAAAGGTGTCAACCAAGCCTCATGATCTGATCAAGTCCTGGGACCAGAGGACAACTTCCTCAACTTGTGTTATGACCACTATACCCCCTTCCCAAATTAATTAGAAAAATTAATTAGAAACAATATTAGGTTTCAATGCTTTTTTTTAAAATGACAGACTTATATATTGTTTTCATTTAAGTTGTTTGTGGTTTGTGTATATATGCATGTTCATGTGTGTGTGTGAGGGGGGAGATGGAGGAAGGAAGAGAGGGAGAGGGAGAGGGAGAGGGAGGGAAGGAGAGAGGGAGGGAGGGAGGGAGAGAGAGGGAGAGAGGGAGAGGGAGATAGAGAGATAGAGAGAGAGAGAAAGTGGAGGATAGAGGTTAAACTTAACCATCTGTCAGACAAGCTCTCTCACGGAGCCTGACACTGATTTGGCTTGACTGGCTGGCCTCCCCAATGCTGAAATTATAGGTGTCCAATATTGTACTTTTTTTCTGTTTTTGAGACTGAGTCTAACTATGTAGTGCTGGCTGGTATGGAATTCACGATGTAAATCAGGCTAGCCTCAAATTCAAGAGATCTTCTGCTTCCCATCAGCTGGAATCAAAGGGCTACACTACCTACCATTCTTGGACCAGAAATACCTATTTACCTACCTTCTCCCCACCCCCTTCATTCCTCTCTTCTTTCCTCTCATGTCCACTCCACCCCCTGCTTTCTCTCTCCCCCTCCCCAAGACAGAATTTCTCTCTGTAGCTCTGGTTGTCTTGGAACTCCCTCTAAAGACCAGGCTGGCCTCAAACTCAGAGAACTGTCTGCTTCTGCCTCCTGAGGGCTGGATTTAAAGGCATGTGCCACCACCACCAGGCTGCTACGTTGTTTTTCTAATGTATATATTTACCTTAAACCTCTGCCCTGACTTCCAGACTTTTCAGTTAAAAAACTACTAGGTATGTCCTAGGCATCTGTGAATGCTATCTCTGTGTGCCCAGTTCCTTCAGTGGCCAGCTCTCTAGTCAGGTGGAAATTTGGTTCCCAAAAGACATTTCTGGATGTCATCCATGGGCTGGCTACTGATATTTCATAGACAGAGACCAAAATACTCTAAGAGTCCAACAGTGCACATTTGCTATAAGGTGCCCACAAAAAGAATCTTAGCTAAAATGCCAATACTGCTGAGGTCATGGAACTCTTGAGTTTCACAAACCAAACCCAGGAGTCACTCCAACTCCCCTTCCTCTCATTTTCGCCTTGCATTTGTGGCAAGTCCTAAATGTTCCATGAGTAGCATTCATCCAGAATCTGAATGTGTTCTCATATGCTCAACTAACACAACCATCCTTTCCTGTCTGTGTTACTAGAAGCTTTCCTTTCAGAAATTTCTCTACCTATAGATAGAGAAATCCCTTTAAAACCAAGCCTCTCCCATGCTTCTGCTCCAACCCCACAATGGCTCTCCAGTATACCTTCCAGTTCTTGCTGTGTTCTACCCTGACAGCCTTGTTCTGTCTGCTGCTCAGTACCGGCCACACTGGCCTTCCCGCAGTCCTTTGAATAGAACAAGCTTTCTTGCATGTTAGAGCCACTTCTTTTTTTTTTTTTCTTGGTTTTTCGAGACAGGGTTTCTCTGTGTAGCCCTGGTTGTCCTGGAACTCACTTTGTAGACCAGGCTGGCCTCGAACTCAGAAATCCTCCTGCCTCTGCCTCCCAAGGGCTGGGATTAAAGGCGTGCGCCACCACCGCCTAGCTTTAGAGCCACTTCTTATGTCTGGAACAGTCCTTCCTTGAAATGTCTACATTGCTGGTCTCACTGGTCACATCTTTGGTTGTAATGCTACCAAAGCCTTCCTTTTCCTCCTTTGTCCATCACAAGGCTTTGTTTTCTTCATAGCATTTGCTAGTATTTGGAAGTAGTTTAATGTTTCTAGTTATATGCTCCAAGACTGCCTGTTGACACATACTAACACCTCCCGTGGTGCCTGCAATCAGGGCACTCAGATATCTGCTGATGGACTAAAAACAAATGAACAAAAAAACCCCAAAACAACTAACTTCAGTGAGGGCTTTATGGTACATGCATGTAACCATAGCTACTTGTGAAACTGAATCAGGTTGACTGCAAATTTAGGACCCTTCCCTGCGCTACAGAAAATTCAAAACCAGCCTATGCAAACTTCTTTTTTTTTTAAAGGCGTGCGCCACCACCGCCGGCTTTTTTTTTTTAAAGATTTATTTATTTATTATATGTAAGTACACTGTAGCTGTCTTCAGACACACCAGAAGAGGGCGTCAGATCTCATTACAGATGGTTGTGAGCCACCATGTGGTTGCTGGGATTTGAACTCAGGACCTTTGGAAGAGCAGTCAGTGCTCTTAACCACTGAGCCATCTCTCCAGCCCCTATGCAAACTTCTTAAGATCTTGTCTCAAAGAAAAACTACAGACAGGGATAGATATATAATTTAGCACTATAGTGGTTATCTGGTATGTACAAGACCCTGGGTTTGAGTCTTAGTTAAAAAAGAAGAAAATCTGATTGCAAGATATGCGCTTTTCATGATGCAATATTGCCTAAGCAACTCATTGGATGTTGTTACGGGAGCCTGCAAGGGGCAGGCCCCGAGCTATAGGTGTTGCTACAGAGGTCTGCAAGGGCTTGATACCAGGACCAAACTGGGCAAAAAATTGCCATCACTTCCCAAAGTTATTGTAAAGGGCCCAGGGAGCCTAGAGGGCCTATAAGGAAGTGGGTATCCTGGGGCTGGAGAGAGGGCTGTGTTTAGGAGCACTGTTGCTCTTCCAGAGGACACCTAACAGAAGCACTGGAGCAGGGGCAATTTCCACTTCCTCTTTGCTATAAGTGCATTCCAAACATACAGGACAGACAGGAACTTCTATAAAAGTGATTCTATTATAGAAATACCTTTAGTTTCTTCAGTTCCAATTGGTGATGTTGTAAGGAATGTTCACATTCATTTCTGCTTTCTTTCAGGGCCACATTTTCTTGCTGTAGTTGCCGCTGTAAATTGAGCAGAGCACTTATAAGAATAGGCCTCACCTGACATATCTTCTCATAGGCACAGTCTGATCTCTCTGACATTGTTCTTTTGAAATAACCTTTCTTGGGCTGAGGAAATGGCTCAGCTGATAATGTGCTTAGGAAGGTATAAGGATCTGAATTCAGATTCCCAACACCCATGTGAAAAAGTTAGGAGGAGTGGTACACACCTGTAATTCCAGTGCTGGGCAGAGTCTGGTAGAACTCTGGGGTTTGTTGGTTAGCTATTCTGGCTAAATTAGTGACATTCTATCTCAAAAAGTAAGATGGAAAGCGACTGAGGAAGACAGCTTATATACAATCTCTGGCCTCCATAAAAGAAATTACCTTTATTTCAGTCACTGCAAGCATTGAGTAAGTAACAGGTAGGTGGTACAAGGAAGAAAATCTGAAAATCTCCAGGGGTAGGACAGGGGCTCCGTTGTAGAGCCTAGTAGGTATAAGGCTCAATCTCTAGGTCCTTAAGAAAATCAAATCTCTTAACACATAAAAGGACAAATAAAAAGATCATAGAAGAGAGAAGCTATTAGGAAGGAACAATATGGATTTCAGAAAAACCCAAGGGGACAATTAAGAGAGCAGGAAGATGACCCTGTGGAAAACCCATCTGCTGTGCATCTCTGTAAAGAGAAGTCCTTTTACTTCCAGTCTCCTAAGCAGGTTAAATCCTTATAGGAAAGGTGAACTGCCCTCTCAGGTGGGTTCCCCAGCCTAGAGGCACCATTCTGCTCAGCTGCAGTGACACAGTGCTCCTGCATGTGCTGACTCTCACTCCACTCACCATTCCCTGCTCTGAGGTGATCTGGTCGGCTACCCGTGTTTGTTCCAGAGCTTCAATTTGGGCCTCCAGTACATGGATGCGCTCCCTGCAGTGCTGCTCCAGGGCAAGAAGCTGCTGCTGGGAAAGGCTGTTCTCTTGGTTTGTAGTGATCTGCCATAAAATAAGAACAGTTAATGCAAGACACAAAGTTTTCAGAGGAAGGCTGTTTTCTGACTGTCTAACAGAAACTATCCTTTGACCTCGGCTGTCCTAAGTTTGAACCCTTACATGCTCTACATTTTGCTGCTGGATCTGGCCTGCCCCGGAAACTGAAGCCATAAATTTGTCCTGATACCACTGGCATTTCCTTTATGGTGTATGCTGAGCACCACCCTGTCTTCAGATATAGGCCTCCGTTGCTACTCACTGGATCTCTATGGCTGGCAGAAGAATGAGGTGGAGAAGAACAGGGCTATGCATGAGACATGTGAGTCTGGCTACCTCTATGCTCACCTCTACTGAAAGAGTATGAAGGACAGTGCCAATTTTTTAAGTATGCTATAAGGACTAAGTGAAAAGCATTCTGCACAGTGCTAGGGATGCCACAAACAGGAAATCAATGTTGGCTGCTTTTATTTCCCTAGCTCCAATTTATTTGCTCACTCAGGTTGTGATGCCTGTACAAATACTTCAACCCATTTTTTTTTTTGAGAGCATCTCACTATGAAGACTTGGCTGGCTAGAACTCACTATGTAGACCAGGTTGGCCTTGAAATCAGAGAGATCTGTCTTCTTCAGCTTTGCAAATCCTAGGATTAATGGACTGTGTCACAATACCCAGCTCATCCCATGGTTTTAAGCTCCAAACTTCTGACTGAAAGCTAAGTTTTGAACTTCTGAGGATCCACAAAAGGACAGGGTCCTCAACAAAAGCCGATGTTGGATAGAAACTACCAGCTAGTCCATGGTTCTGGGCAACACTGACCCTCCAAGGGTAACCTCCCCATTCCTCGTTCTGTTTATGTTGAACACTGCTGTTCACATATGGGGCCTCTGCAAAGGTGCCGATGGAAAGCACTGCAGCCTGCACATGGTGAACACTTACAAGCTTCTGGATCTGGGCTTCCTGGCCAGCCACAACATCTCTACTTTGACTTAGCTGCTCTTCAGCAGCCTGGAGGCTCTGCTCTAGGTCCTTTACCTGAGGGGAAACAGAAACACTTTTCTGTCTTTCTATTCACAAGAAACTGGGAAGGTTTAAAGCACAGCTTTAAAATTAAAACCAGAAACCCCACCCCTCAAAAAAAAAAAAAAAAAAAAAAAAAAGAGAGCGGGGCAGGGGACTGGAGAGATGGCTCAGCAATTGAGAGCACTGACTGCTCTTCCAGAGGTCCTGAGTTCAAATCCCAGTAACCACATGGTGGCTCACAACCATTTGTAATGGGATCTGATGCCCTCTTCTGGTGTGTCTGAAGACAGCGACAGTGTACTCAAATACATAAAATAAATAAATCTTAAAAAAGAAAAAAAAAGCAAAATAAAGTAAAATAACAGACAGATAAAATTAGAGCTAGAAACAAAGTGTAGTAGCACATGCCTATAGTCGGAGCACTCAGTAGGCAGAGGCAGATGATCGGAAGTTCAAAGCTATCCCTTACTACATAATAAGCTTGAAGCTAGCCTAGGCTACAGAAGTGTGTGTGTGTGTGTGTGTGTGTGTATGTGTACACACATATTTGGATTAAGTGTATACATAAATAAAAAAGGAACATGCCATTAATCCCAGTAGAGGAACGCAGATCCTTGAGTTTGAGGTCAATCTGGTATATATATATATCTAGAAGTTATAGATTAGTCAGGGCTATATAGGCCTGTCTCAAACCAAACAAGAGAGGCTGGAGAGATGGCTCAGTAGTTAAGAGCACTGGGGTTCAATTCCCAGCACTCCAATGGTGGCTCACAAAGGGCCATAACTACAGCTTTAGGGAATCTATGGTGCCCTCTTCTGACTTCTGCAGGTACTAGGCCTGCATATGGTACACAGATATAACCCTTGGGCAAAATACCCATACACATAAGAAAATAATTAAAAAATACACAAACAAACCAAAACCCACTCCTTTCAGAACAGGTAAGGCATGGTGGTTCACAGAAGAAAGTTTAGCACTTGGAAGGACAGGGGGATTATTGCAACTTTTAGACCAGCCTGGGCTACGTAGTAAGAAGCTATCTAAAAATAAACAAAATGAAAATAAAATAAAATTCAAACCATAAAAGAAATTCAACTCAGGAACACAGATGTCTCAGTGGTCGAGAGAGTGCCTAGAATGAATAAGGTCCCAGCTTTAATTCTATAACCCATATTACTAAACCCTATATTAGAAATGAGTAAGAGAGCCGAGTCTCCCATTATATACCAATGCCACTTTAACGTGTTCTCTTCAAATCTTTATGACTTTCTAAAATAGTTTGTATACAGTTTAAATAATCTGTCATCCTTGCCTTCCCACTCAGATCTGAGATTATTATTTTCTCAAAGAGTGCCTCCTGCTTTACTGACCACATGGCTACAGGACTACTTGCAGGTACTTCGATTGTTTTACTTTTTTATTTATTTTAGATCTTTAAATTTTTGCTCTGTGTGTGTGTGTGTGTGTGATGCCTATGGGTACATGGATGCACACACCACAGCATGCTGTAGGGGTCAAAGAACAACTCTATGGAGTTGATTGTCTTCTTCCACTCTCTGCGGGCTCTGGGGATCAGACTCAGGCTGTCAGACTGATGAAGCAAGTGCCTTTACCTGCTGAGCCATCTTGACTGTCCTCTTTGACATTCTTTTCAATCTAAAATAAAGCAGTCATTAATGCCTTCACGCAAAATTGTTTGGTGTGGTTTCCATAACTTCCTTGTGAAAGAGTCCCAGAAGTAGGATTGTTGATCACACCTTAAATTTTGGACTCACTTAGACCACATATTCTGAGATACATACTATGGAGATACACTAGCAAAGGTGGAGACAATCTAATGTGTTCAGAAAAACTCAGTATGTACTCAAGTTTGGTCAGTGACAGTGAGGAAGGGCTGACTACTAGGTAAACAGTGCCGGGAAACCTGGAGAAAGGGGCAGCTGGATTTTTACTGAATACCACATACAACGAGAATCCGAATGTGAACAAAACTGTACAATTAATTATCTCTGTGACTTAGAAACAAGAATGGATGCCTTCAGACGGAGCTTCAGACTACAGGGGATATAAGTGATGCCAAACTTCTGAATTTCTGTTCAGCAAGGGATACATACACCGACTGGTTCAGGACTAACACGGATGAAATTAGGATATGAAGCAAAATCCTATAACCCAATTAAGAAAAGGCTGAAACTGCCAAAGAAAAAATAGGTATAGGATACGTACAGAATTCAAAAGTAGAGACCCCAGAGGCTAACAGGAAGATGAAGCAATAGGTGAAAAGTCATTAATAACTACAGCAACAAACACAATGAACCATCACTTTACATTCTCTAAACTGGCAAAAACCCAAGACTGTGTAAGATCCATGCTGGGAGATCAGAAGTGCACTTGAGGGGCTGAAGAGATGACTCAGCAGTTGACAGGACTGACTGTTCTTCCAGAGCAGAGGACCCAGGTTCAATTCCCAACACCCATGTGGCAGCTCATAACTCTAATTCCAAGATATGACACCCTCACACAGACATACATGCAGACAAAACACCAATATATATAAAATAAATAATTAAAAAAAAAAGAAAAAAAGTACAGTTGGGGCCTAGAGTGGACAAAACAACAACCTCAACCAAGCAAAAATAGTTCTTATGAATGAAGATACTCTGACCAAGGAGTTTTTTAGCTAAACCACCATCCAACCAGGTTTCTTTTCTTTTCTTTTTTTTTTTTAAACACTTATTTATTATATGTAAGTACACTGTAGCTGTCTTCAGACATTTCAGAAGAGAGCATCAGATCTTGTTATGGATGGTTGTGAGCCACCATGTGATTGCTGGTTTTTGAACTTAGGACCTTTGGAAGAGTAGTCAGTGCTCTTAACCGCTGAGCCATCTCTCCAGCTCCCCCCCCCCCCCAATCCAACCAGATTTTATACATCGTAGCAAATATTGGGAGTAAAGTCAGTACCCGAGTCTCCAGGAGGTCAAGTGCCTTGGTGTGGCTGTTCCTGGCAGCCAAGAGCTGCTGCCTAGTATCTTCTAGATTCTGTTCGGCAACTGTTTTCTGTAATTTAAAAGATAAATAAGAGGAAGGGGTTGTTTCCACATTTAATGAATATTTACTGATGCTATTACATTTGTGCTAGGCACAAATAGTTAACAGCATCAGCAAAATAGATATCATAGAGGGCACACAAACAAATTTGGCACAGTCTTTTGTTTCCAAGCCTGGGACACATGACTAACAACAAAAGCATACACTAGAAGCCAGGCATGGTGGTGGAAGCATTTAATCCCAGGAGGCAGAAGCAGGCAGATCTCTGTGAGTTTAAGGCCAGCCAGGGCCACATAGTAAGACCCTGTCTCCAACACACACACACACACACACACACACACACACGCTTGCTGTGTTCAGAGAACTACAGCTCTTCAGAAGTCAATGTAATGATGGGCTTTGGTCAATGAATCAAGACTATGATGTTCAGCAAAAGGGTCAAATAATGAGGAATTCTTTAGTGTTGCAAAAGGAAGTTTTATTTTATTTTGCAGGCAGCAATTTTTTGAATGGATCTTCCAACACCTGGCATTAACTTTACTGAGGAGGCTAGCTAAATGTGAGGTCTTAGTCTATATCTGCTGATCAGAATTTCTTGGTAAAGGATTAGAGATATATGCTTTAAACAAATTCCCAAGTAATTCCTCTTTACCCTTTAATAATATTGATTATGGCACAATAATAACAATTTTAATAATAGTAATATCTTCTGTGCTCCAATTTGTATTCTTATTTCATCATGTCTGATACAACAATAAACCCAATTTTATAGAGAAGACAATACAAAGAGATTGACTAGCTTCAAGTCACAGTGACTAGACACAAGATACAAACACAGATGCTTGCCTCTAGAAACCAACTTACACCTTATACTTAATGTAGATGTTTAAGGGATTTGTGGAAAGTGTTCAGGGGAGTGATATAATTAGAAATAAGTTTGAGAAGATTAGTTTCACAGGAGTGACGAGAGTGAAGGAGAGACTGATGTAGGGTGGCTAGCCTAGAGACTTCAATGTACCTTTATTTAGTGCTTTGGGAAGCCCTGCAGTGCTGCAGTGACTGGAGAGAAGAAGCTTGGCTTCATAGACAGTGGAGTCTACTCTAGGATAGGCTCAGAGCTCATGGCTTTGAC
This sequence comes from Tokudaia tokunoshimensis, assembly GCA_036184795.1. Taxonomy (NCBI): domain Eukaryota; kingdom Metazoa; phylum Chordata; class Mammalia; order Rodentia; family Muridae; genus Tokudaia; species Tokudaia tokunoshimensis. Next base: position 12,805,095 of record BTHU01000004.1, read on the forward strand.
AACTTTGTCATGATGAGGCTAATCACTGGGCTACAAAGAGGAGAAAACGTTTACCTCTACTACGGGGTAAGGTCAGTCAGCTCAACAGCTTCCTCAGCCAAGGTAAACCTATGATGCAAGGTAGTTTTTGCTCAAGCTAAAGAATTTCATAATTTTCTTTTCCAGTAGAAAGAGGGGAAAGTGTAGGAAGGAAACAGGGCAGTAAGACAAGACAGCTTGGGTAGTATCAATCATCAAATCATCATATGCTATAAGGTCAGGATGCAATCTGTCCTTATAGCCCTGTAAACAAAGCTCTCTCCTTCTCTGAGAAACAACATAGGAGACATGAAGACTGGTCTTTGTTTTGAGACAGGGTCTCATGTAGCCTAGGCTAGCCTCAAACTCACCATGTAGCCAAGGATGACCCTAAATTTTTGCTTCTACCTTCTATATTATGGAGTTACAGATATACACTTCCATGCCTCGTTTAATAAAGTACTAGAGACTAAATTCAGGGCTTTATACAAGTCAGGCAAGCAGTCTAAGAATTGGGACATACTGTCCAGCATTATAAGGCTATTTTTGCTTGTTTTTTGTTTTTTTTTTTGAGACAGGCCTTCTCTATGTAGCTTTGGCTGTCCTGACACTGTAAACCAGGCTGGCCTAGAGCTCAGAGATCAACCTGCTTCTGCTTCCCAAGTACTAGGATTAAAGGAGTGTGCCATCACTGCCCAGCTAAGGCTATTTTTATTTCAATCCAAAGTTGAATAAGCCAAGTGCTGTGGTATGCGCCTATAGTCTCAACTACTAGGGAAATTAGAGAGAAAGATGGCTTGATCCCAGGATTCTGGGGCCCAAAAGAGCTATACAGAGTTGTAGAGAGCTTTCATCTAACCTCCAGATCAGAAACTCGGAACATATGCAATGCCATGCCTGTCTAACACTGGCCAGCGTGAGCAGACATTACCTCTTTCAAGAGTTCTTGTACATGATCTTCTCCTGATAAATTCTGTTCTATTCTCTTTTCCAAGAATACAACCTTCTCTTGTAAGTGAGTGATGACCTTTTCTTTTTCTTGAGTTTCAGCAGTGACCTGGAGGGGAAAGCAGAGTCATTCTTTCAGTTCTCTTTAGACTATAAGCCCTCTTATCTCTCTTCCTTGCCCTGTTGTATCATGTTTCCCTGAAATTCTGTGTTCAATCACATCACGGAAAAACATGCAACCAAGAAAGCTTCCTTGAAAATCGGGACAAAGATGCCAGATCAGAACCAGCAACATTAAAGGAGACCTACCACAGCAAGAAGCAAGCACCAGGTGAAGAGACCTAGTGTAACAAGAAGCAAGTATGATAACCAATTTAAACACCTGATAGTCTGGTAGAAGCAGCAAGGTCAATCCTATTAAAAAAGTTCCCAGTGTCCCTGAAATGATCTATGGAATCACACTCCTAAGGCCCTGGATTCAATCCCTAACACTGACAATAAACAAACACCACAGACCAGAAAACAATAACGATATTCTTGGAATATCAAGAGCTGGGTAAAGAGGGAGAAAGCTAAGATAACTGCTTTATGGACAGCAAGAGAATTTCTGAAACAAAAGACAGAAACCAATGGCGAATATCACAGCTTGGCCTCAGAGCAACAGTGCTCACTTCAGCCTGACATTCCACCAATGAATGCAGTGATGACGGTGACAGGAGTTGGTTCTTTTCACCACCAATCATCATATGCTGTTCAACGTAAGATCCAAGAATCCAGGAAGCTTTGAATACATAAGCGTGAAGATCTGTGGTTTTTTTCATCCACTGAGGATGCCCATTCTCTTCTCCCAAAAGAGTGCAGGTGGTCAGACTTCAACACATGATGTCTACATGTGGGAAGACACTGAAGAATGGATGCACAACCCCACAAAAAAGTTTTTAAAAAACTTTTGTCAGGATTAAACATTATCTGTTGCTGTCCAAAAATTTACAGGTCCCAAAAAACCACCAAGAAGTCTGATGTCTGGAAGTACAGATGAACTACTCATACAACTAACTATAAAGCAACATAATCATCCTGTAAGACATAGGCATACAAAGTGCTTGAGAAAGTAAAGGCAGTAGGGAATCAAGTCTTTGAGATGCTCAGACTAGGCCTCCTAAACAGGCAAGTACAGGTGCACAGAGTCAGGAGAGGAAACAGCATTGTGGGTAAAGAGCAGTGTGTTGGTTTCTCAAGTTTACACAATCTAAAATAACCTTGGAACAGAGTCTCAGTGACGGGTCATCTACATCAGGTTAGACTGTGGGCATGTTTGTAGAGGAGTTGTCTTGATTACATTAATTGATATGGAAAACCCAACCTAGTCCCTGGCTTTAAGTCTTGGACTAAGTTAAGTGTAGAGAGGGGGCTAAGTACAAGTGAGCAGGTATGCATTCTTTCCTCTCTGCTCCAGGCTGTGGATATAATGTGATGAGATGTTTGAAGTTCCTGCCTCCTTTACTTCTCCTCAATAATGAACTATGTGGTGGCTTGAGTAAGAATGGCTCCAAAAGGCTAATCTGTTTGAATGCTTAGTAACCAGGTAGTGGAACTATTTGAAAGGATTACAAGGTCTAGTGAATGCCTGTATGCTACTATGCTCCCTGCCATGATGATAATGAACTAAACATCTGAAACTGTAAGCAAGCCCTCAAATAAATGCTTTCTTTTGTAAGATTTATCTTGGTCATTGTATCTCTTCACAGCAATAGAACACTGACTAAGATAGACTGTAACCTAAAATAAATCTTTCCTCCCTTAAGGCTATTTATTTAGTAGAACAGACGATATATGCAAAGAGCTAAAACAAGTTCACCTGGACCAGGAAACTGGGTGGAAGAGGTCAGAAAGGCTGACACTGAGGTAAATCACAATATTCAGAAAGTAGATAAGGCAGGAAAGATGAATGTTAAGACGGAAGGAAAATAGCTTCCCCCAAACCTCTCCCACTATAATGCGAACCAGTCTAATAGAAATATTTGCAAGAAGCATAGTTCAGCCACAGTAGCAACAGAAGTAGCTCCAGTATGCAAACATGTACAAGCATTTCTCATTATTTCTAGTCCTTATAATCACTCTTCATTGTGTCTATATTAAAAAAAAAAACGAGACATCTGTCAGTGGCACAGTAAGGATTCAAAGTGGTCTTCAGGGTTCAAGCCTGCACTTGTTCTGCTGCATAATAACTTGAATGAGAGAAACACTATGGTGGCCCATCCATTGAAGACCAGTCATCTTACACAAGTTACTCTGTTGGTTAAGTAGAACATAAAGTTGAGGTCAGGAAAAGAATCAGTTGCCCAGCTCCAGTTACTCCTCCTCCTCCTCTTCTTCTTCTTCGTCTTCTTTTTTTTAAAGATATATCTATTTATTATATGTAAGTAGCTATCTTCAGATACACCAGAAGAGGGCATTGGACCCCATTACAGATGGTTGTGAGCCACCATATGGTTGCTGGGATTTGAACTCAGGACCTCCACAAGAGCAGTCAGTGCTCTTAACCGCTGAGCCATCTCTCCAGCCCCTGCAGTTACTCTTTTTATGGCTCACTTTCCTACAATGCTTTGGTCTGGCTGTGTTATATCTGGTCTTTAACACCTGGGGCACACTAATGGAACTGCTACCAACACAATCTCTGTGGCTAAACCTGTGTACTTCCTGAGTCTTCCTCTTTATCTACTCTCTAGCCACACTAAGACTCACAGGTATGAGGCTAAAATAAAAGTTACTCTAAGATTGGGGATATATAAGTGGGGTATGGTGGTGTATGCTTTCAATCCCAGCACTCAGAAGGCAGGTAGGTAGATCTTTGTGAATGAAGGCCAGCCTTGTCTACATCGTGAGTTCTAGACCAGCTAGAGCTACAAAGTGAGACTCTGTCTCAACAAAACAAAATAGCAAGGTTTAGAATACTTACAGCATGATTTCATTTATATAATACTAAGAAAAATGAGAAAAACTGAAGATACTGTATAGAAAACAAATATGGTGAAAATAAAAAATAAAGCAAGAATCAAAACTATAGCTGTGTTAGTTTTATTATTATTATTATTAATATTATTATTTTATTTTGTTTTTTTGAGACAGGGTCTAACTATATATACCTAGGCTGGCCTGTGCCTTCTGAGTGCTGAAATTAAGGGTGTGCACCACTATGGCCAACGTGTAGTTATTTCTGAAGGAAGAAAGAATGAGATGGAACAGCAAAGGACACACAGAAGCCTGTAGAGAAATACTGTTCCCTTAGACTAAAGAATTCAGACACAGGGCGTCAGCAGTTTATTACATATTTTACCTCTTCCTTATTCTTTTTTTTTTTGGTTTTTCGAGACAGGGTTTCTCTGTATAGCCCTGGCTGTCCTGGAACTCACTTTGTAGACCAGGCTGGCCTCGAACTCAGAAATCCTCCTGCCTCTGCCTCCCAAGTGCTGGGATTAAAGGCGTGCGCCACCACCGCCCGGCTTCTCTTCCTTATTCTTATAAATCTGTAAAGTTTATAAAGTCATGTGTGGCTATTAAGAACAATAATAAAAACCTACTCAAGACCCTGGCACTAACTGACCTTCCTGTAATGCTCTCTAAGTAATGACTGGTAGTATCAGCAACTCAGATACTCAAGCCAGGAACAAAGATATCCAATTCTGTTAGTCCCCTCAACATTTCTTAAGTTTGTCCAACCTCCACTTGCCATTATTCTTAGCAATGCTACCATCATGGGCCAGTGAGATGGCTTAGTGGGTTAAAGGCATCTGCTGCTAAGCCTTACAGCCTGAATTCAATTCCTGGGACCCACATGGTAGAAGGAAAGAAGTAATTCCTGAAAGTTGTCCTCTGACCTCCACATGTACGCAATGGCACAAGTTCATGAACACATACACAAATGCACATGAATACAAATTAGGGGGCTGGAGAGATGGCTCAGTGGTTAAGAGCACCGACTGCTCTTCCAGAGATCCCGAGTTCAATTCCCAGCAACACACGGTGGCTCACAACCATCTGTAATGGGATCTGATGCCCTCTTCTGGTGTGTCTGAAGACAGCTACAGTGTACTCATACATTAAATAAAATCTTTTAAAAAAAAAAAAAGTATTACATAATAGACCTTGAGTAGAAGAACGTGTAACAGTCACTAACATGTCCAGAATATTATTCAGTCTTACGTCGTTTTTATTTTTGTTTCTCATTTGGTTGAAAGAAATGTTTGCTCAGTACAAAGAAAACTGTAGTCCTGTGCTAAATTCTGAGAATAGATGAACAATAATAACTGAGTATGAAAGACTATTCTTTTTTTTTTTTTAAGTATGTGTGTGTAGATTAGTGTAGATTAGAAGTCAACCTACAATAGTCAGTTCTATCTTTCCATTAGGTAGGTCCTAAGAATCAAACTAGGTTGTAATGCTTGTTGGCATGTGCCTTAACCTGCTGAGTCATATCATTATATGATAGATATATCATAAATATAAAAAATATATGATAGGTAGATATGGTTTATTTGTGTGTTTTATGTATATGAGTGTTTTGACTATATGCACATTTGTACACCAGAAGAGAGTATCAGATCCCATATGCCATTACAGATGGTTATGAACCACCATGTGGTTGCTGGGATTTGAACTCAGAACCTCTGGAAGAGCAGTCAATGCTTTTAACCACTAAGCCATCTCTCCAGTCTTATTATGTAGTACTTTAAGACATAATATTTTTCTTTATGGTGTTAGGGACTGAACTCAGGCCTTATAGTAAGCCCATGATCTACAGCTGTACTAAATTCCCAGGCCCATAAGATATGGTTAGAACAAACAAATGACATGCTTTGCTTTATATGGATACAGTGGCACAAGCTTTTAATCTTAGCTGCTTGGGAAACTGAGGTTAGATAACTCTAAGTTCTAGACCACCCTAAGCAATTTAGACTGCCAATTAAAACCAAAATAAATAAATACTATGTTTTTAGAATTCCTATTAGGATGCTGTTTTCTTTTCCTCCTTTATCTCTCGCACTTCTTTAAAAAAAAAGAGAAATGGACGTCTTACATTGTTTTCAAAACCAATCTCAAATGCCTAAGCCTAGCTTCTAAAGTTCCTAGACTATAGGTATGTACCACCACATCTGGAAATATGATGTTTTCTGTTCAACAACCTGGGAAACTGAGTAGCTCCTCCCCATGAGTACAATTTGGCTAGAATAGGAAGTAGAACCTGTGGGACACAGGAGGAAGTCCCTGTTCATGCTCCTGATTTTACCTTTTGTAGGTCAATGGAAAGCTGCCGGATGATCGCCTGGAGCTCTTGTTCCTTTTGTTCCAGGACTACAATCTCATGTTCTGCACCTGCTTTTGAAGCTGTCAAGTGATCTCTTCATTAAAAGAAAGCAGACAATGAGCAAATTTTGATATTTCCTCTATTACTCTCCAAAGGAAGAATGCACATGACTCCTTATATTTCAGGCTGCAAGTGTTATTACAGCCGCACTAAGTTTATCTCTGTGAAAAGGCTCCTTGACTTTCAGAAGCAGAAGCAGGAAGACCACCAGGTCTAAGCAATGGATTCTGTCTTTGAGTATTCAATAACTTTACAACTGAAATCGGATTGTACCGCTTAGTAGGACTAGAATAAACTTGTACGTACGCAGGGGAGGGAGAGAGTCAGTGCTTTGATGGAGTAGAGGGCCTGAGGCCTAGGCATGTAAGGATAAATCCAGAAGCCTTTGCCAGCACTGAGATAAAAAGTTGTGATGAGCAATGGGGACATGTGGGTGGCTTTAGCAATGCTACACCAACACCTCTCCCAAGGGCCCCACAGACCAAGCAAGAACCTCTGTTCTTCCAGCGCTGAGCAGTGTCTCTGCAATTCTTCTAGCCGCTGGCTTAAGTCAGATGACAACTGATTAGAAGTCACCAACTCCTCCTGAGTACGATTAAGTTCCCTGGTTCGTGCATCCAATTCTTGCTCCATCTTCCCTAAGCATTCTTCTTTTTTTAAAAGCTGATAAAGAAGACATAATGTCCCATTAGGCCACTGCTAAGGAACATACCTTAAACAGTCAGTCAGACCACTGAGATGGCTCAGTGGGTAAAGGAACTTGCCTCATAAGTTTTACTACCTGAATTCAATCCCTGATTCCATGCTGCAAGGAGAGAATGGATTCCTGAAAGTTGTCCTCTGACCACACATAAGCTGTGGCATATGCTTGCCTTCCCCCTTCTGTCTGTCTGTCTGTCTGTCTGTCTGTCTGTCTGTCTGTCTGTCTCTGTCTCTTTCTCACAAACACACACATCACACAGGATGAAAAGAGAATGACATTTTTGTGGGATGAGAACTAGGCTGAATGTGTAGTTCTTAAAAAAACAAAACAAAAACAGAAGGTAAAAAAAATGATACATTTCAACCACAACTTTTCTACTTTTAATAAACCTAAAAACATTTCAATGTGGTTAATAACAAAGACTGAGGGTGTTTACGTCTTGTAAGTGATGATCTTTTGAGATGTAAAGGCTCACTGCTCACTGCTACTATTACTGAACTTCTAAAACTGAAACACCTACCATGTGTTTTACTTTGCTGATTTCCTGTTGCTGGAACCCCTCTAACTCATCAATTTCATCTCTTTTTTGAAAAAGGCTCAAGCTTTGGTTCTTTACTTCTTGCAGCTGAGATGTTAGAAACCTTTTATCCTGTAAGAAGAAGACACCAACTTAGGTAACCCAAGTTTTAGAAATCTTGTATAAGCAGAACTTTTAAAATTAGTTTTTAAACTGCATGATTGTAAACACACACACACACACACACACTTGCCCCAATACATGTGTAGAGGTCATTATAACTTATGGGCTCCAGGGATCAAACTCAAGTCACTAAACTTAGCCACAAGTGCCTTTCTCCATTTCTCTAGTCCCTAGACATTATTTTGAGACAGGCTTTGCTATGTAGCAACTAGCTGCCTATGTAGCTCATTGATCAATGGTCCTAGGATATCATCTTTGTGAAGCCAAGAGTCTCTCCTACCTCTTCAGTGCTAAACCTTGAGCAATGTTCTGGTTCCCCTAGTTTTGTTAGGCAGAATTCCCAATGTGACTATAGGGTCAATCAGGGCCTACAAGCAAACAGGTAGCAGAACCAATTTATCTATGAAGCAAGGGCACTAAAAAGAGAGAGAGACTGTAAGAAAAACCATCTCAACGTGTCCATCTGAACCAGTAGTCCAATGGAAGCTTAATTGTTTTGGCCACAGGATTAAAAATCCAAGGAACATCATGTGGACAAAGTTGAGGAATAAACATGTGAATTATACTCTTTCCATTGTCATTCTTCCTGTTCTGAAGTGGCCACTCAAAGCCAGAGGGCACCAAGCCCAGTTAATACAGCAGCCATTGGCCTTTGGGTAAATAAGGAAACAGACGAGGGCAGAGAGTACAACAGGAAGAGCCAACGAAGGGTACCCAGCATGCCCATTCAGGAGGAAGAAGAAGCAGGCTACTGAAGTCATTCCAATCACCTAGTATCCTGCTTCAAGGACTGCCGCAACCAGTACTGTAAGCTGGGTACTGGGAAGAACAGTCTCGTTTTGGCACGATATGAGATTTATTTTTATTAATGTTTATTGTGTGTGTGTATGTATGTGTATGTTTATGTGAACATGGACTTGTGTGTATCATGGTATATATGTGTAGATCAAAGAACAGCTTGTGGGTGATGGTTCTCTCCTTCTACCATGTGGTTTCTGGAGACTGAACACAGGCATCAGACTGGGCAGCGAGACCCTTTACACACTGAACCATCCTGCCAGCTCCCACTTCTGACTTTAAAAGAATTTTGAGGTGGTTAGCTCAGTAGTGAAAGGAATTTATTGCTATTCCAGAAAAGTTCCCAGCACCTGGGAACTACGGCAAGTATGACTCTAGATCCAAGGAGTCCAATTGTTCTGGCCTCCATGGCCTCCACATGTCACACATGTGGCATAGAGTCACACAGACAAAAATAACACGTAAGAATTTAACAAGCCATTTTTTTTTTTTAAAATAAAGAATAGAATCTTACAAAGTTGTTAGGGCTGGTTTTGAACTCACTCTGGTCAAAGCTGGGGCAGGCCTTGACCTTGCAATCCTCTTGCTTCAGTCTATTGAGTAGTTGGGATTACGGCCTTTCCCAACTAGTGCTGCCTGGAGAAAATAGTTCCTAAATCCCACAGATGCCAGCATGCATAAAACAAAAATGACTGACCTTTTCAAGTTGTTCCATCTTTTCTGACCATTCCTAAAACAAAACAAAAGGGGAAGTAAGCTTTCCAGGGAAGAGAATCTGAAATACTAAGACTTTCAGAAAACAACTTGCACCTAAAAGTCATCAACAACAACAACAACAAAAGGAATGACACACAATAACATAGACCAACAAAAAATACCTATAGAATTGGTTCAATATTAAGAAAGCTAAATGTCCTTTAAAAAAAGGAAAATGAATTTTACATATATTCCTAGAACACAATACAGCCTGCGGGTGTCTGCTCAGTAGGATATTCAAGCTCTGCTCTTCTTCTGTGTCTCCCAGGAACACTGCTATTACTTCTTGAGAGGGGGCAGCTAGAATCTACTGAGTTGGGTCACATGGCTGATGTTTAGACATCAATTTACTGAAAGTCTTGGGAATTAAGAGCAAGAAGAGTGTTTGGTAATTGTCTGCTCTCTTGCTTAATTTTTTAATATGTGTTATGCCCTCTGGTGTATGACAAAGGAGGGGGGAAATTAGACTCCTCATTCACAAAACAGAATTCAAGGAAAATAGCATTGGTACAAAAGGTCTAATAACAATAGCTACAAAACAATATACTACTTTTTGACTGCTTTTTTCTCATATTTACACACATTCACATACCTTAGTTATCTATTGAGTACTAGTAGATGATGCTTTTGTATTTATACTTTAAAACAAGCCAACCACTTATCTACACTGTGAAACACTGATGTTTACCCTAATTTAAAACAATATCAAATATAACATATCCCATAGTTACTGTAATATTATTTTCCCTTTCACATTTTTTTTTGTTTTGTATTAATCTATTCCCCCCCCCTTTTTTTTTGGAGACAGGGTTTCAAACAGACCAGGCTGGCCTTGAATACTGATCCTCCTGTATCAACCCAAGTGTTGAGATTATAAACATGCACCACACTTGGCTTATTTTTCTTTTTGTTCTTATTTTTCTTTATGTAGCACCTTACAGTAGCTGTTTCTATGGGGATCAAGAGTTCCCTTCTGGGGCTGGAGAGATGGCTCAGAGGTTAAGAGCACTGACTGCTCTTCTGAAGGTCCTGAGTTCAAATCCCAGCAACCACATGGTGGCTCACAATCATCTGTAACAAGATCTGATGCCCTCTTCTGGAGTGTCTGAAGACAGCTACAGTGTACTTACATATAATAAAATCTAAAAAAAAGAAAAGAGTTCCCTTCTGTCTATACTTGATTTTGGAGAAAGGGTCAGAAGGGCTATTCGAACTGCTGTGAGTAATGTCCAGTAATTATACTGGAAGAGGCAAGTGCTTGGGGTGTAGGGTTGGGGACAACTTTTTAGAGGGTAAGATCTTTTTTGCAGGCTCACTAGTAGATTATGGATACATTACTTTCTGTTTCTATTTTACAAAGATACACAGAGAGAATAACTCTCACATTCTGGACACATTTCATGATTAAACTGTCAAGTCTGATTTCATAAGAAAAGGCCAAATGAATACTTAAAAAACTCATATGCAACCCTTTCCTTCTAGGTCACATAGACTTTTATCAGGTCTGTGTCATGATTTTGGGTCCCTAAGTGAAATCTTTTCTGAGCCTTGGGCAGTACCACATTTAAATACCTGGTCCTTCCTGGCTAATGCCAAAGCCAGTCCTTCTGCCATTTTGGCTCTGTTGGCTTGGAATGTTTCATTCTGTTCTTGAAATTTCCGCATGGAAGCTGTTAACAAAGAGGCTCTGTTTGAGACATGGAAATACTTCAGAAACAGCATGATGGACAGCTCATGTGAGTAGCTCACAAATGTCACTAATGAAAAAAGCAAGGTCACAGAAGTGAATTGACACTGTGAAATACTCAAGTTTCTAGAACCTTTTTGCCCTGTTAAGAGTCTGAGTCCTTACTTTTGCTTTCTGTAATAGTAAAGACATCAAACAGTAGCTTTTTTAATGGTATCATGACAAACACTTAAGGTAGGTGGGCAGAAAACACCAAGGCTGCTGTGAAGCGACAGCTACTACCTTTTCATCAGAAGTGAAAAACAAACTAAAAATCAAAGCCAGTAACAACAGCAACAAAACAAAAGCTTTCTTTAGTTTTCTTCTGACTTCCTGTAGCACCTTTCTTGGATGATAATACTCAAGGAAAACATGAGTTGGGATAGGTTAGGGTAATTTAACAAAATGTATGTCCATTTTATTGTTGGTATAGCGATGTCAGAGCTTCTCCACAGTCAATATAACAGTAATGAAACTATGTTGAAAATATTCTCCTAGGTTAGACCCAAGAGCCAGGTAATAGATTGTACTAAAACCTAAGGGCAATGAGATAGAAATGAGTACAGAATGATCCCCTCTTAAGTAGTACGCCTACAAAGCAACACAAATATGCTTATACTTGATAACTTTCAGTCAAATGTCACATCAATCTCATTAAGAACAGTATGAAATAGAGATATAAGTTCTGATGAGTACATGTAATAATATACTAATTCATTTAAAAGCTAAAGCCTGAAAAGATTAAAGAAAGCAGAAAAAAAAAATACGTACAATCCTGGTGTTTTTCTAATGCAATTTCAAGCTTCTCTTTTATCTTCTGCAAGTTTCGGACCTGTTCAGCATAGTCTTGGGTGAGGAGGGTGATGCACATACCAGGAGTGGACAAACATCAGGAAAGGAAGTTAATTAAACAAACAAACAAACAAACAAAAAAATGAATGAAAATGATGATGAGTTTCTTAACCTGAAAACCAGTCCTGTTAAGAAAAGCTAGGTAGAAAGCCTCCCATTAACAATGAATGACACAGGCAAACAGGAATAGTACAGACTTTCCATGGTATAAACAGTGAGTACAAACAGGTAGATTTGTTTAGCCTTGACAGAGAACAATTAGGCTAGGCCTGGTCATCAGAAATGCCCTGCTATGAAAAACCCACCATCATCTCCATTTATCTGTTCTAAGGCTCAGTGTTCCCTTGGTGGTTCGAATAAGAATGGTTTCCATAGGCACATATATTTGAACGCTTTGTCATCAGGGAGTGAAACTTTTGAAAGGATTAGAAGGATTAGGAGGTAGGGCCTTGCTGGAAGTATATCATAAGGAGTGGGCTTGAGGTTTCAAAAGCTATGTGGAGCCAGTCTGTCTGTCTCTCTGCCTGTGGATCAGGATGTAGCTCTCAGCTACTGCTCCAGTGATTGCTGCATGCAGCCATACTCCCAGCTACAACAACAATGGACTCAATTTCTGGAACTGTAAGGAAGCTCCCAGTTAAATGCTTTCTTTTATAATAGTTGCTTTGGTCATGGTCTCTCTACATAGCAACAGAATGGTGACTAAGACAGTTCCCATTCCCTGTTGCCTTCAGCAGCAATATGGCAGATCAAGGGTAATTACTAAAAGCTCACTAGCAACCATAAAACTGAACAGCAGTAGTTAGGTAAACAGCAAACACTTTAGCATAGAACTGCCTTTATGGTGTAGGTGCTCAATCTCTAGATTGGTGTAGGTGCTCCCTTTCTATACAGGAACTGAGTGACATAGGTCACCTCAAAGCTGAAAGAATTATCAGAGGTGCCAAAGAAAACAGTTTGGTATAATATAAAAGTAGAGAGTAGTTCAAATCTCAACTTTGTCAGTTCTTAGCTAAGAATCTTAAGTAAATTACTGATCCGGAATATTAGTTTCTTCATATATTAGTTGGAATTAATAATATCTATTTCTCTCTCGTTCGGAGAGATGGTTTCTCTGTGTAACTCTGGCTGTCCTGGAACTTCCTCTGTAGACCAGGCTGGCTTCAAACTCAGAGATCCTCTTGCCTCTGCCTCCTGAGTGCTGGGATTTAACTGCCTAATTACACAATAGGCCTAATTACATATATTTCAAAGGAAGCATTAAAGTAATAGATACATTAAGTGCTTGGCATACAGCAATGAGTAAAACATAGTTGCTATTGTTATTACTCATACAAAGCCAGCAACAATTCCTAAGATGTTAAGTGGACTGAGAAATGTCAAGGCCAACCATTCTCTTTTCTGTATTGGGAAAAGCACTTACTAACACTACAAGTGCCTTTCCAACATTAAGGAATAGTTATTTCACTTCTGTTACTAGTTGTTTACAGGTATCAATATAGAACAACTAACTTTATGGATAGGTGTACAAGATACTAACCACTGACTTTAAGCAGACTGTTTGGAGCTAGGTCTGAGTCTTAGTTTGGATCCCAGCTTTACCACTCACTACCTGTATGCCTTATCTTGTTGACCCCAAGAAGCTGAACCTGAAGAAAAAATGATTAACAATAGTGTGAATGATGCTATAGACTTCTGAGAGCTATACAAATCTATTTCACATACAATTCAGTGAATTTTAATTTACTGTTTTCACCCCCCAAAAATTGGCATAAAGTCAAGGATCAAAAGGAGACACATAAATCATGAACAACTTCACAGGGCAAAGCTATCAAAATATGTCCACTGTCAAAAAACAATAACAACAACAACAACAACAAAAAAAAAACCAAACAAAACTCACAACTCTAGTATGAACATGCCTTGTTTGGATAAAGGATATAATGTGAACTGTGTAAATTATAAACTGAACAGACTAAGAACTGAGTACGAATGGCCCCCACAGGCTCATATATTCGAATGCTTAGTCAATAAGGAGTGGCCCTATTTTAGAGGGATTAAGAGGCATGGCCTTGTTGGAGCAGGTGTGACCTAGTTGATGGGACTGTGTCACTCACTGGGTGTGTTCTTTGAGGTTCAAAAGCCCACGCCAGGCCCAATGTTTCCTTTTGCTTTCACATCAGGATCGGATCTGTTACTTCCCTAGCACCACAGTTGCCTATCACCATGCTCCCCACCATGATGAAAATGGACTACACCTCAGAAACTGTAAGCAAGCCCCCAGTTAAATGCTTTCTTTCTTAAGAGCTGCCTTGGTCATGTTGTTTCTACACAGCAACAGTAGTACAGTGACTAAGATAGGGGTGTAATTCTCATTACACCTCCTAAAGAAGCAGGTAATAGTTAGGAAAACCAGTAAAAAGTGGCCTCAAGCCCTGGAACAAGACTCACATGGGTGATGTGAGCTATACTAAGTAGCAGCCCAGTACCAAAGTTTATCTATAGCACATGGATTCAACATTTGTTGATCATTCCCTATCCTATAAATAGTGGTCCCTATAATTTTGTTCCTGAAAGTAAGCTATGCTAATGGTGGAACATGGTCAAATCTATTCTATATACATTTTTTTTCTCATTGTTTAAAAAAAAAAAGTCTTCAAACTTCATGTTTTTTATTTTGTTTTTTTTTTTTTTGTTAATTTTCTGTGCACATGCATGCATTAGAGGAAAATTTTCAGGAGGTGGTCCTCTCTTTCCTCCATTTGGGTCCCAGGGATTCAAACTCAGTTGTCAGTCTTGGCAGTGTCCACTGACCCTCTGAACCATCTCTCTGACTCTCCCTACCCCCAGCATCTTGCTATGGAGTCTAGGTTGGTCTTATATTTACAATCTTCCTGCCTCCCTAAGCACTATTATCAAAGGCCTGCAGCACCATACCATCCTTTATATGAACTTTAAACACTTTTTATAGCTGTGGCTAGAAACTTCAGCAGCAGAAAAATAGATGCTTTTAAAAAATAAACTTTCTGACTAGGAGATCAGATGTTATGTGGAAGTTACTATAGAGTTACCCTATAAAGCAGGCTCATAGCAGGGGAGGGACATCTGGCCTATGTCTGCTGTTTATGGCTTCTCAACACATACCAGAAAGTCTGGCCTCTAACTTCCGTATCTGTTCATTTCTTCTCAAAAGCTGGGATGAGAGATCTTCTCTGGAGCTGCTTCCATCAGAAGCCTGGGATAGATGAAAAGGAAGAACAGTTCATGTGGGTCTCTAGCCCTGTGAGCCAGCGCTAGCTAGAAAAGCAACACCTCTTCTTTATATGTATTACATTTTAGTTGAATAAATCACTAAAGCCTTCGTAATGAGGCCTTTCTCCTCCACCTGTAAAATGGAAGTGACACTACCTTCCTGAGTGACATGAAAGCCATAGGTGCTGTCACACAAGCACATGTCACATAATGTGTAATATGCTGGTGTAAGCTACTGCAATAAATGCAGTCCTTTGTCTAGTAGCATAGAATAAATAAATTCCTTATTATCATATTACACCAAGAATATAATTCAAAAAAAGAAATCACTTTGTCTTCTAAAGATTAAGTTCCTGGAATAAAGGGGGTAGGGTCTTTAACAAAGAACCATATAGTCTTGTGCATGGCTAAGACTTCATCCTGTATTGGTAAAGCTTCAGTATTCCCACTTACAAAACCAAAGGTTATTGTGATGGTTTGTATATGCTCGTCCCAGGGAGTGGCACTATTAGAAGGTGTGGCCTTGTTGGAGGAAGTGTGTCACTGTGGGGATGGGCTTGGAGATCTTCCTCCTAGATGCCCAAGGATTCCCAGTCTGTTCCTGGTTTCCTTTGGATAAATTCATAGAACTCTCAGCTCCTCCTGCACCATGCCTGCCTGGATGCTGCCATGCTCCTGCCTTGATGATAATGGACTGAACCTCTGAACCTGTAAGCCAGGCCCAATTAAATGTTGTCTTTTATAAAACTTGCATTGGTCATGGTGTCTGTTCACAGCCGTAAAACCCTAACTAAGACAGTTATTAATCTAAACCTCCAAAATGTATCAGATTTTCACAGAAAACATGCATTCAATAGTTCAATATATGAATAGGCATCTACTTTCTGCCCCAACAGTCATTGTTTTTTAAAGATTTGTTTATTATATGTAAGTACACTGTAGCTGTCTTTGGACACTCCAGAAGAGGGAGTCAGATCTTGTTATGGATGTTGTGAGCCACCATGTAGTTGCTGGGATTTGAACTCAGGGCCTTCAGAAGAGCAGTCAGTGCTCTTAACCACTGAGCCATCTGTCCAGCTCCAACAGTCAATTATTTTAAAACTTTTGGAAAGCTGTGTGCAGTGGTGCACACTTTAATTCCAGCACTGGGAGGCAGAGGCAGGTGAATCTTTGAGTTTAAGGCTAGCTTGGTCTACATAGGCTGTTCTAGGACAGCCAGGAAAGTCAAACTCTGTCTCAAAAACAGACAAACAAACAAACAACGTACTTATGGAAAGCTAGGCATGGTGACAAAGGCCTTAACCCTAGGTCAGGAAGCAGAGGTGGTGTATCTCTTTGAGTTAGAAGATAGCCTGTGTTATAAAAAAAAACCTCAAAACTTAAAAGTCTATACGTACTATTATTACTTTGGATATCATCTGTTACTGCTAAGACATAGTTTACTTTAGGGGGAGAGGTTTCTTTTCGGTTTTGAGACAAAGTTTCATTCTCTAGTTCAGGCTGGCCTTGAACTTGGTTGTATTACTGCCTCAGCTTCCTGAATTCTGGAATTACAGGCATATGCCACCATGCCCAGCTGATATTTTAACCCTTTTTCCTCAAAATTTTTGCATTTATTTATTTATGTATATGTATGTACATTTGTGTGGAGGTCAGAGGACATTTGCAGTAGTTGGTTCACACCTACCATATAGGTCCTAGGGATCAAACTTAAGTAATGAGGCCTGCAGCAAGTGCCTTTACCCAATAAGCCATCTCTCCAGTTTGGATATTTAGACTCCTATCTTTTCATTACTACTATTACTTCTTTTTTTTTTTTTTTTTTTTTTTTTTGGTTTTTCGAGACAGGGTTTCTCTGTGTAGCCCTGGCTGTCCTGGAACTCACTTTGTAGACCAGGCTAGCCTTGAACTCAGAAATCCTCCTGTCTCTGCCTCCCAAGTGCTGGGATTAAAGGCGTGCGCCACCACCGCTTCTGATGAAGAACAATGAGAAGAAGGAAAGGAGAGTGGGATGGGATGAGTAAAACAAACGAAGCATGTAGGACAATGCCATAAGGAAGATTACTAATTTGTAAGCTACTCACAAAATATTTTTTTGAAATAGGGGCTGGGGAGATGGTTCAGTGGATAAAGTACCTGCTGTAGAAAGACATTTAAGTTTGGATCTGCCAGGTATGGTGGTACTTCCTGTAACCCCTGTACTATGTGGGAGAGAAGACAGGCAGGTTCCATAGCAAAATGGTGAGTTCCATGCTCAGTGGGAAAGAGTGCTTGCTGGGCAAGCATGAGGACTTGAGTTGAATTTCTAAGCACCTAGAAAAAATACCAAACATGTCTGCATGTACCTGAACCCCAATGTTAGGGGAGGACAAGTGGATTACAAGAACTCCTTAGCCAGCCTGCATAGCTCAAAAGAACTTCTTACTGAGCGAGAGACCCACTCTGAAAGAAGTCAGGGAGCAAGAGGAAGATACCCAATGTTCTCTTTGCCTTTGCATGTGTGTGTACCTAGGCACCCACATGCATACACAAACACTCAAGACCAAAATAAAATAAAATAAAATAAAATGGTAGGGATCAACCGAGGAAGATTCCCAAAGCTGACCTCTAGCCTCCACATATGCCTGCACAGCTAAGTATACCTGCATATATATATGTGTATACTTAATGCACATCACACACACATGTGGGGGCAGGCAAACAAAATTTAAAATATTAAAAGAAAATCTTTTTACCTTTTTCAAAAACATTTTTAGACAGTGTTTTCCTATATGGCCCAGTCTGGCCTTGAACTTAAGATCTTCCTTCCTTAGTCTCCCAAATGCTAAGATTATAGGTATGTGTCACCCTGATGACACCCTAGTCTTTGGTTTAACTATAAAAGTTTTCAAAACTCCATCAAAGTAGGGAGTGTGGCCTAGCAATCATTTCCCATTTGCCCCTCAAATGTTTTTCTCACATTTGCTTCTTCAATTGCTTCAGGACCTTTTATTTTGAACTCTAATATACATTTCTAAAGAATGGTATTTTTCTACTTAGGCAGAATCCTGTTACCACAACAAACAAAACTGAAAATAATACTAATAATACCTCATCTTTTATACTGTTTTTAGAGTTTATCTTCATGATGGTTTTATAGGTGGATGAACAATTTCCAACCCATTTTAAACATTTATTTAACTGTTCAGGTACTTGCCATTCAATCTTTACCGGGAGCCAGTTTCTTTCTTTTTTTGTCTGGTACTGAGTAAACCTAGAAACCTAAGGCTTATAAAAAGATTCTGTACTGGGGGTTGAATCTAGAGCTTCACATGTTAGTAAAGTGCTCTTCCAGTGGGCCTACCCTTTCAGGATCAGTGTCAAGGACAGGTAGACGTAGTCTGTGGAGTCATAGCACCTGGGTTCAAGCCCCACTTTCATCACTTCTTAGCTGCAAGAATCTGGTCTGATTACCCAAGTGTACACTGCTTCCCTCATGGCAAACTGTGACAGTGACCTGGATTGACCTTACAGAGCTATGTGAGGAGTACATAAAGCAGCACTGTCAGTCCCCAGAGCAGAAGCTGCCACACATTTACTCCTATTACACATCATCTTCTCCGAGTTGTCTTCTCTGTTTACACTTCTATAACAGATGACACCGGTAGCTTAGAGATGACAGAAATGGACTTCTTAGTTCTGTAGTTTGAGAACACTAAGATCAGGGCTCAGGGAAAGTTTTGTGTTTGGTAAGGGCTCACTTTTTAGTTCATGGATGGGAAACTTTTTGCTGCATCCTGCATGTCTGGAGCTTTTATAAGGGCACTAATCCTAACTTCCTGACTTCCTCCTCTCTCAAAGGTCCTACTTCCTAATGCCAATAGTGGTGAACTGTGAGAGACAAAAACAGAGCAAGTTGTTTTATTACTGTGAATGAGATATCCTAGGTTCTAGCAGTGCTAAACATTAGGAACAGTGATGAAACAGGCTTCCCTAAAACAGCAGCAGCAACAGCAGAGGCTGATTATGAAATACTAAAAATTGGGTCCTATAGGATTTCTATAGGAAATACATATTTCCTAGATGTATGGGTGTTTTGCCTGCATGCATGTCTGTGCATCACATGTGTACAGCATCCCTCAGCAGACATTTTCCAAGTATTGTTACAGCTTAGTTCTTGGGGAACAGAGTATAATACTGTGGGAGTTGCAGTTTTCCCACCTCCCCCCTGATGACAGCAGTCAGAGAAAGTCTACACTGAGTACTCCTGGCATATCACCCAGCCTAGGGGATGGTTTGAGAGATCCCTGACATATACTTTAATAAGCATAGATCCAGTTTATATTCCTGCTTCACAGATATATAAACAAAGAAAAGTGAAAGAAGATGTCCACGGTCTTGCTGTAATAATGCAGCAAGAAATGAAATTTAGCTTGGGGAGGTGTCACCTACCTTTAACCCCAGCCCTCAGGAAGCAGAGGCAAGGAGATCGCTTTGAGACTGAGGTCGATCAAGCCTACAAAGTGAAACCATGCTTCAAGAGAATAATCGTCAAGTGAATCAGCACTAGCAATTCAGAGTAACAGGTGCTACTACTGAGGAAAGAGAAAATATGCACCAAACTCAGGAGGAAAGGGCCAGGGCCCAAGGGGCTTTCTAGAAGTGACATGAGAGGAAAATCTCTGATGCCCAAGAATCTGTCAGAAGAACAGAGAATGAAAGAGAGCAGCACATTCTAGCGAGTAAATAGGATAGACAAACAATTCTTAGCAGGAAGCAATAAAGTTTGTTTCAGGAAGTTAAATTAAATATGGATCTAGCTAGCGTAGAGTGTAAGAAAGTTGAGTAAGATCAAGTTGGATAGGTAAGCTATGACAAAACCATCAGTTTATATACCATAGTAATGAGTTCCTGAAAATGAGGAAAAAGTTACAGTTTTAAGCATTAAGAGACATGAATAGATTTACTTTTAAGGTTATCTTGAGGAAAAGCTACTGGAGGCAGGGCATCCAGATTGGTGACTTTTATCCAGAAAAAAGGTAACTTGGGTAAAAGGGAAACACAAGTAAATGCACTAGTAGATGGAGTAGAGAGGGAAGTTTTAGAGACATTTGGAAAATAATCCAAAATAGCTGTTGACTTACGCACTAAGAAGTCAAAAGAAGGGGGATTCTAAAAAGTCTTTATGGCTTCTGTTCAAGGACTTGGGCAGATGAAATGCATGTTGAAAGATGTAGTTAAGGAGTCCAATTTGTCTATTTTGAATCTGAGATGACACAGGAAAGATGTCTGTTTAAAGAAATATACTCAGTTGGCTATAAGTGATCAGAGATAGGGAGTGAAGATCAGGCTATGAAATTACTTAAATTCAAATAGGTTACTGGAAAAGTCTCAAAGCCAAGTAGTCCCTAAATTCAAGTCAAACTCTATGACTGGAACAAACTATAGATGACAGACCTTCTTTATCATCAACAGGAAGGGAAAGCAGGTCCTCCTGCTGTAGAACTCAGCATTAAAACTAAATTCTTCAGCTAGGCAATCAAATAGCCACTCCCATTTTCTGTTTGTCATAGGAGCCAATGATAATCTTTATCTTGTAATTTTATTGCTCCACTCCAATAACCTAATAGCTTTACCATGTAATACGATCTGGATTCAGGTAGAGGAAAAAAAAGAGAAGACTCAGCTGACCATGGAAACAATTCCAGTGTCAATCACCAGAAGAAAGATAAAACACAGCCTTTCAAATGGGGATTCTTTTAGTAAAGGTAAAAATAAATGAATCATATCTTCAGGGAACATAGATGCATTTTGGGAAAATGTTGGGTTAAAGAAAAAAAAAGGTAAGTCCAAGAAGAGTATGGCATGCCCTTTTCATAAGCCCAAAAATACAGTTTTAAATAATAAATTATTTATGAGCTCAAACATAAATGGTCAGATATTTTAAAAAGCAAGAAAATGATAAACACAAAGTCTAGGCTACTGTCTATACTGCACAGCTGTGGAATTTGGAAGTAGCACATAGGTGGCTTTAACAGCATTATTAATGTTCTACTTCTTACATGGGCACTAGATTTGCTTCATGACTTACACTTCACATATACATTGTTCTTTATATGCTTTCTTACTTTGTAGACCTGGAGAATAAGCCTGCTTTTATGTTACACATATTCATATATAAGAATATATCAAGCACTAAAATCCCTTAAAGAGTCATTTAACAGCCTGGCAGTGGTGGCGCACACCTTTAATCCCAAAGGCAGAGGCAGGAGGATTTCTGAGTTCGAGGCCAGCCTGGTCTACAAAGTGAGTTCCAGGACAGCCAGGGCTACACAGAGAAACCCTGTCTTGAAAAACAAAAAACAAAACAAAACAAACAAACAAACAAAGAGTCATTTAATTTAGTATAATCCTCAAGCATTACTCTTTCCTGATAAAAGCAGCATACTGTGAAATCTTACCAAACACACACGCATGCACACGCACACATACACACATTTATGAACAACATAGGATGCTGAATCTATAGTGATAATTTCTCATCAACTTTCCCAAAAAACTGCACTCTGGCTAATTCAAGACAATGACTTAAAATTTATGTGCCTATAGGGAAAACAAGATGTACATAATACATTCATTCATTATTCACTTATTTACTTTTTTTTTTTTGAGACTTTTTTTTCTGTATAGCCCTGCCTATCCTGGAACCAGCTCTGTAGATGAGGCTGGCCTCAAACTCAAAGAGATCCATCTGCTTCTGCCTCTCAAGTGCTGGGATTAAAGGTATGTACCATCACACAGGGCAAGATGTATATTTTAATAGACCAAAACAAAAAAGATGCACAAGTTATACATAAATGGAAAAATGAAATAAGAGGGTAATTGCACAGAATACATAAGGAGAAAAATGGATAAAAAAATAATAAAGCAAATGCTAGTAAGAATGAAAAATGAGAAATGCAGAGTTTTCTATAAAGTAGAAAAAGCACAAAATAATCTAAAAACTTTTACTGGAAAGATTTCTTGCAGTAGTACTTAGGAAACATATACTGACTCCATCAAACATTCAAAGAAAGAGCAGACACTTACAAAATCATCTCCGGAGTCAGCCCCCATGGAGGCCACAGACTCCTTGCTCACAGATCGTGGGATCCTTATAGTGCCACCTGGTCTTTGAGCAACAGCAGTCTCTTCTGCAATTTTCTTCTTTAGTTTTGCAAACATTTTTGCTGTGTGGGTATCTTTCAGGGGAAACTAACCCCTGGACTTCTCAGTGAATGAAATTCATTCACACCTCCAGGCTAGCTGCATCCCACTTAAATGTGGGCCAAAGAATTTTGGCAACACAGGATCTATAAATCAGATGAAAGATATAGCTGTCAGATTCAGTTATAAGTACACACGTACACACACACACACACGAACATAATTATTAAGCATTTAAAAAACATTCAGGTGCTTCACTTACATATATGAATGAGGATATCTGGTCTGAAGGAGGCAGAATAACCTGCCAAGGACTGTATGGCTACGTATATAGGGCTAGTGTCTGAACACAGAGCTGACTCATAAACCTCAACCTTTTGTTTTAGCAATGGCACATGTAAAATTTTCCAGGTCAACAACATGTAATCACAACTTAATGTTTCAAATCTTTTTTCTAATAATATACTAAGAATTTAGTGTGGTTTTTTTTTCTCTTTAAGTTAAAAGACACAAAATATGCAACTCAATCCCTGGTTTTCAATCAGGTGCTTCCTCCTAGAGAGGGGAAAAGTTACAACATAGAAAAAACCGACCAAGAAACCCAGTAGAACTATAGCCATCAGATACCCTTTAACTTTTCACACCTTTGTGGAAATGTATAATTTTCTTTGTGCTTGATAATATTACATCAAGCCACAATTTCTTCCCATATGATAGTCAACATGAGATTCAAAATTTCTTTCCTTCAATGGTATATAAAACATTACTGGGTCAGGTGTGGTGGTGCAGAGGCAGAAGGATTTCTGTGAGTTCAAGGCAAGTCTGGTCTACACAGCTCCAGGTCAGTTAGGGAGGGCTGCACAGTGAGATATTGTCTCAAAAACAAAGTAAAGCAAACTCCTACTGTTCTGTTTCAACCTTAACTTTTCACTTCCTGTGAAGGATATACTCTGTTGTAAGATGACAGATGATGCCTTACCACTTCAGATTATTCATTAAGTCTATGAAATCCTTCAAAACTTTACCCCCAATATCTGTAAACCACAGTACTCACCTGTCTTATCTACTATATTTAAAACAGTCTGGAGGTCAAAGTCACTGCCCTGTGTGAAAACAAAGATAAAATAGGTTGGATATTTCAAGCGCAAGATCAAAATGTTCAGCGCGAGCGGGACAAAGGAAGGGGGGGGCAGGGCTGAATAAGTGGGCAAATACACCTTGCTACTAATGTACTACTGTCACCGAGATGCTCCTCAGTCCCAGTGATCAGCCTAAGAATTTCACCTTTAAGCAGAAAGAATTTCTCATAGCATTGGTGCCTACATCCATGTCTCCCTAGGAGTTCTGAGCAAAACATCTTGAATTAGTTGAAGGCTTCCCAGTGACAATATTTATTTTTCAGCTGATTCTCACAGCTGGTCAGGCTTGTGGTCTGGTCCCTGAGCCCTCACTCGCACTAAGTTGCTAGAATGACAGCAAAGTTCATACAGATGGTTAAGGTCCAGAGGTGCAGGTCATCGCAATTTGGATCCCACTCCCTCTGGCTCGCTCTGGAGCCGCGGCCCTGCTAGGGCTGTCAACCAAGGGAGGGGCTCAAGCTCTGGTAGACAGTGGTGAGACTGCGCCCCTGAAAAGAGTAGTGGCTTGGCTTAGGACGCGCAGGGCAGCTCCAGACCCCCAGGCCAAGGGGGCAGCCTCCGCCCTGAGTCCCCTGAGCACTCCGGCACCGTCCCCACCCCTGGGTTGGGGTCCATCACGTCCAGACCTCGCAGTAGACCGCCGGAGGCCATGGGAGAGAGGGAGGCCTACTTGCGTCCAGGGACTCCTGTAGCGCACTTGCTGTCTAAGAGCAGCCACGCCTCCGCGGACTCTCGAGGGCGCTTGGCCCCCACCTCAGGCCGACAAGCCGAGCACCGACCCGGAACCGCACGTTTGCCGCGCGCCGGAAGTGGCAGAGCGTCGGCTGGGTTCTCCGCGCGCGCATGCGCCCGTGTGCAACTTAGCGGCGCCCGAGCGAGGTGCTTATGCCGTTGGACTGGAACGGCTCTAGGGCGTGGGCACCCTCACCTGTGCTGGCCGGCCACTGCCACGTCAGCGAGAGGCACCGCAACCTGGCCACCCTCGATCGGCACCTTCCCTTCTGAAGAGGGAGGAACCCCGTGGCGTGCGGTTCTCCAGGAAAGCCTGTGCTCCAAAAACTACAGCGGGCACCTTTCCGTCCTAATTGCTGTCGGTCAAGTTTCATACAACTGAAAGAAGTTCCTAGAATCTTATTATCCTTGTTCTGCCTAAGTAAGACTTCCATATTTCTCAGTTACAAGCCACGCATTCTACATTATAGCAACTTCAGTTCTGCCCCAGAAGCAACACTAGCCTAAGGGTTTTGTTGATTCCATTTACTACAGTTTCCTCTTGTCCTAGTTGTAGTAGCAACCAGGCAGGGAGAAAATAAATACTTTAGAAACAGTATTCTCAATCTACAAAATAATTATAAGCGTGAATCTGTAACTCAAGACAGCTAGAAGCGCCCAAGATATTACCCCAAACAAGGAAACAGCTGTTAATACTAAAGTACACAAAACTTTACGCAAATAATGTTTATTTTTTATATTGATGATACACTTAATATATACGTGATTCAAGATAAAAAATTCATTTACAAGAGTTCACACTAGTTGAATGTATACACATTCCTAGAGAATATTTATCAATGCAAAGTTCTTTATTACACTGACCACACCCAAAAAAATCTGTAATCTTGTTATTTAACAAACATCAAAACAACGTTTTATTTTCCATCCTAGTATTTATGTGCCCTCAAAGTGACAGGCACTGTGTAACAGTTAAGAATATTGGAACGCCTATGGAATCTGCTCTGTAGAATCACAGTGTTTACTCTGAAATTCATGTAGTGAAGAAGTGAAAGGCTCACATTCTTTATGACAAATTACATACACAAGAGTTAAGTGAAAAACTCAAGAAAATAAATGTTCAAGAACTTGACAATTCCTAAGGTCTATAAAATGTTAACTATAACAGACAAAAGCAGAAAATGACTGCTGGAAAGGAACAAAATCAAATTAAAATCCTTAAGAGAATATATGGTTTAAGCAATTTAGAAACACCACAGACAAGACTTTTACAATACAAATGTTCAAGTCAAATGATACAATAGAATTCCCCTTAGTCACTGTGGTAAAGTCTTTTCAAAAATGACAGGTAACACATAAAAATTGTGAATCTAAACAGTTTACTGCATAACAGAGCTGACTGACAGGCTTATTTTAAAGTATTAACTCACAATACCCAGATTTTAATACAAATGAACAAGACTGTCTCAAGGATCATAGTGATCTGTGAACAACTAGATAGGCAATCAGCTTTATTTGTACGACAGAGAGCACTTAGATAAGGATTGTTACGTGAAAATTATTGTGCTTCAATCTGTTGAGAGCTAATATAACTGTATAATCCCTACAGTGTTACAATTCTATAACATTTCAGTTACAGACAAGCACATTTAAAAAAAGTGTCTTACACTACTAGAAAGTCAAGTATAGTTTCTGCTATTTCAACAAGTGCATTTCTGCCTAACATAGTGTAGACAACAGGTTCACCATTATTTTCAGGGTAAAAGATCAACAGAACTTAAAAAAAAAGACCCCAAAATCCTTTATTTAATAACCTTTAGTGATATAAAGCTAATTGATACTAAGTCTTAAAATGGAGTCTGCCCAGAAAAATAACAAAGTTCTCTAAAATTAGTTACAGCAAAAGTAGTTTACAGCAAAGTAAAAATATATGACTTCTAACTACTTCATCTGATTCAGTGACAAATGCAACTACTTATATTGGTGTTACAAAATTAGGGTAACTTTTCTGGGGAAATTTCTTCTCTTGTAATCTCTACTAAGCATTACTTACTATATAAGACCTTCCTGCCTCAATTTTAAGAATCCTACAACATACAGGACTCCAGTTGAAGAGCAAGGCTTATTTAAAAAAAAAAAAGTTTGGAAAACTAGTGATTATGGTCTGTGTGGCAAAAAGAATGCTTCTATGCAACTACAAGTGGCCACATAAGTTCTAAATTACTACGCTGAACCACAAAATGTAATTTAATGATGATATAATAATTCTTAAAAAACAAGCCCATTCCTTAGGAAAAAGTAACAGAATTTATTATGTTACAACACTTTAAGTAGTTTTTCCCCCTAAAGACTTTAAAATACATCACTGTATACTTTTAACTTAGGAAAAAAAAATCAGTGGCATGCAAAAGAGGATGGGAGCTAAGATTCTGTAAACATACAATGGCATTTCTCTGTGGTTTGGAAGTGTTTACTTGGCAATGGGATGACATCATTTGACATTTTATAATGGTTATTAATGCTGGTTTCATGCTTGAAAATTCATGGTTCAAACTCTAATGTTTATAAATCATTTTTGAACCTGGGACCAAAGGACATTTATTACAGTTTTAAACGAGGGGAAAAAAGTGATATATACAAAAGTATAAAAATTTAGTTACCTTTCACTTCAGACTTATAAAAAGAAAAAACTTAGCCATAACACCTCTCTTCAATTTGAAAGTGATGTAACTCAGTTAATTTTCATTTCATAAGAATGAAAATTTAAAAAGTTAAATCTGGGATCTGAAAAAAGTAAAATCTGAAATTAGTGACACTGCCACAAACAATACTACATATAAAAAGATGATTGTCTTAGGATACAGACTAGAATTGTCCACTTAAAAGGAAAAATATTTGTAATTTGTAGATTGTTTTGTGACCAAATTTAGACTGAGTCTGTAAGCAAATCAGTCAAATGCAATGTAATATACTTTAAACTGTTTTTAAAACTGAATGTACTGCCAATATGATAAACAAAACAAAACAAACAACAATAACAAACTTAAGATTTGAAAACCACAAAAAGAAATATTTTAAAATTATGAAATGGTATTACAGTTATGAATACCAGTGTTGTGTAAAAAATGAAACTCCAAATTGATTTTCACTTAAGAAAACATACAAAATTTCAAAGAAAATACATGTATAGTACCAAATAGTTAATACTTAATGCACTTATCCTTACTTCATTGTATGCTCTCCTACATTATTCCTTTCCTGTAAGCAGGCGATTGATCCCATCCTCACATAAATTATTCTCCATTAAATACAATGCATGTTGAAAATTACATTCTTCTGCTCAGAACTCAGTGAGGATAGGACTTAAGTATAGTTACATTTGGAAGACCTATTCTGAGGAAGATGAATCATCTTACTTTTATTAAATTATGTGGTAAGCAGTGTTCAGGAAAGACTAGGAGTTGACTATGTGTGCATAAGCATTCATGGGAATATGGAGGAAAAGGCTTGGTTTTCCCAGCAACTCGTATTTTACTGAACTGCAAAGTCACCAGCTTTGTTACTGTTTGGGACAGAAGTTACAGGCACAGCATCACTTTACCATACTATGTTTTTTAAAAAGAAAATAAACACATAGGTGTATTATATGCCTATGCCTCACATGCAGGCAGTGCACATGCATGTAGTGCCTGCAGAGGCCAGAAGAAGATATCTGATGCTCTGGAACTGAAGGTTGTGAGCAGCTATGTGTGTGCTAGGAATTAAACCCAGGTCTTCCTGCCCAGGTGTGGTAGGTGGTACATGACTTTAATCTCAGCACTCAGAAAGTGGAGGTAAGAGGATCTCTGTGAATTCGAGGGCAGCAAGCTCCAGGACAGTCAGGGCTACATAAGGAGACAGTCTCAAAAAAGCAAACCACAAAGAGGGACTCTTACTAACTGCTCAGCCATCTCTCCAGCCCGTTTTATGAATTTTAAACAACATAATATTTGATCATCCTCCTTCAAAAAAGGTTTGGTTAAAATAACATTAGAGTCTGTGAACATTTTTTGAAAGGATTTCTCAGGAAAAAAACACATTAATGCATCTTAATGGATTTCAGGAAAAACATAACTTTAAGAGTATAATTGAAAAGTGTTATGAATAACTTGATGCTTTATTAACAATAGGGCAGGGGCAAATGTAATAATTTTAGAAGTGGTAAAATTGACTCAAACTGATTTTTCTCTTTGCAACAAGTAATAAAAGAGATTTGGTTTTTGGAAGAATACAGTAGAAAGTTGCCCTGGAGTTATATTTTACAATGCAGAAATAACTTTATTCTTTTTAGTAAATGTATCAAAGTGTCTAAACATCCCTTATCTTCATTCATGCAAATAAACACATGAACTAAAAATACTAATATACTGCAAACCCCAGACATTCACAAATTGACACTGTACATAATTTCTGTAATTTTACTGTCTCCAACACCATCATCCCAAGTCTGTTATGATTTTTTTTGGGGGGGGTGTGTTTTCAAAACAGGGTTTCTCTATATAGCTCTGGCTATCCTGGGACTCACTCTGTAGATCAGGCTCGCCTTGAACTCAGAAATCTGCCTGCCTCTGCCTCCTAAGTGCTGGGATTAAAGGTGTGCGCCACCACTGCCCGACATCTGTTAGGACTGAGCCAGGATTTCCTGTGGCCCATGCTAATCCTAAACTTACTATGTACCAGAATCTGGCCTCAAACTTCTACCTCCCCCTCCTAAGAACTGGGATTACAGATACCCTCCCCACCCCCACATATTGCGCTCAGCTAGAACCCTAGGATTTTATAGCCTCTTAGGTACTTCATATTAAGAAATCTACTTTGTGTGTGAATTTATGGTTAAATTGTACAGTAAAAGTATTCCCAGAGAACTCAGCAATAAAAGTAAAGGCTCTGAATTCGCTGGAAGCATTTTTCAGATGAATAGACTTATCTTTGATATGCAATGCCAGCAAAAAAAGTTTACTTAGCCAGATAGCTGCTGTAGACACACACACATCAACAACCCAGTTCCCCTCTATCCAGCCCACTGAGGTTTGGCCTTTTTTTCCTTTTTTTTTTAATGTCCCTTCTGTCTCACAGAGACACTTATAAAATGAGCATACTGAAGGGAACGGAGACACTTATAAAATGAGTATACTGAAGGGAAAAAACTCAGAAATTAAAATTTAGCATCAGATATTATAATGATAAACATGGCTATTTCCTCAACTTAAAAGACATTTCCTATTTTCAAGTGAGAGCATAGTAATTTTTCTCAATAGCCCTCAAAGTCCTACTCAGTACTAACACTTGAGTACAGGTTAAGAAATATGAAGAACTAATAGATTAAGACACTGCTGGTGTCTCAGTCTCACAAACGTAGTTTTTCAGGTTTCTAGCAAATATATCAATTTAAATGGAAGTTTGTGGATGACTTTAAAGCTGAGAATATGCAGCCTACTCTTAGTATCTTCCTATCTTGACTTCAACTCCAAAGGAGCCCATTTTATCTCAGCACAAGCCCCTTAAAATTGAGGCTTGTGAAGGATATCCAGCCACAACCTAATTATAGTAGCATGAACAATGCCACTCTGATGTCCTCACAGAACTAAAATAAATCAGCCCACAATGGGTATGGGTATATAATATGCACACACTGCATCACTGCATAACAAGATATTTAAAAATATGTACATATATATACAAAAAGTTTACAGAGATTTCATATAGCATCACAAAAATATACACATGCCATTAAAAATAAGATTTCAAATAAATAAGTTCTAAAAAGAGCCTTCGACCTAAGCACTCTTTAAGTTCTCCAAATAAACATGAGAATAGAAAACACTCCCAAATCTCCAGGAGACTCAAGGCATTCAATTCATATTCATATTAAGCCTTCCACTCATACAGAGAGGACTGATGATTCTGGCAGTGGCCAAGTATGCGGACACTAAAGTACCTTAATGTATCTCCAGTCCAGAACATTCTCTAGTTATTGAGGTGATTATAAGTCTCCACAGATAACTGAGACTTTTCAACTAGGTTGAACGCCCCCTCAGACACAGACAGAGATTGAATTTGGAGAAGGATGTGGCAGAAGGATCTGTGTCTGATTCAGAAGTCTCATCTGGACTTCTTCCTTGACATTAATGAAATTCAGTATCATTACCTATTTAAGGGAATTCTATTACATGACAGAGGAGAAAAAACAAAACCAAACTCCAAACCCAGACCTCGAGTCAGGAAAACCTCAAATAAGAACAAATTACACTTCAATTCCCAAACTGTGAAACATTTAACTTTGTAAAAAGTATAAAGGGCACAATAAATTCTGTGCTTTGAAAGTTTTTGAGAGCACCACTTCCTAGGAGAGAAACACTTACATACAAAGAATATATACTGCCTAAAATCAAAGAAAAAATTCTGATTTTATAATTAATAAAAAATGCTAGTGGTGGCTGATTCACTGGCATGAATATTCACTGTACTGGGATTTAAACATAGAGCCTTTCAGATACTAGGCAAGCACTCTATGACTGAGCCTTATTTTGACTGGTTTGAATATCCCAAACAGAACAAAATCTTAATTTTTATGTTAAGATTATAGAGCTCTAAAATTTTCCCTCCTGTTTATTACAGAAAGAAGCCTGAGCAATTGGGCTGAGATGAGCTTGTGTTTGTATGTCTATAACCAAATAACCAGTAGCTTCTGACATCGCAGCTTTCTTTCTATAAGACAGGAAAGGTGTCTGCTTTAGTATCAGAAATACATGGATACAGAAAGAAAATCCTGTTGTGCTTCACTTTGCTTTGTGCATAACCAGTCTATTACAGTCTGATTCTTCCTAGTTTGTTTACAGTGATTCTTAAGACACCAAAAACTTTATCAGAATCTACAGAGAAATTTGTGCAATATGAGTACAAAAATGTTGCTCCCTTGGCTTTACTCTTTTTAGTTTTACTATTTAAGTTTTTAAAAAGTCTAAGATTAAATGGTGCTTAAAATAGGCAAATCTATTTTTGTGAAAGGGTCTCATACTGTAGTGCAGGCTGGTCTAGAGCTTACTCTATATAGCTAAGGATGGCCTTGAACTCCTGACGCTCTTGCTATACCTCTAAGTACCAGGAATGGAAACCAGGGATGTATGCATGCTAGGCATGATTCTAATATTAAGCTATAATCTTAATCCTCAAGGCAAGGATTTTTAAGTCTCCTCTGCTTACCTTTCACATGCCATTAAAAAAACAGGTGGTACGTGTGACACGTTTGTTTTTATTTTTAAAGGCATAGATTTTTTTTTTAAAGTTTCAAATTTCCTACTACAGTTTTGCTCTCAAAAACTTCCAGATCTCTTAACAATTATTTTTGAGGTGGACTTTTGCTATATAATCTAGGTTAGCTCTGACCTTGCAGCCTTCCTGCCTTAGCCTCCTATGCACTGGGATTAAAGGCATGCATCGCCATACTCAGCTCAAAACTGTCTTGTTTTCTTGTTTTCTTTCAGGATTTCTGAATACTAGATAAATGCTCTACCAAGAAGCCATAGCCTCAGTTTTGGTCCATTTTATATCTTTAACCACTAGTTAGGAACTGCATTATTATTAGTTTAAGAACCCATGTTATAAGCTAGTTTTACACTGTGATCTCTAATATACACATTTTTCTGATCATGGAAGGTCTAATTTCTCCAGGGAAAGTCAGTTTAAGCAAGTCTCAAAACAGCTAAGTATGACCTAGGGGTTTTTGGTTTGTTTTGAACCATCTTAGTAAACACGATACAGGAAGGATGTTATAGTGCTAAAACCACACAAATCAACTTTTTTGGAAATAATGGGGAGGAAATCAACATTTTTTGGAATCAATGCTCCAAATTGTAGAATCACAGACAGAAATAGGATCTTAGGTGAGTCACTCATTTTATATGGAAGAATGCTAAAAAAAAAAATCCATAAAGTTATTTGTCTGTCAAAGGACATCATGCTAGTTACTAGAAAAGCCAGGATTAGAACTCAGACCTTTTGCTTATGAAACCAGTGGTCCTTATGCTTAGCAAAAAAGAATAAGACACAGGTCAGGGCCACTCTAGATGTGGGAGAACAAGGAAGTATATATTGTTGGTCAGTACTTAAGGAACTGGAACAGAGGCCAGACAGCTAATGACCATTTACTGCTACACTCCAGGAGAATAGTTAAAAAAAGGAAAATCATGATTTGCAAACAAAGTAGGCCTTTTAAAAAAGAAAAACCTCCACCTGGAAGGGCTCTTTCCAGATTAACCTTTTTCTAAGCTTTTAAAAATACTGTCTGAAAGAACATACAAACAATTTTAAAAGCAAATGAAACTTCCTAAGTCCCTGACCCAACCATAAACTGGACTTCACAAAATATGTACACCGGAGCAGATGTGGCCACAACTTACACCCACGTGATGCTGTAGTGAGAGTGACTGGGTTAAAATACCACATCAAAAATTTCCTTAGGGACACAGGAAAGAGGTACTGAAAACAACCACTCATTTCTCCAGGAACTGTTAGGGGTAGACCATGAACATAGGCAGAAGACTTTACAGTTCACAGATTTCTGAATTTAAATGCCATGCAACCCAAAGAGGCCAGGAAGGAAGAACCTTCACAGCTAGTACCTTTGAGATTATCAAGGAGATGGAGGGGACTAACATACAGAAATTTTCATATTACATACTGAGTCCTATTTAAAATAATAAAACAACTTGTGCATGAATATAAAATAACAAAACACAGGGAGTTTTAATATCTTACTTCCAAATTGTTAAAGCAAAATTAACTCACGATTTATTTTCTTAACACCCAGTTATCCTCAACTCACACTGATAGTCTCTCTAACATCGATGCCTTGGAAACTTGAATATGAAAAAAAGATTAGAAACTGTGCAGTGAGTATACCAAGGAATCGATCACAACACTGTTTAAAACCAATCAACGAAGAGTCTGCGTAGAAATCCTACTGGAGACATCACAGGATTATGAAACCAATGACTTGATTTTTGGCTGAAATATTTAAAAGTATTTTCCTTTGCATTTTTAGCACTCAAAGACCACAAAGAAAATAAAATATGCAAACAGATCTTATAATAATAGTACTCACATTCTAAGTAATATCTGTCATCTTAAAGTTCCAATTTAAGATTTAATTTCCAGATGCAAACCAATTCTAAATATGTTCTAAAAATTTGACATCATTTAATGAAATTCAAAGATCTCAAGACATCAGGTTGTACATCAGAGAGTAACTTATTTTCCTATCTATTAGTGTGGAGTGAAAAGAAACTCCACAGAAGGGCTCTGCTCTTGATTTTCAATAGTCCACGTGGCCAGTTTCACCACTACAAACTATTAGGTATTTCCCAAATCCAGGTCCAAGTTTAACTTGTGGATTTCCTCATTATGTAAAAATAAACAATATGTTCTTTTAAGGTGGCAATAGTAACTATTTGAGTGTGGGGGTAGATGTTGGAGGTAAGTATCTAATGTCAAAACCAAAAAATAAAAATTTTAAGATTGAGACTTTAAAAGACTTTAAAGATTGTATTTTAAAAGTTACCCTGAAAGTTTCAACTATTTTCAGCTTGCTTTTAAAATGGTGGTTCCTAAATCCAAAAATAAAAACCAAGTAACACACTATGTCTGTCATTACATTAAAAAACTGCACCATTTAAAATCTGTGGAAAATGATAAACTGTTAAACAAGAGGGTTTTAATAGTCATCCATAGAATTCTCAAAGAAGATGTTTCGAACATCCAGAATGGAGGCCAATTCCAAAATGTGCTTCTGAAGGTGAGGATTCTCCACAGTTTCATCCCTTGGCAGTTGTGGATAGGATTCTGGGTAATTTCGAGTTTCCTGGTAAATAAATAAAGTCATGTGTCATAGAGTGCTGGGAGGAAATTACTTGGCTTAACAGTATTAAGGAGCAGTTAAATGTTTATTTTTTTCTCTTACCAGTTATTATTACTAGTATATCTGTTTAGTTTTTGACTTTTAGACAGGATCCTCAAAATACGTGGTAATGTTCTTTTGTCAGCCTCCCGAAAGTGTAACCACATTTGGCTACTATACTGAATTACTAACAAGTGACAATTTTAACCTCTCAATATAGCTTCATATGTCTAGCTTAATATATTAGCATACAGAATTATTTCACAAATATTTGCTAACCTCTATGGCTGTTAGGCTCTATCTATATTCTATACTATCAAAATTCATACAAATCCTCAGAGATCCACACATGGAACTAAACAAACCACCCCACCGCCCAAATTCATTGCATGTATGAAAAAAGCTGTAATAGAAATCAAAATGAGTAAAAAGACAAAATCTAAAATAAAAACTTCCAGAAGAGAAAAAACCCTTTGTAAACTTAGAACAGAAAAGATTTCTTAGTTACCAGAAGAAAACAAATCAACCACAAAAGAAAATCTAATTAGCTGAATTTCCTCAGCACTTAAAAAGCTTAGTCTTCAAAAACTTATTGTTAAATGGAAAGATATTCACCACCATTCCTGATGAGTGAAATGCAGATAGGATCCCACCTACCTGGATGGGATCAGATTGTAGGTCTGATGGTACCCAGTGCAGCCTGTACACAATACCTTGCCAAGGGAGTTTTAATGACCTATTTTGAAAAATGGTCTGGCAGTTTCTAGAAATGGAACACACTACAACTTTCTGCCAATAAAACTCAAAAAATGGGGAGGAGCAAGTGGTCCTGATGGACAGTACAGTAACAAGTCATGTTCTACAAAGTGAACTCACGCTGGATGTCAAACAATCACAAAAGAAAAGCAAACTAGTGACAGGAGGAGACACTGGGTCGTGTCAGTGGAGAGGACAAGGAAGTAGGAATAGAGTCAGGGCTCAGTCATCACTATGACTGAGTTTCCTAATGATTATCTTTGAAAAGACTGAAAATAAAAAGATCTTGTGTTTCCATACAAGTTGAAAAGTTAAAGTTGCAGACAAGCTGAAGCCTTGTGGTGAGGCAGCATAAAAGATACTTCTTATTTTTAAAGAGTTTAGTTGGGAAAGGTCACGTTGCATGGTCTCATTCATTCATTCATTCGTTCATTCATTTTCAAAGATTTATTTTATGTGAGTACACTGTAGCTGTCTTCAGACACACCAGAAGAGAGTATCAGATCCCATTACAGATGGTTGTGAGCCACCATGTGGTTACTGGGAATTGAACTCAGGACCCCTGGAAGAGCAGTCAGTGCTCTTAACCGCTGAGCCATCTCTCCAGCCCCCATAAAAGACAATTCTATTAAAGTCTTCTCTGTATGTGAGGAACATAACAAAAATTCAAAGCCAAAACTCAAAATATATCTGCAAAGACTCACACAAGGTCTTCTACTTTGTACTGAAGCAGTTTCAGTTACAGCTAATATTACAGCTGTCCAGGTGATCAGCAACAACAGAACAATGGACTATTACTCAGAAACAAAATGAACTAAGTAGAGTTGTTTCAGAATACTTGTTGCTCTTGTAGGAGATCTGGGCTTGGTTGCTAATATCCACATGGAGGCTCAAAACCACCCAAAACTCCAGTTCCAGGAGATCTATGCTTCTATGATCTATGCTTATATGGCACACATATATGCGTACAAGCAAAACACTTATACATACACAAAAACATAAATAAAATTAATGACAAACAAGCTAGTGATATATGAAACAAAAAATGCACTAATCTTAGTAACAGCTTTACACAAGATGCTATTCGATGTGATTCAGGTTCATGATACGGCAGTGTAAAAACTATCATATGAGTAATGATTTGTGAAGAAGTGGTTCATAGACTCACCAGAGGGTTAGAGAGGAAACATTCTGGAATGATACTGTTGTATGGTTTATTAGAGGTTTGCATTCATAATAATACAATGTGTACTAATGGTGTACTTCATTTTTGTGCATTTCACTGTAAGCCTACATTGTGGGGCATACCTATAATCCAGGCACCCAGGAGGCTAAGGCAGGTGGATAGAAAGTTCAAGGCCAGCTTGGACTACATGGTGAGACTGTATCAATTATACAAAGCCAAGCTAGAAACAAGATGTAAGTATGTGGCAGAATACTTTGAAACCACAAGTTGTAAAAAGCTTTAAACCCCCTGCGCCTCCCAAACCTAATGTTCTATACTGAAGTAAAAAAATGCAATGGATAACATTAAAACCCAAAACCAACTTGGCCAGGACTCAGTTCAGTGCATTCTCCCAAATCTTATTAGAACACTTACTGCAGTAGATAGTATAACATGAAGACCTGTATCTGGACAATGTGGAGAGAATAGGATTGTGGTGCATTCAATCCTAAACAGATGTCTTCATTACTCCACCCACCAGGTGTTGGGATGACCTTTCTTCACACTGTGTGAAGGTGTGTCCCTGTATTTTCAGTTGTTGATTCTTGGCAGAGTTAAATACTGGGAGGATTTTGGTAGTGTCATTTCTATGGCCCATCACCCAGTTTTCCATATGTAAATGCTTGTCTTATCTCACCTGCCCAAAGATGAAGGTCAGGCAGCCCTCATTGCCTAAAGGCCACCTAGGAGATGGATCTGGCAATGTCTTGCTGCTGAGTGGTTCAGATTGAAATATGGGTTTTGTGTACTAGAGAGCTGACATCTGGATCTGGGGCAAGAAGTATGGTGGGGACATGACTTCTGAAAGGAGGGGAAGTGGGGAGGGAGGGGAGAAAAATAAAGAAAATGGGGAGGGAAGGGGGAAGGGAGATGAGGGTAGACTAGGAAGAGAATGGAAAGGAGCAGGAAGGCATTGTGTGTATGGTGGGGGAGTCAGGTTAAGTTAGAAGCTAGCTGAGAGTCTGCTCCAGCTACAGGACAAATGCTTTAAGCTATATAAGTAACCCCATGCTTAATTAAATAGAGAGTTGGTCCAAGAAAGCCCTGTAATACCCAGGGCTCAGGGATCTATGCAGAAAAAGAGGTGAAAAGCTGGAGAGATGGCTCAGCAGTTAGGAGCTCTGACTGCTCTTTGAGAGGTCCTGAGCTCAATTCCCAGTAACCACATGGTGGCTCACAACCATCTGTAATGGAATCCGATGCCCTCTTCTGGTGTGTCTTAAAACAGCTACAGTGTACTCACATACATAAAATAAATACATCTTTAAAAAAAAAAAAGACATGAAAAGACTTTCTAGACACGCTGGGGTGATATACACATGAGCTCACAGAGACTGATAGACGCAGAAGGACCAGCACAGGTACAAACCGGATAAAATCCTAACCCCAATCAAGAAGCTCTTTGTAATTGTTACAGTTGTCTGGGAAAATGAGTTTTCTACAATGGTGTATCACTAGGTTTATCAATCATATTCCAGGGTAGATCTCATGCCCAAGAGTAGCTGGCCAACATAAAACACATGTGTTTTGTCTGCATTTTGTTTTGTTTATTATTACTATTCTTTGCCTCATTGGCCTTTTTATTCGTTGTTAGTTTTTTTAAACAAGGTTTTTTTTAAACATGTAGCCTTGGCTAGCCTGGAGCTCACTATGTAGACTAGGCAGGCCTCAAACTCATAGAGATTCTTCTGATTGCCTCCTGAGTGCTGAGATTAAAGGCATGGACCAACTATTACTGTATCATTTATACAATAATAAACATCTGGAAGCAATCCAAATATCTATTATTGGCAGAATGGTAAGTAACTGAGTCAATACCAAAGAATGAAAACTGTAATCAACATGGCTCATTGTAGCAACATGCCATTCATATATGTACATATATATGCATGTACTTGTGTATATATATATTTTATTTTTTAGTGGTGCTGCTGATTGAACTCAGGACATTGTGCCCACTAGGTGGGCATTCTACCACTGAGCTATATCACTAGCCCTTAGAACACCACTGACTGAAATAAAGCAATATAAATCCAGTCATATACTAGACAGAAATGAAAATATACAAGGTTTTAATAGAAGGGAAATGATTACAGCACTCAGGGGAGCAGTTACATTTGTGGAGATATTTGGCAGAATCCACAGCAGTATTCCTATTTAAAGACAGTGTCTTATATATCCCAGGCTACCCTCAATAGGTAGTCAAGGGTGACCTTGAACTTGGACCTCTACCTCTGAAGTACTGGGAATTCAGTAGCTCATGAAAATGTTCCTAATGGGAACATGTGTCGAAGTATTGTTAATCTTTTTTTCTATCTATTTGTTTCAGCTTTTTGAGATAAGTTTTTACTGTGACTTCCAGGTTGACCTTGAACTTCTGAGTTCTGGGATCACAAGCATGCACCACCATTCCTATAATACTATTCATCTTAATGCTACATATTCTTACTTCTAAATACTATTCTGGATCTATTTAAACTTTATTTAATGTAAGTAAAATATAATAAACAATACTCAATAGCAAATTAAAATAATGAACTTGGTTTTTAATGGTTCTTTGCCTACCCGAAAGGCCTTGTGCATCCTCATGGTGGCTGAACAGAAGACAAACCTTGTGAGAAGCAATCGAAGAAATTCATCTCCAAAAAACTGAAGGAAGGCCTGATCTGCAGAGAGGAAGGGACAGTGAAAGGAGGTGACATGAAAATGACACTTCAATAGGAAACTAAGTTAAGGAGAGACTTCATGACTTTCATATCTGGGACAAGTACCTTTAAAAAAAAACCTATACAATATACAGCAGGAAACCACTTAAGCCACTACAGTAAGCTTTGTTAAGTGTTCAGGTAGATTAGCAGGGTACCTATTGAACGTGAATGGGTCAGTAGCTGGGCAATATCACGGTTGATTTTTCGAAGATATTCTTGACACTTTTCCCACAGGCCTCTACGCATGCTTGACAATCCAGACACAAATAGGAAGGCCATTAGAGGATTGTTCAAAAAGAGCGTGAAGAGGCTACCTCGCTGAGACTGATCTGTAATAACAAACATGTTACATACAGACAAGAGTTTTACAAAGGGTTAGCAAACACATAAGGAATATTTTAATATGCTGACAATGTGTAAAATTACAGCTATATCAGTAAATCACAATTCAACAACATGTAAATTCTTCATGAAGTTATGAAAACACACCCTAGGCATATTGCCTTCTAAATAAAATGAAAATATCGAGCCTCCTTCATTATGAATGATAAACAAACACATTCCTTATTATCTGAACAACAACTAGCCAACTTCATCTGAATGTGGCAAGTGTTGACCATGAAGGATCCATGATGTAAGTATCTAATGAACATCTGATTTGCCAACTTTCATGATCTGTTGTTCTTTCTCTGTAACCCAGGCAGGCCCTTTTTGAGATAGGGTCTTATGGAGCCTAGGCTGGCCTTGAACTCATGAAGTAGCTAAGGACAATCCTGAACTTCTGATCCTCCTGTCTTTTTACCTCCCAAGTGTGGGATGATAGATACCACATCCGGCTTTCTGGCTGGCTCTTTAATGTTAACATTTTCTTTCTTTGGCCCTACATACTCTGATCTCACCAACTCTTAGGATATTAGTTGCTACTCATGCTCACAGATGCCTAATTTTCAAAGACTACAACTAAATTCTCTAGGTCTGGCTCTGTGCTGTCCTGTGACTCACTGTACACAAAGACTGACTGCTCCAAACTAAGACTATTTATGAATGCATCCCAGACTTCAATGTCTTAGTAAAAAAAGGCATACTGCTAATAATACTTCTAGCTCTGTAACTCATCCTACGTTTCTACTGAATAGTATTGGGTTATATTCAACTTCATTCTCAAAAAGATTTTGAGTTCAACATATGCTCCCCCTACAGTTCTCTAATGCAGGTTCTCATCAAGACTCAGGATTTCTACCAATATCTGAGCTACAGACTTCAGTCTTCTTGCTGTCTCCCAACAAGTCCTGCAGCATCTGAGGGCTCAACAGTTAGTCTACTGTTGAGCTCCCAATCTCACCATCTGCTACTTCTCTCAGTGTCCCTCTAATTCATTCTCTACGCATGCTCTTCACCCTCCTCTGTTGAACATCATTCACTCAAATCTCTCCAGTCATATCACCAATCTTGAAGGGTTTTTATCATTTAGTCACACAGTCCAGCCAGCCAGAGGCTCTACTTTAACTTCTCTAAGTGTTTTATGGGCTCTCATAGCTCAGGGCTATGACAAGGATAATTTCTTGTCTGGAACATCCCTGTTCAGTCATTCCTCATCCCCATCTACCATCCCTCCCCTTGCTTTACTCTTCTGTGTTAATAACAGTTCCTTGTTTGTTCTCCCTGCTTCTTCCTGTTAGGTCATTTCTTCCTTCTACTAGGCATTGGTTCTACAAGAAACAACTGCTTTATCAGATGCAATGCTGTTCCCTAGTGCCTAACACAATGTCTGATAAATAAATCTTAAATACTATACTGAATGAATAAAGTATGCCTTGACTAAGGATAGAGCTACAGACATCAAAAACGTAGGAACCTTATCAAATACATCTACTACTTTGGGGCCAGAGTACCCAAGCCCTTTTGTAGATGTAAACAGCAATAATGTTATTGAATAAATCCTAAATGTTTTCAATACAAGAATATTCAATCTGTCTGGTGATTGAATTTTACTTAAAAGTATTTGTAGTCTAAATTTTATAGTATAAAGATAGGATGCTATGCAAAAAACCATTATGGACATGAATTATTAACAGCATATACTGAGTGCTTTCTAGATACATAGCACTATGCTACAGGGATAAATACTATTATTATTTGATAGATGAAGTAATTGAGGCACAAAATGGCTTAATAACATTCAAAAGTCATATAGCTAAGAAGAGGCTAGATTGGAACTCAGATTCAGTTGGCATCCTTAAGTCTGTGTTTTCCTCCTCTGTGCAATGAATTCTCTAATTGAATTTTGGTATTAACACTTGACCATGTAGTTTTAAATAAAACTACATTAGAACAGGATGATGACAGCACTCTCTAGTAGTGGGAAGAGGTTACATTCCTCCAGAAACAGTAAGAAACAGGATGCAAAATCCTCAAAGCAGGAGAATTTTACCGTTGTTTGAAGGTAAGTTCTATCCCTTAGGATTTGGTTTGGTTATGTGAACTTAGAACTG
Source organism: Tokudaia tokunoshimensis (assembly GCA_036184795.1). Taxonomy (NCBI): domain Eukaryota; kingdom Metazoa; phylum Chordata; class Mammalia; order Rodentia; family Muridae; genus Tokudaia; species Tokudaia tokunoshimensis. The sequence continues at coordinate 12,846,384 of BTHU01000004.1, forward strand.
CTACAAGATTTTCCCTGTTAAATAGCAGAACTTACCTTAAAACAACGGTGTAAGTCTCCAGCTTCTCTCAGGCATTCAAGTGCTGACCATCACTTCCTGTGTCAAACTATGTCAGCAGACAGGACTTCGGGCTGGGAAGTAGCAGTGAAATGCCATCTCCCACAGAGAGACATCGGCACTATTCACAGTCAGGGAGACAGTGAAACAGTTCAAGTACTGCTAAGACAGTGTGAAGTTTCACTTAACATTTGACCTAGGAAATGACTGGGAGTTAGAATTAGATCTTATGTGTAACCTATTGAGGACAAAAATACTAAGGGCAAAAGGCTTCCCTTTGCAGCCACTGGCAAAATGGCCCAAACAAACTTGTCCTTCTGGTGAATTCTGAAGAAATTTGTATTTTAAAAGTATAAGATAAAAATTCACAGAAAACAAAATAAAACAAGAAAATAAGTAAAAAGCCTTTGAAGTTGTGCCAATTCAAGTATCCTAACTCTTAGACATAGCCTGAGATGTTTCCTAGGCCAGCAGTTCTACGGTCTTCAAAGATGCCAAAGGTACGTAATCAAAGATGTAGAAAAATCATGCTATATGGGTAGGACAAGAAAAATCAGAACCAATTTTTAAATCTAAAAATACAAGGATGTTTCCAACAACAAAGGATCAAACTACTTCTTTTTCAGATATGAATTCTCTCAAGTCCTAATCATACGCAGCACATTAGGGAAGCCTTGTCCACAAGGATTCCAGGTATATTTCAGATTAACGCTTGCTACAAGTATCACACATCCATGTCTAATCATGATGGGAGGTCATAACAAATACAGTCTGTATTCATTAAGACCTATTGGTGTAACAGGCACCAAGAACTTACCTTGCAAAGCTTTTGGATATGCCGTGGGAGAAAGAAGGCAAACGAGTGGCTGTCCAAACAAATTTGTAAAATTCTGCAATATATAAGAATTTAAGACTTTTATTAAAGATTTGACAAATTGTGGTTACCTAGTAATTTTCAGTATACATCATTAGTGTATAGATTGGGCTTTTAAAATTATAAACAGATGTGGGAACAGCAGCAGTGGCAGACATATGGTTCATGTCTCAATACTAACTTTCCCACAATAGTTAAATGTGCCTGGCGATGGTGGCGTACGCCTTTAATTTTAGCACTTGGGGTGAAGGCAGGCAGATCTCTGTGAGTTCAAGGTCTGCCTGGTCTACAGTGTAAGATCCAGGATAGCCAGTTACACAGAGAAACCCTGTCATGAAAAACCAAAACCAACCAACCAACTAAACAAACAAAAAAGTCAGGAAAGTGAAAAAAGAAGACTCAGTAGATAAAAACCTAGCACAGTACTCTAAGCCATGCAAGGTGAAAATACTGGCAATCTTAGTTAGCACTTGGGAGGTGGAGATAGGAGGGTCAGGAGTTGGGGCCAGCCTGTGCTCCATATACTATGTATCCAAACAAAGAAACAAATGGACAAATGAAAGAAACAATGCCCTCTCAAGCTTGCCTATCACTATGGTGCTGGCCTCCATTCCCAACTCTGAAGAAAGCCATCACAGCATTACTCCATCATTTGGAAATACCTGTGGGTCCTAGTCTGTGCTACCCTTGATCTGGATAGTGCTAAGAGACAGTACTGTCATTCACTTCCCTCAAGGTCTCCTCTTTCTGCCTGCTAATCAAACTTTGTCTTCTGACACATATATACACACTCACTCCTGAAAACATACTGTGTAGTAGTACAATAGGCCTGATAGTCGGCTTATAAAGTTAGCTTTGGCTGGCTTCTGGAAGCTAAAAGTGGGAGAGTCACATGACTGGGCTGACTCTGTCTAGTTAGGACAAATGAGACACTTTAAGGGGAACCCTGATATTCAATGTTCCTTCTGGAAGCCTGGCAAAGGATACCCTAGTAATCAGTTCTCAATAAAAGTCCTAACTTTAGTTCTCTAGTAAGTCAGTCTTTAAAATTTTGTGACTGGGTTTCATAAAATCCAGGTTGGTCTGCTTCTGATCCTCCAGCCTCTATGTCCCAAGAACTGAGGATACAAACCAGAGCTTCATGAATGGTAGTTGGCAAACACTCTACCAACTGATCTATACCCGAAACCCTGCAATAAGCATCTCTAAAAGAAAGTACTTAATCCACATAGTTGGCTGGGGAATGAAGTGCATCCTTTGTGACTACTGGGCCAGCATCTTGGAAGTTTAGAACTGGTTTTCTCCAGGCTCCCCTACATTCCTTATCCATTGCTGATTTTGCAATTATCATCTTACTGTACTAAGTCTTTGCATAATAATATGCTAAGTACTGAGTCCTCCTTCAAATTACGCACAATTGAGGATTATTGTAGGGTCCTTTGATAGACAATACTGGCTTGTATATATTCTTTATTCACTTAGATACAGGTTCTGGTGATGTTGTTTAGACTGGATTTGAATTCATAGGATTAAGTGAACTTCCCACCTCAAACTCCTAAATATTTGAAACTATAGGCACAGGTGACTATGTCTGACATATCAGATTATTTTTGAATTTTAGGACTTGGTTGGTAAAATACTTGTCAAATAATCATAAGTACCTGAGTTCAATGTCTAACAAACGTGGAAAAAGCAAAATGCAGTAACATGCTTATAATGTCATCACTGGGAAGACAGCTGAACTTGGGGCTCATGGGCCAACTAACCTAGAATGGTAGGTAAATCCTAGGTACTAGTGAAAGCCTCTGTCTAAAATAACAAAGTATAGCTGGCAAAGTGGCTCAGCAGGTTAAGGTGCTTGCAGCCATCTCTGACATCTTGTTTGATCCACAGAAACTAAAAGGTAGAAGGAAAGACCTGACTTCGAGTTGTCCTGAACCTCATAATGCACAACCCACTCCCTAACAGGTATGTGTATGTGTGTAAACAAAAACATTTTAGGAGATAGAGAAATAGCTCAGCAGTTAAGAGTACCCCCTACTCTTCCAGAGGACCCAAGTTTGGTTCTAGACCTGATGTCAGGCAGCTGACAAGTACCTGTAACTCTAGCTCTAGGAGATACAATAAATACCCTTCTTCTTGTCTCTGTGGACAACCATATATTCATTCATTCATTCATATTGTGTCTGTCTGTCTGTCTGTTTCCCTCCCTTCCTCCCTTTCCCCATCTCTTTCATATACACATACACACACACACACACACACACACACACACACACACACACACACACACACACACTCACTTTTAAAAACCTCTAAGTTGGGCTGGAGAGATGGTGCAGCAGTTTAAGAGCACTGACTGCTCTTTCAGAGGTCCTGAGTTCAATACCCATGTTCAACTACATGGTGGCTCACAACCATCTGTAATGGGATACGATGCCCTCTTCTGGTGTGTCTGAAGACAGTGACAGTGTACTCACATACACAAAATAAATAAATAAAACTTTAAAACAAACAAACAAAAAACCCCTCTAAGTTAAAAAACTGAATCAAACTGCAAGGCCTGGTGATTCATGCCTACTAGAGACTGGAGGATCTCAAGTTCAAGACCAAACTGAGCTATGAAACAGACCAATAACTTCTATCAATAGATACAGTGTCCTTTTACAAGGTCCATTTTCAGTAAATACTCACTGAGGAGATGGAGCAGACACTGTCTCAGGTACTAGAGACAGGATAGTAAACAAAACAGAAAAAAACCTGTCTCTATGAAGATGACATGTGGACAGGGATGCAAGTGGCAAATACAGATAGGACCCCAGCAAACAAGATGAAAAAGGTATATAAAGTCCTCAAAGGTAACAAGAAATCTAGATACAGAATATGGAATTCAAACATTAATAGCACAGGCTTTATTTCATTATTTATTAATTTATTTTAAAAATCTGACCAAATGTAATGGTCTAAGGTTTTATTTTTGTTTTTAAGATGATTTATTTTTATTTAATGTGCATTGGTATTTTGCCTATATGTATATATGTCTGTGTACGGGTGTCAGACCTCCGGAACTAGAGTTATAGATAGTTATGAGCTGCCATGTGGGTTCTGGAATTGAACCTGTGTCCTCTGGAAAAACAGTCAATGCTCTTACACTGCTGAGCATCTCTCTAGCCCCTAGTACAGGTTTTATAATCAGACTGTTTAAACCCAGCTATGCTACCACTTAGCTGGGTGTGTGACCTTGGGTAAAAATGGTTCAACGAGGCCTGGAGAAATGGTTCAACGGTCAACAGTACTGGCTTTCCTCACAGAAGACCTGGGTTCAACTCCTAGCACCTACACAGTGGCTTGCGACTGTCTGTAATTCAGGTTCCATGGAATCTGGCCTCTTCTGGCCTCCATGGCACTATATGCAGGTAGTGTATAGATATGCATATGGACAAAGTATTCATACACATAACATAAAAAATTTATAACATGTTTAAACTTTCTGTGCCTTGGTTTTCTTATAAGTCAAATGAGGATAATAAAAGTGGAAATAGTGGGCATTGAGGTACAGTCCTGTAGTTATTTAGGAAATAGATTACAAGTTCAAGACTGGCGTGAACAATAGAGTAAGTTCAAAGCCAGCCTAAGCAACTTAAGTGAGACAACTCAATTTCCAAGTCGGACAGAAAATGAGGGCCAGGGCTGAAGCTCAGTGGCAGAAGGCTTGCCTAGAATATGTGAGACTCCATATTCAAACTCAGTACTGAAAATAAAAGGGACCAATGAACCGTGTGAGAATTAAATGTGCATGAGTACATGAAACATTTAAGAGAATACATAGTACCAGTTGTCATAATACAAATATTAACTATCATGGTTATGAAGAACAATAAAGTCATAAGGTAAAGAAGGCATGTGATTTGAAACATGGCAATTAGCGAGGACTTAAGTGACTTCATTTGTTCAAACACCTGGAAAATAGGAGGTACTATTGAAAGTGTATTCAAAATTGAAGATTATCAGGGAAAACTACAGATAAAATGGTAGGCATAAAATATTTCTAAGTTGATTGAAAGTGGAATATGTTATTTTATATTTTTCTACAGTTTTATCAGAAATATTTTCCATGTAAATCTTCAATTCTATCATAAAATGTTTCTACTTCCTTTTTCAATTAATTTAGCAATTTTTTTTTTTTTTTTTTGGTTTTTTGAGACAGGGTTTCTCTGTGTAGCTCTCTGGCTGTCCTGGAACTCACTTCGTAGACCAGGCTGGCCTCGAACTCAGAAATCCACCTGCCTCTGCCTCCCAAGTGCTGGGATTAAAGGCGTGTGCCACCACTGCCCGGCTTAGCAAATGTTTTTATGTCTACCATTTTACTCTTTAATTTTCCATGAAAATGGTCAATTTTAACATGTTTTTCTATATATTCTTCAATTTTGTCAGAAATATTTTCCATGTAAATCTTCAATTTTATCATAAAATGTTTTTGCTTCCTTTTTCAATAAAAAAAAAGAATGAAAGAAAAAGTGCATTTAAAATAGAAAGAAGAGAATGCAAAGAGCCAGAGCAGAAGATTGCCTGGAATATTAAAAATTAGGAAGGAAATCAGTATAGTTGAAGAGACTGTCAAGAAAGAAGGTCAAAGATGCCTGTGTGACTGTCTTCTGAATGAGTCAGGAGTCATGGGAGAGTTTGAGCAGAGGAGGAACAACCTGACACACGGGCACACGTGCAGAAGGTGAGAAGTACAGAAGGAAGAGCGGGTAAGTCCTGCTGGGAAGCTACTGCAACACCTCAGTTGAGTGGGAATCGTAGCATGGGCTGGGGGGTGATAGTGGAGTCCATGAGATTTTGGACATTTAATTAGATCTTATAAGGTTTCATAAGATAGAATCCCCAACAGAGAAACATGATGATAGAAAATACTAAAGCTAAGAAATCTGGAAAGCCTGCAAGGGTCCCAGGAGAAGATGAGAGGGAGGCTCAAGAGGCAGTAAGTAAAGAGATAATGGCTGAGGACTTTCATTATCATGAATGAAAACTCCAACTTAACCAATTCAAATCATCTAACAGACATGTTCAACCAAATATTTACTCATGACAGATTAACTCCAGATTACTAGAAGCTAAGAGAAGTAATTTAAAAGAGAAAAAATATAGAATACTGGAATTTGAGAGGTGCTGGCAGTTATAACTGACTATGTGGTTAAAAGTAATACCAGAGTAAAGAAGTTTGCACACATGAAACACATTAGTTCTGGGCTATTTTGTGATAATCTGGGTTTGACAGCCATGTAAATCATTTGTACTGGCAGAGACCCAGCACTTAAAATTTTCAGTGTTCACAATGAATCATCTTTTTTCCCCCAAAGGAAAGAAAGTAAAACTAAAAAGAATTTGTCGAAGTTATTGGGAACTTTTTTAAAGTTTTCCAGCCAATGTCACATTATCACAGAGAAAGTCCATCAGCACGTCCACGTTAGGAACATGTTAGGCAAACTATGGGCTGTAGCTGTCACACAGAAATTGATATATCAGTCACTTCCTTCTTCTGCCAGGAAGCTCATACTAACATGCAAAGTCCCTTTTCTTTCAAGAGTAGAATAAATTCCAGGACAGAGAAACCCTGTCTCGAAAAACCAAAGAGTGGAATAAAACAGGAATTTGGAATGAGAAAGAAGAGTTACACAGGACATTTAATCTTTAATATCAAGATTCCATATGGAGAAAGATACAGTATTATCACCTCACCATTCAACATGTATTTATTAAGAATCTTAAATGTGCTGGGCAGTTGTGGCGCACACCTTTAATCCCAGCACTTGGGAGGCAGAGGCAGGAGGATTTCTGAGTTCGAGGCCAGTCTGGTCTACAAAGTGAGTTCCAGGACAGCCAGGGCTACACAGAGAAACCCTGTCTCGAAAAAAAAAAAAAAAGAATCTTAAATGTGAGGCATGGGGAGGACAAAGATACATGTATGTAAATAGCCACAGTGTACACATCCAGGAAAGCTTACATATGTTGATAGTTAGAACCTGGAATTCTAGGAAGAATGAGTCTTATCTGATAAATATGATATATGCATAAAGGAAAACCTAAAGACCTGACAGTTTACCACCCAACTAAATGACCCATCTCAATTATGACAAGTCCTATCCACTCACCCAGTTTCTTGCCTCCATTCTAAATCAACTAGAAAAGTGAGGATTATTACACTCTGAATTAAGTTTCATATAAAAGAGGCAAAAAGAAACAGAGACAACTCAGAACATAAGAAAGCAGAGAATATAAGATGGATTTCTGTGACTGAAGAGTAGCTAGGTAAAGCATTCACCTAGCATGATGTGAGGCACTGGCTTACAACACACAGCCAACACAAGTAAAATATTCACTTATGTTCCCAAGGGTATGAGAAAACATTTCAAACATGAGAAAAAGGCAATTACATATATCTATTGTATGTGCATATATTTATTATATGCATACATATATCCATTTCTCAAGATGTATCTATATCAAAAAGAAAGGACAGGGCCCTGATCTGGGTGTATTTTGAACTTAGTGGCCATTTTCTTGAACTATTTTATTGATTTTTCTGTTTTCTGTACTGCTCTTAAAGAATATTTTTGGATATGTAATTCATGCATTTATATGCTGCACCTTCTTGTCTAGATTTTTCAGTTTGAGAAGGGGGGCAGGGAGAAACTTACTCTATAGCCCAAGAGGCCCTGAACTCTCACCAATCTTGTTCTGTCTTTCCTTTCAGGCCTTCCCACTCCCTCTTACATCCAATATATATACACACATATACAAATTAGGAAAGTACACAGATTAAGTTTCCTAAAATTAAAAAAATTCTAACACTGAACTTAACAAAATGAGTAGCAAGAAACATGCTAAAAATTATAAAAAATAGGGTGGTTGTGATGCTGTTTCATTCATTTATTAGTTTTTCAAGACAAAGGTTTCTCTGTGTAAATGCTCTTAGAATTCAGGCTTCCTCCCTCCCTCCCTCCTTCCCTCCCTTCCTTTCTTCCTTCCTTCCTCCTTTCATTTTTTAAGACAGGGTTTCTCTGTGTATCAGCCCTGGCTATTCTGGAACTTACTTTGTAGACCAGGCTGGCCTTGAACTCAGAGAGATCTGCTGGCCATTGCCTCCTGAGTACTGGGATTAAAGGTGTGCACCATCACACTTGGCTAGGTTTTATTTTTAAAATGAAAGTAAACATGAGGAGAAAATGAAAAACATACATGTGGGGTCACTGTTCTTGACTACTCAGCCATTTCCCCTGCCATGCTAGCATAAATTGAGTAATGCTTGCTTTTCCTTTCATGTTGAAACCCACAGCAGAAGAAGCTTTCAGGAGCAGAAAGAAGCACCCAGTCCAGTGTGGACATCCTTTCCCCTAATTTAAGCCTGTTTTGCTTTACTATAAATTATCACAGCTTGAGTTCTGACGATGTCACAGTATTTTGCTGCTGGTGCTTTTGGAGTCATTGAGGGTTTATTTCAAAAGCAAAAGATTGCAAAAGTACTTCCAGGTTAGACTACATTCAGGCTCAATCTCGGAAAAACAAAGCCTATGTAAAATTGTTAATACTCAAGATTATTACTATATAACATGAGTTGGAGTTTCATTTTAACCAGGTGTCTATTAAATTAAGTGTGCAGAAAGGAAAAATGTTTAAAAACTAGAAAAGAAGCCACCCATATTATCTCTAGTTCTGTAAAGAAAAACAGTCTGGGTTATGTAACAAAAATAAACCTCCCACCAGAGATCTTGGGAATCTTGAAATTTTTTTTCCTGCAGGAGGATTTATTATTTTCCACTGAGAGTCCATTCATGCGTTTCTTCTTGTTTCTATTCATAGCATCAGATCCTGACTAGCATGCACAACCTCAAAAGAAAAGAAACACTAAATACAAACTGTAAAATTAAAGAAGCAAAACAAAGCCAAATAAAAGGGCGTATGCTGGAGTGGGGACCCTGGGGTCACTGCTACACACCTGCAGTGCACAGTAGTTCTCCAGGACTCACCTTGTAGGCAACACTGTTGGAGGAATCCACGATAATGAACAGGGGTTTCCTGGTGAATGGATAGAGATCTCCAGGATGAAGGCTGCAGAAAACAGAGCAAGGAATTATCTAACTGTATGGCCAAGTATCAGAAACAGTATTCTAAAGTTTGGTTTCCCAACACAGCATTACAAGTAAAACAAACGTTAAGGAGCAAACGCACAGAGAGAAAGATGTTGTATTTACTGGGATATGTTGATTCTACCTGAAAAAAAAAAATTCAAAGAAAATTGTTATTCAAGACTATCTAAATAAATGGTGCAGTGGTGTGTTACCTACAGCTCCAGCATGCAGGAGACTCAAAAAGGGGAACAACTTGAGTCCTGGAATTAAAGAGCAGTATGGGCAACATCAGTGGAGACAAATGAACAACCCCCTCAGCTAAAAAGGACCCATATGTATTCATGAATAACCATGGCATGAAAACCTCAGAAGTAGGTTTCACACACACAACTGCTTTGTATTATTCAAAAGCTCTTTCCAAGAATGTGGTTTGAAATTAAGATAGACTAATATAACCCTAGCCATATTTCAATGGCTCTTAAAATGCATCAACTATTTTAAAGACATTTTTCTATCATTTTTAAATATTTATTTATTTTACATGTATGAATATTTTGCCTGCATGTATGTATGAGCATGCCTGGTATCCTTAGGCATCAGAAGAGGTAGCCCTGGCTATCCCAGAACTCACTATGTAGATCAGGCTGGCCTAGAACTCACGGAGATGTACCTGCCTCTGGTGCTGGAATTAAAGGTGTGTGCCACCTTTATATACTTATGTTGCGTGTTATGTATGTGTGTAAGAGTACATGTGAGTGCAGCTCCCAAGGAGTCCAGAAGAGTGTGTTGGATCCCCTGGAGGTGGAGTTACAAGTAGTTGTGCTCTGCTAAACACAGGTGCTAAGACCTGAACTCAGATCTAGAAAAGTAGCAAGAACCATCTTTCAAGCCCAACACTCACTTTTCTGATAGGTCATTTCTAAATCTTGGCTTCTGTGAGTAATGTAATAAAGATGGGGTACAGACATCTGTTGTGATAGTGTACTAAGAGACATAACAAATTCATTCCCTCTAGATACAAAGAAACAGGGTTAGCATTCACAGTCTACTTTTTTTTCTTCACAGTGTGTGTGTGTGTGTATGTTGGGCATGAGTGGAGGCTTGACATTAATATTTGGAATCTTCTAAAGTCACTTTTGACTTTACTCTTTGAGACAGTCTTTTAGTCAAACTCAGAGCTTGCTCAGAACCAACTTGCTACAGGAAATCTCCTTTCCTCCATTTCAGGCCAGCACATATACTCTTATTTGTATGACAAGGGCTTTAGCTGCTGAGCTAAATGACCTATCAGAAAAGTAAGTGCTGGGCTTGAAAGAGGTTCTTGCTGCTCGTCTAGATCTGAGTTCAACTATATATTTCAAATATGATTATGTGTTAATCATCTGTTCACTCATTTGGAGACATGAATTTGCTATGAAGCCCTGTCTTGTACTTCTAATTGCTAGGATTATAGGCATATGCCATTATACTTGGCTTATTTTAAACTTGCTTCCTTCCATCCATCCATCCATCCATCCATCCATCCATCCATCCATCCATCCATCCATCCACCCACCCACCCACCCACCCAACTACCTACCTACCTACCTACCTACCTACCTACCTACCTACCTACCTACCTACCTACCTCTCATGTGTGGGTAAGCCCCTGTTTCGCAGGCATATGCCATTATACTTGGCATATTTTAAACCTGCTTACATCTGTCCATCCACCTGTCCGTCCATCCGTTCACCTGTCTGTCCATCCATCCATCGTGTGTGACACCCCCCACCCCCACTAGTTTGGAGGTCAGAGAACAACTTGTGGAATTTAGTTCTCCTTCTACACTGTAGGTATATGAGATTGAACTCAGGTCATTAATCTAGGTGGCAAGTGCAATCACCCGCTCAGCCATCTGGCTGGCCCTTATTTTTAACTTTTGGATGAAAACACATACTGTTTTCCTTAATAATTGTACCAATAAAATTACATTCTCCCCAAAGTTTTTAAGGGCTCTCTGCTCATCCTCAACAATACTTGTGTTTTGAAACAACCACCCTAACAGATGCTAAGTAGTAACTTCTCATGGTTTTAATTTGCATGTCTCAGATGATTAATGATGATGTGCATGTATTTTATATATATGTATATATATATCTTTTATATTTTCTAAAATAAATAATTTAAAACTAAGGTGAGTAACAGCACCACATTTGGCTTGGGAACCTTAACTATGACATGAATAATTTGAAACATACACAGGCCTAATCTCCCTTCTCTGATTTTCAGTATGGAAAGTTGTGATTTAATATAAAGTATTATTAGAGAAGCCCACTGCTAATTAAAAGCAGGTTTTTGTCTTTCAACTGGAGGAATTCTAAATATTGCTCTGTGCTAGAAAAAGAATAAGCTTTCACACAAGAACACAGACAAGTGCTATCAACAGTAGTCTAAGGGGCCGGTGTAGTAGCAAATTAAGTTCCCATTTCTCTGTAATATTTTAAGAGAATTTTGATTCCTAGAATGAAAACAGACACTAGAATACATACCAGTGCATTTCCTTGTGAGACTGATTTCGTTTGTGAATCGCATCTCCATTGATAATGTCCCGGTTACTATTAGTAAGTACACCTCCAAAGTCATAAGGACCTAAAAGAACAAAGGCAAGAAACCTAGAATTCAACTGGAGGGCAACACCAAGTGATCTGATGCTCAGGTTCAAGAATATCCATGAGTCTCCCTTTGATACAATCACAAAGCATTTATCTTTAAATTTAACATTTTACTATAATGCAATAATTACATAATTTCAGCATATTGTCTTCTTCAATGTTTTAAAAAAACACTAAATTATTTACTAGCTTTTCAAATATAATATATTGAGAAACAAAATAAGAATCTACAGTCAGGCATGGTGGTACATGTCTTTAATTCCAGCACTCAGGAGGCAGAGGCAGGTGGATCTCTGTGAGTTAGAGGCCAGCCTGGTCTACATAGTGAACTCCAGGATAGCCAGGGTTACACAGAAAGACTCTGTCTCAAAAAATTCCATGAAACAAAAAATACAAAACAAACAAACAGACAAAATCCCCAGCAACAACAACAAAACAAATAATCTATAGCATCCCATTAATTTGGGATGAAGACATGGGATGCTTAAAATAACATTTACAGGATATCTGAAAGGAGTCATGGTGTGGACCCAGTATTGATGGTACAGCCAGAAGCCAGAGGCCTCAAACCAGACCAATGACCCATTGCAAAGAACATTTACAAGTAAAGTTGCATGGGCAAAGGGGTATACTGTGTGACACACTGTGACACACCACAGCTTCTAGGGCAAGATTTTTTGTTTTGTTTTGAGGGAGAGGTTGCAAGGGTAGAGGGCAGATATGGAGGATGGGAAAATGAGTGGGACTGGGGTACATGATGTGAAATTCACAAAGAATCAATAAAAAGTTAAACTAAACTAATGTTTACATTGCAAATAAAATTTCAATTTCTGGCTTAATAAAAGTACTTTATAAAGAAAGCTGATTAACTTCAAACTGAAATCTCTCTATTTAAACATACATATTTAGTATATGATATATTCATTATATATATATATATATATATATATATATATATATATATATATATATATATACACACACACACACACACACACACACACATACACCCACATATATATGTGTCTTATCATGTTGCTCAGGCTGGTCTTGAGCTGCTAGGTTTAAGTGATCCTCCTGCTTTAGCATTCTGAGTAGCTGGCACTATAGGGATGCACTATAACACCTGATCCAGTAAAGATAATTTTAAATTAACTAGGTGAAAAATTTGAAGAAAAATTAGCATTAACTTGAAAATTCTGATTAACAAAACTTAATTTTTATGAAATATTCTGCCAAATTCCAGTATGTAAAAAATTCATTATTCTACTATTATGTAAACTTTTAAAATTCTGATTTACATGTTAGCCTTTCCCAATTGGTCATGAGAGTTAGCTAACTCTTGTCTAAGTTGAACAGTGATTGTGGGATGCTCAGATAATCTCTGAGAAAGGACCATTCAGTTTATTACCTATACTGATTACAAAAATGAAAATAAGAAGCCAAAAGTCTACTGTGAAGACCTAGAATAGTAACATAATAATAACATGTTTTCAGACAAGAAATACCTAAATATCAGTAAAGTCACTAACATTTAAATAAGAACTAAGGCCGTTCTTCATGCTGCTGTCTTCGCCCTCCCTCGTACATGCCTGTAAGTGCTCCACTATACCCCACCCCATCAGGTCACAGTTGGATTACAGACCTTTAAAAATACCACTGCAATGTAAAGACTATAGCGATTTGCTTTGTTTGTTTTAACTATAACATTTTACTACTTTATAGGTCATGCAAGGAAGATGGTAGGTCATGCATTTTATAAAGGAATGCCAATTGCCACAGACAAATGAGGAGGAAAGTGTTGAAAATGTTAAACTGTTTTTCTCCAAAGAGTTAAGTCCTTCATTTACATCTGAGTCGCTCATCTAGTCTGAACAATTTCTGAGCTTGCATATTCTAATAGTTTAAGGTTTTATTCTGAAGCAGCATCCCAATAATGCATGGACTGAATCTGCAGTAATAAAATAAAAAGGATTGAAAATAAAATTGTAACAAGGACTTGAACTTTCATAGTTACAAAAGTACACTGATTTCTACAAAGACTTTCAGCCATAATGCTGCCTCTGACCAGATTCCCAAATGGATTGGAAGCTTACAGTGATTCAATTATGTCAAGTAAACAGGCTGGCAGATTCCATAATATTTTGAAGTGTCAAACACCAAATTGCATGTGTATAAATCTACAAATGATACATTTGACAAATTTGATAGTGAAGCATGCATTAGACATAAGTATTTTATCGAGATTTTGGGGCTTCAAGGAATAATAGATAAGCAGAGAGAAGTAACCAGGTTCTCTCTAGCACTGTCACTAAACAAACAGACCAGGTTTTAAATTTAAAAGCTTTTTTAGAAAGCTTGAGGTGGTCTCTGGGCCATTGTCTTGTAGAAAACAGAGAGAATTCAAGCCCTGCTTACAGTGGGAGCATTCCTTTATTGTACCTTCACCATCAGAACGACCTGTGGGGAAAACACCAGTGGCTGACAGGTAAATCAGAAGCACGCTATTGGCAGGCAGCTCCTGAAATGAAAGAAAACCACACACACAACCAGACAGGAAAACAACAGTTTTATTTAATGTTCAGCTCGATTTAAGGCTGTGGGGAAAATGATGTCTTTTAACACACTCATGTTTCCACTCGTTCCAACTTAAATCATACAGCAGATTCTCTCTAATCTATACTGCATAACTGTCCCCAAAGCTGTGAACACATTCTCTACTTGCAACTCCCCATCTGTTAGAGAATGTTCTCTGGAAATATAAAATGGAGGGAGTAAGATCTCCATTGGTGATAGAGAAGGCAAACTCCCTTCCATGCCTTCCTCTATGTAAACTATGGGAAGATACCACCTAATTCCCATCATCCTTTTCTTTTTTTCTTGAGGCTATATAAAGCTCACACTGGCCTCAACCTTGCTGTGTACTTATATACCCAGGTTGTCCTTGAACTCCCTATTGTGTGGCCCAAGAGGTCCTCTAACTGCTGTCCAAAGTCAGGATTACAGGCATTTACTACATCCTTCTATCAGTCACAAAGCCTCACAGAGCTGCCTGAGCACATGAATGCTACACATCCTGTTCTAGTTTTTCAGCTTTGCATTGAGTGTTAAGTCCAAAGTTATTTAGCAATAAAAATCTAGAAAGGAGAGAATAACTAACCAATAGTCTCTGACTGATGTTAAATGCAAATTATTCATATCATAAGCAATTACAATTCCCCAAACTGCAAGGGTCAGAAGGACTACTTAGAACAGCATTTGTATTTGTTCATATATTACTAATCACTTTAAGTCGGGCATCTGAAAAGTGACCAAGTCCACCCTGAGCACACTCTTCCTGCTATAGAAAGAGGTCATACAAACCTTAAAAGATGCTGCTAAGAATGTATACAGTTGGCTGAAGGTCGGTTTGTAGAGTAGATACTTGTGGGGGTTTTCTCGTCTGGTGGGTTTGTCAGCTGGCTCCTATGGTAACATGCCAAAAGTGACAAATAAAATGACACATAAGTGTATGTGGCAGCTGGGTGTCCACATTTCTTATCCTTTCTATCAGATATCCTAATTTTATTCAGTGTCTGTGATTGTACTTATCAACTGTCTTATCAAGAGAGTTCTTTTTGTTTTGTTACGGGATCCCATAATATAGCTCAGGCAGGCCTCTAGCTTTCAATACTTCTACTGTTTGGCTGTCTAGTGTGCCTTACAGGTGTGAGGCCCCCATGGCTGGGCTGAGAGAATCTTTCATTTACTCCAGTGCCCCTAAGAAAAGCAGAAGTGGTAAGAATTACCAGTCAGGCAATGATCACCTGTATTCCTGGCTTATTCATCTGGGAAGCTAAATTCATTGGCTCCCTCTCCAAGGCTTGCAACATTCGGAACATGTCAACAGTTAATTCACTGAATTTGACCTGAAAGAAAAACATACTTGGTCATTTATGGACTAAGTATAACTTCTGGTCTTTGATCACATTATTACTCTTGACTTTCGTATATTTCATAATAGCTGATTTTTAAATATATATATATACACATATACACACACACACAAGCATTCATTTTTTTAAAAGATTTATTTATTTATTATATATGAGTACACTGTAGTTGTCTTCAGACACTCCAGAAGAGGGCATCAGATCTTGTTACGGATGGTTGTGAGCCACCATATGGTTGCTGGGAATTGAACTCAGGACCTTCGGAAGAGCAGTAAGTGCTCTTAACCGCTGAGCCATCTCTCCATTTCTCACAAACATTCATTTTTAAAATAGAAGTTACATCCCCTCTTCCCTTCCCTCCATACAATCCTTACCATGTACTACCTGCCTTGATCCATCTTGAAATCATGGCCTCTTTTTCTTTGTTAATGGGATGTATGTGTGAGTATGTGTATATGTACCTAAATATATAACTATAACCTACTCAGTCCATTTAGTGTTACTTATATGTATATGACTTCACAGCTGACCCTTTGGTATAGGATAACCGATTAGAGGGTATATCCCTGAGGAAGACTATTTCTCCCACTGTCCGCTTTCCTTAGTTGCCTATAGTTCTTTGTCTATAGGTGGGTTGGTTTTTTTTTTTTTTTTGTTTGAGACAGGTTTTTATCATGTATCTTTAGCTGACATAGAATTGCTATATAGACCACAATGGCTTTGAACTCAAGAGATCTTCTTGCCTCCTGGGATTAAAGGCCTGAGTCACCATGCCCAGAGACAACCCTTATTTTATTCTTTAATATTTAATTACAAGACTTTCAAAAGGCAAATGTGGCAAAAGAATTGTGCAGTGACACTCCTGTGCTCACTATCTACTCTGTGTAATTAACAGTGCTTAGGTTTCTCCATCATAATGCATTAATTTCCTCAAGTAGTTTTTAAAATGCAACAAAAGTTGTAAAAGCACAGTGCTACAAATCATGGTAACATTTGCTTAAACTGAGCTATGTCTAGATTCATACTATATAATCTCCTCAGTGTTCTGGCACTACACAGTATTCAAGAGTGCATCCTTCTCTATTTTCAATAAGACTTTTATAGAAGACCTAGGAACATGTGATGACAGAATAAAGAAGAGGTTTATAAAATGCTTTTAGTTATGGGAGTTGTTCAGAAAGATTATTTCCTGGAGTTTCAAAACTGTACCTTAGACTGGGCACGGTGGCTTACATCTTTAATCCCAACACTTGGGAGGCAAAGGCAGGTGGATCTCTTCGAGCTAGAAATCAGCTTGGTCTACAAAGAGTTCCATGATGGCTAGGGCTACAGAGACCCTGTTTCAAAAATCAAAATGAAAATGTACCTCATTCAAACATACATAATACATTGCTAGGGATTACATCCATGGACCTCATGCATGTTAGGTAAGTGCTCTACCACTGAGCTACCAGAATCCAATTTAGTATGTTTCTTAGCAGATTAGCAAAACTCAAATTTTCCTCATATAAAAATTTCACAGAAAAAAAATAAAAAATATATAAAACAAATCAAGTATTTCTGAACATATTTAACATTTCAACATATCACTCAATTTCCAAAAGTGTGATTTCCCATTATCTCTTCACAACAGAATGAAACAAGTTCTTCTAGATCAGAGCAAGGAGACAATCCCTGGCTATTTATCCTTTCACTGTCACAGAGGAGGTAACTGAAAGCACGTGCCCCAGGACAGAACCAATGTAGTAGTTTCATGAATTCCTCTTCCTGTTGTTTGGAAAGGGTCTTACATGTAGCCCAGGGTGGCCTCCACACTACTTCTGCCTTCCAAGGGCTGTGATTATAGGAATAACACCTGGCTCCTTTTGAATTCTAAGGAATAAGCTCTACAGACATTGGAATTTCAGATTGTTATTGTCCTATTTTTGAGTTTGCTAGTTTTGGTTGTTTTGTTTTTAAGAAAGGGTATTGCTGGGTGTGGTGGCAACACTTGGGAGACAGATTTAGGCAGACCTCAGTGAGTTCAAGGCTAGCCTGGTCTACAAAGTGAGTTCCAGGACAGACATAACCACATAGTGAGATACTGTATATGAAGCCTATTACTTTGTATGACAACTAAAAAATAAAAAATAATTTTAAAAATTATAAAAAATTATCTTCTCAAAATGTAGCCCTCACTAGCTCCACCCCTTTGCTAGTTTCCTGTGTACTTGGTTAAAGATCACCTTCCTGACCTTTTCATGTGCTTCCTGTTCTCTGCATCCCACCCAGTGTAGCCTTCTACAAGTGCCTCATCCTCCCGGGTAACCAGGACTGCAGACAGCAGTACGATTGTTGCTTTTGCTTGGCATGCTTACTCTGGACATCTTCCTACTTTATATTTGTTGTTTTCAAGACAGGGTTTCCTGTATAGCCCTAGCTGTCCTGGGACTTACTCTGTACACAAGGCTGGCCTCAAACTCACAGAGATCCACCTGCCACTGTCTCCTGAGTCCTGGGATTAAAGGTGTACACTACCACTGCCTGGATTTTACTGTAGTTTTTAACCATAGCACTTTGTCAGAAAAACATCCCATCATCTCTCAGACTAGCTCAAATCCCTTGATGCCAAACCTCAGAAAAATACACCTCTCTTTTGCTAAATCTGTTGAAGTGATATTATCTAAGTAGTTATTTTGTTAATAATTGTTTTTATAGGTAAACAGAAAGCTTCTTTAGTGAAGGCACTTTGTCTTTTCTGCTATATAAGCACACACCCTCTGGAGACATGACTGATAATCCATAAATACTGACTAGGCTGGGGATATAGATTTAGCTCAGTGGCAAATTAATACACTAATAAGCATCTTTCGTGTCATTAAAAATTGTTTCTAAAAAATTATAGGTATATATGAACATGGCATAATTGATTTGACCATTCCTCATAGATGTAAGGAACTCTACAAGGGGGAAAAAAAAATCCATGGATGATCAAAACAGATTTTTTTTCTTTTTTAAATGTATGTGAGTACACTGTTGCTGTCTTCAGACACACCAGAAGAGGGCATCCAATCCCATTACAGATGGTTATGAGCTACCATGTGGTTTCTGGGAATTGAACTCAGGACTTCTGGAAGAGAAGTCAGTGCTCTTAACCGCTGAGCCATCTCTCCAGCCCCCAAAACAAACTTTTTTAAAGTAAATTTTAAGCATAAATCTTTCACAGTTCTTTACCTGATTATTACAATTACCAATAATGAGTGCATCAGCCAGAGACAACTGTCCTACAATCATGCCTTGCTCCAGCAAGGGGGCTCCTGTCTCAGCAAGGCGATTAGATGTGATAACAATGGTATTATCATCATTTAACACCATCACAGGGTCTGCCTGAAGAAGAAAGAAGCACATTAATGGTCACACAGAATATCATTTCCTGTCCTTCAAAGTCGCATACGTACCATAAACACACAGCACAGCCATTTGCCTGTGACTGTGACAAGCCTCCTCCCCAGAGATTACCTCAATGAATGCTGCTACCTCTTGCAGCACCAGGCTCCACTCGACCTGATCTTCAGTATTGAAGCGGTGAGTGTAGTCTTCAATCTCATCAGATAATTCCTGGTATTACAAACGCCACAAAGAAAAGGGGCTGTTAATAACACTCATAAAAACGCTAGCAAGATGGCTTAGCAGGTAAATGCATCTACCACCTAGCCTGACAACCTAAGTTCAATCTATGAAACCCAAACAGTAAAAGGAGAGAATCAATTCCTACATGTTATCTCCTACATGTTACCTTCTGGTTCTGACACCTGTGCATGAATCAATCAATCAATCAAGCTCTCTCTCTCTCTCTCTCTCTCTCACACACACACACACACACACTAAGTAAATGAATGTAAAAAAATTGTAATCTTTATAAAAACCAACTGTATTGTAATTTTCCTGACAGAAAGTAATGGAATTATGTTTGATCAGTATCAATATCCAATCCAAATTATAACAGAAAACAAAGATAGAAAAAAACTCACAGATTTGCTTTAAAATTAAAAAAAAATTTAGAATGATACACATCAAATAAAAACCTTACAAAGGTCTATTCCCTACTTGGTGTTATATCGGCAATGAACTTATTAACAGAACTGCCTGAAAAAAAACTCATAAATGTTTACACACAAAAAGATACTTCCTTCCTTTACATTGTGTTTTGGAAATAGTCTAATTAGTAGCTGAGGATAGAAGATCACAGCAGAATATCTCCTTCCAAAGGGCTTGTGAAAATCAGGACATATCTGAGTCAAATGTATTAAGAAGTATAGCATCAGGCTAGGAAAGATGGTTCTTATCTGTAAGCACTCAAGATTGAGGCAAGAGGATTGTTAAGAGTTTACAGAGAGCCTGGGTCAGAGATTCATCTGTCTCTGCCTCCCAAGTACTGGGATTAAAAGCATGCAGTGTCACGGCTAGTTGGGCTACAGTTATTTTAAAGTACATTTATAATCTCAGCATAGGAGAGACTGATTCCTGGGGATTACAAATCTAAGATCAGTCTGGGTTATATAACAGGACCCTACTTCAAACAAAACAGAACAGAACACTATTTACCTTTACCAGGTCTTTCACAACGTCCATTTTGTTAAGAAGAAGACAAACTACTATAAATCTTGCATAGTATCGGAGTTTCTTAACAACCAACTCAGGCCTGCAGTGGACAAAAAAGAACTCAGTCATGATATTAAAATAGAAAAAATGCTGTGTAACTACTCTAGCCAGCTCAAGCATGGCCAACATGGCTCTAGCAGGCCTTGTCCTTCTTCCCCATTCCCTCTGCCTTGCTAAAAACCATTAGATTACCTTCTTAGAGCTAGCCGCCAAGATCTATTCCCTTATTTGGCCATGTCCTCCTCTGAGGATGACTACCAAGGTCCAGCTGTCAAAGTATTAAAGTCCAGCGATCAAAAGCCCCCTTAGGCTCATATACAGTTAAAATGAAACACCTCATCCTAACATGGGGTTTCTGTGGAGAGCCTTTGGGGGGTCCACTTGGCAGGAATCTGACATTGGGCCTTGACAAGGAAATAAAAGGCAGGAATCTAATTTTAGTCTAGAACAGGGAAGTAAGTTCAGGCAGGAATCTTAATTTTAGGGTGGGACAAAAGAAGTAGGCTTCAGGCAAGAATCTGATTTTGGACTTGGACAAGGAAGTGGGCTCAGATATTTTGGTCATTCTGACAAGCCCTTGGAAACAACTGTCACGGGAATAACTACGGGAATTTGCTTATTGCCTTGTTGCTCCTTATTGTATTGCTTGCCCTTATTATTTGCACGTAATTAAAATGGTAACAGCAGACTGGGAAAAAACAAACCTGCCTCAGCCTCAGAACTAGCTGGGGTCAGGCTACAATGTTGTCTAATTGTCTCTATCCTCATTCCTGTGCTGGAGAACCTGTTGACTGACTGAGTGGGCTTGGTCAGGTTTTCTATGGGCCATGTCTGTCTCCTCTCTATCCAGAGGCAGTCCTTTGTTCCCCTCCAGGATAAATACCCCTGACCCCTTTCCCTTGTTCTCTTCCTCTTTTTCCACATTCTCTATCTATCTCCTGTGTTCTTCTCTTACTTCTGGCCCTTTGTCCCTCTGGAGCAAATAAATCTCCTTTTGTGCTGAGATCTTGGTCTTGGGGTCCTGAGCAATACTGATCATTCCATGCAGTTCTGACTTTTTCTAATTTTAAATGATTTTTAAAACATCATCATTATTAGAACAGTGATAAAAAATTTCCATATAAAACCATATAGCCTTTGCTTGGCAGGGTAGCACATGCAGGAACAGGCAGAAGGATAAGGGGTTCAAGTACTGAGTTCAAGGGCAGCCTGGGATATAAGAGACTGTCTCAAAAAATCAAAACCAGATTTTAAATAGTTTTTACACACTGATTAAAGTACCATTCTATATTCATTCACTCATTCACTCACTCATTCAACAAGCATCTACTGAGAATTTAAGTGCATAAAAAACAATGCTGTGATGGAGACTGAAGAGATGGTCAGCAGTTAAGAGAACTTGTTTCTCTTATAGCAGCCACATAGTTCTCAACAATCTGTAACTTCAGTTCTAGGGGATCCACCACCTTCTGACTTCCTTGGGCACAAAGAATGCATGTGGTATACATATACTCATTTACATAAAATAAAAAATTAAAATCTAAAAACTAAGAAACAATGCCATGATACTAAAAGGGCAATGATTAAAAACACCCCTTCTTCACAGACCTTACAAATGGAACAGTAATTTAAATATAGACTAGTTAAGCAAATATACAAAACAGTGCAATAAATATAATTGGGGGAAAAAAAAGATGCCATTTGAGTCCTACTCTGATTTGAATCTGTCATGTCCCCATAAGCTCCCATTTTGAATACTTGGTTCACAGCTAGTAGTGGCTGAGGGGCCTCACCTCAGGAGGTATACACCTTGAGAAGTTCCAAGGTTCCAAGGTGCACTTTCAGTTTCACAGACTTGGACTATCAGAGTGAATTACCATGACGACAAGAGCCACAGGCATCTACAGAGGCCTCCCTGGTAAGTCATAGTCTGGTCTGTGGAGATCTTGACCTGGGACATGGGGGAATTTGATGGAACTTGAATATTCTCCTGTCCAGGGTCTGGCTTTATGTTCCATTTGTCTTGTCTTCATATGTTTTGCCTTTTAAGTCTTGTCTCTGGTTTCATTTTTACTGTCTCCATTTTGTCTTCTGTACTTTCTGTGTTAATTAGTTTCTCTTGGACTTGGGACAACTGAACTGATAGACAGTATGGGCAGTAAGACTAGCAAGTCTAGTAGCCCTCTATCTTATATTCTAAAGAATTTTTGACAAACTTATCTGGGCCTTTAATCCCAGGACTTGGAGGGAGAGGCAGGTGGATCTCTGTGAGTTTGGAGCTAGTCTGGTCTATAAAGTGAGTCCAGGACAGCCAGAGTTACACAGAAAGACCCTGTCTTGAAAAAAATCAAAATCAAAAGCAGAAATAAAAAAAAAAGAAAAATAAATTCAACAAAGTTTATTTCCTATAGTCAAGGAGAATTATGATTATCCCATCACCAAGAGTATGAAAGTCAATGGCCCACAATCAGGGTTGACTGGCCCTCCCAGGGAACTTTGATTTTCAGATAGACTGCACAATGGTATGCATCTATCACCCTTGGCAAGCTTGGTCACCCAGAATAGAACGGATACATCTTGTCTAAAGCAACTTCCAATATGCCACCCTGGATGATCTGAAATGGGCAAGGTGCCAAGCTCTGAATGTCAGCAGATGGGCCTTTCAAGAGCCTGTAGCAGAGACCCAAGAGCCCCCTCTGAAAACTATTCTGCAGGACTCACAGGAAAAAGAATTCTTCCTTCCTTCATATAACCATCTTTAGCCCCTGCTCCCCTCCCCCCTCAACCTCCACCAATGCCAGCTCAGTGCCCGCTACCAAGAGTTCACTCTGCCTCTGTCTCAGTCTACCTTTACCTTACCTCCTAGCTCTTCCATACCTCCTCCTATCTTCTCTCTACCTCCTAGCTCTTTCCCTCTCCCCACACCCATCAGAGGGTCCCATATGATCCTCTTGACTCTTCCTCCAATTCTGGTGCTGGGGTGGCACCTCCTTTGGGCCTTGCTCCCCTACAGCCATTTCCTGAAAATCACTACCTGTATGTCCCTTTCTTCACTATATATTTCTACAACTGAAAGAACAAGAATGCTCCTTTCAGCACTAACCTAGATTCCTTAATTTCTCTGATTCTACCTTTTTTCAATCATCTCCTCACATGGGGATGACTGTCAACAGATTCTCCATGCCCTCTTTAATACTGAAGAAAGGAAACAGTCTAATGAAAGCAACTAAAGCACTTCCTGGAATAACTTCAATGGCTGATGACCGAAGGGCAAAGGCATTTGACTGTGCGCTGCTAAGACAGAGACTCCAACACAGAGAATAGTAGGAGGCCACTCAGTGAATATCACCAGGTTCTGTTAAAAGGGATGAAACCTGCAGCCCGAAAGTCCACTAACCTATCTGAGGAAGCAGATGTAAAACAATGTAAATAAATCACTTTCAGCTTTTCTGAACACCTATCAGTTCTACACCCCTCTAGACCAAGAAGAGGTCCTGGCAAATCTCAAGGCAACTAACCCTGCCTTCGTTACTAAGCCCACTATATACAGGATACAAAAGATAGATGAATTTGTAGGAAAGAACTGATAAATAACTATTAGAAATATCCCAGAAGGGGCTGGAGAGATGGTTCAGCGGTTAAGAGCACTGCTGCTCTTCCAGAGGTCCTAAGTTCAATTCTCAACAACTACATGGTGGCTCACAATCATCTGTAATGGGATCCAATGCCCCCTTCTGGTGTGTCTGAAGACAGCTACAGTGTATTCTTATAAATAAAATAAAATAATTCTTTCAAAAGAAGAAGAAGAAGGAGAAGAAGAAGAAGAAGGAGGAGAAGGAGAAGGAGAAGAAGAAGAAGAAGAAGAAGAAGAAGAAGAAGAAGAAGAAGAAGAAGAAGAAGAAGAAATATCCCAGAAGATGTTTGACAGAGACAGCTAATAAGAGCTTTTGATAAAGAAGATGGGGTGTGCTACCATGACTGCACTATAAGCTCCAGCCACTTTCAGCTCTGCCCATACACCCCACCACATGGTTAAAAGAGGAGACATTTTTAAAAGGACCAATGCTCCTACTGCAATGAAATAGGTCACTGAAAAAAAAATGAACGTCCATAATGGAAACAGGCAGGATCCCAAAACCCAAGCCAATCATAGTTATGGAGGACCACAGAGGCTGAGGGTCCTTTAAACTAAGGCCTCTAGTAGCCTATGGTAACGTCTTAGTTGGGGCTATACTGCTGTGAACAGACATCATGACCAACCCAACTCTTATAAGGACAATATTTAATAGGGGTTGGCTTACAGGTTCAGAGGTTCAGTCCATAACCATCAAGGCATCAATGCATGACAGCATCCAGGCAGGCATGGTGCAGGCAGAGCTGGGAGCTCTACATCTTCATCTGAAGGCTGCTGGTGGAAGACTGACTTATAGGCAGCTAGGGTAAGGGTCTTTTAGCCCACACCCACAGTGACACACCTACTCCAACAGAGCCACATCTTCTAATTGCCCCACTCCCTGGACCGAGTATATACAAACCATCACAGTAACCTTCACCATCAGGGGCCAACTCATAAATTTTCTGGTAAACACAGGGGCTACCCATTTGGTTTTACAGGAACTTCTTAGACCCCTTGTCATCCAAAAAATGGAAGTACAGAGGGCAACAGGACTGCTAAGCTAGGACAAGAATCTGTGACTGACTCATTCTTTTATTATTTCTGCGTGACCCTCCCTTAGGGGAGGACCTCCTGAACAAGCTCCAGGAAGAAACATCTTTCTCAGGAGTCACTCCGAGGGTGCAACTGGGAGGCCAGGCGAAGACTTTAACCTGCCCAATAAATGAGGAATATCTGCTCTGCCAATATCTAACCGATTCCCTGAAAGGGGAATGGAAAAAGGTTGCTAATTCTGAAAATTCCTACAGTTTAAGGCAGAGAATAATCCTGGCTTGGCAAAACATACATCATCTGTCATATAGCAATTAACACCTAGGGTGATGGCCCATTTGAGTCAAACAACAGGGAATGTATTAAGGCTCACATCAGGAGAGTCCTTGAAGCAGGCACACTTACTTCTTGCCAGTCACCATGGAATACCTCCTTACTACCTGTCCAAAAGCCAGGAACTTAAGACGATAGACCAGTATAAGACTTGAGGGAAGTGAACAAACAGGTATAATCCATTCACTCAACTGTTAGAAATTCCTACATTTTGCTTACAAGAGAAAAAATTTTACACTGTACTGGATTTACAAAATGAATTCTTCTCCACTCCTATCAAAATTAAGTCAGTCTATCTTTGCATTTGAATGAGCTGACTCTAAACTGGGGATATCAGGACAATTAATCTGGACCAGACTGCCTAAAGGATTAAAAAATTCTCCCATTTTTAATGAAGCACTCAACCAGGACTTAGTCATTTCTGTAGTAAATGCCCTGAAGCAACCCTGCTTCAGTACCTGGATGATTTATTATTGGCTGCTAAAAATGAGGAAGACACCTGCCATCTTTGTTCCGGCAACAGAGCAGTTGGGACCTCCAGGTGCAGGGATAACCGAGCATAACATCACTTGGGACTCGGCCATCTTGTGTGCTTCCTGCACCCAAGAGCTGGGCAGTTTTGTGGTCACCTACGCGCCAGCTCTGCTGTGGGACGTGTGCCCTGCAGAGAGACCTACACCTGGAGAGAGCACACCAGCACCAGGAGAGAGCACCAGCCTCCCCTTAGCCACCTCTGCTCCAGGGATTGACTACTCTGAGTCTCCAGGTACGCAGGGACTCCCCAAGTATAACATCACTTGGGGCAAGGCACATCAGGGCTCCAAAGTCACTCAGGAGCAGAGCAGCCCCTCAGCAATCGGTGCCAGGGGAATCCCGGTCATGGGGGGGGGGGGGCTGAATTAGCCTTGCAGGCTCACAGGAGGTCCAACCAACAGCCTGTGACAGCAGGACCAACTAACACCAGAGATAACCAGATGGCAAAAGGCAAACGTAGGAATGTTACTAACAGAAATCAAGGCAATATGGCACCATCCAAACCCAACTCTCCGACAGCAGCAAATCCTGGACACTCGATCACACCCGAAAGGCAAGATCTGGATTTAAAATCACTTCTCATGATGCTATTAGAGGATTTCAAGAAGGACATAAATAAATCTCATAAAGAAATACAGGAGAACATGAATCAACAGGTAGAAGCCCTTACAAAGGAAACACAAAAATCGCTTAAAGAAATGTAGGAGAATATGGGTAAACAGAGAGAGGCCTATAAGGAGGCAACACAAAATTCGCTTAAAGAAATGAATCAACGGATAGATGCCCTTACAAAAGAACCACAAAAATCGCATAAAGAAATGCAGGAGAATATGGATCAACAGATGGAAGCCCATAAGGAGAAAACACAAAAATCGCTTAAAGAAATACAGGAGAACTTGGGTCAACAGGCAGAAATCCTGAAAGAGGAAATGCAAAAATATCTTAAAGAAATACAGGAAAACACAAACAAACAAGTGAAGGATCAGAGAAAATCCATCCAGGATCTAAAAAAAGGAAGTAGAAACAACTAAGAACTCACAAAGGGAGACAACTTTGGAGATAGAAAACCTTGGGAAGAAATCAGGAGTCATAGATACAAACATCAACAATAGAGTACAAGAGATGGAAGAAAGAATCTCAGGTGCCGAAGATACCATAGAAAGCATCGATTCAACAGTCAAAGAAAATGCAAAATGCAAAAAACGTGTAACCCAAAACATCCAGGAAATCCAGGACACAATGAGAAGACCAAACCTAAGGATTATAGGTATAGATGAGAGTGAAGATTTGCAACTTAAAGGGCCAGTAAACACTTCAACAAAATTATGGAGGAAAACTTCCCTAACCTAAAGAGAGAGATGCCATGAACGTACAAGAAGTCTACAGAACTCCAAACAGACTGGACCAGAACAGAAATATCTCCCGTCACATAATAATCAAAACACCAAATGTACTAAAAAAAGAATATTAAAAGCAGTAAGAGAAAAAGGCTAAGTAACATATAAAGGAAAACCTATCTGAATCACATCAGACTTCTCACCAGAGACTATGAAAGCCAGAAGATCCTAGGCAGATCTCATGCAGACTCTAAGAGAACACAAATGCCAGGGTAGACTACTATACCCAGCAAAACTCTCAATCACCATAGATGGAGAGATCAAGACATTCCATGATAAAACCAAATTTACACAATATCTTTCCACAAACCCAGCCCGACAATACAAGGAGAGAACCTACACCCAGGAAAAAACGAGATAGTAACCTTCTTTCATCAAACCCAAAAGTAGATAACCACTCAAACATAAAGATAGCGTCAAGAATAGCAGGTGCCAATAATCACTATTCCTTAATCTCTCTTAATATCAATGGTCTCAATTGCCCAATAAAAAGACATAGACTAACAGACTGGATATGTAAACAGGACCCAGCATTTTGCTGCATGCAGGAAACGTACCTCAGTGTCAAAGACAAACACTACCTCAGAAAAAGTCTGGAAAACAATCTTACAAGCAAATGGTCCCAGGAAACGAGCCGGAGTAGCCATCCTAATATCAGATAAAATTGACTTTCAACCTAAAGTCATCAAAAAAGACACAGAAGGACACTACATACTGGTCAAAGGAAAAATCCACCAAGAAGAACCCTCAATTCTCTGAACATCTATGCTCCAAATGCAAGGGCACCCTCATTCGTAAAAGAAACTTTACTAAAGCTCAAACCACAAATCACACCTCACACAATAATAGTGGCTGACTTCAGCAGCCCGCTCTCTGAAATGGATCGTTCAGGAAAGCAGAAACTAAACAGGGACATGGTGAAACTAATTGAAGCCTTGGACCAAATGGAACTAACAGATACATATAGAACATTTCATCCTAAAGCAAAAGAATATACCTTCTTCTCAGTACTTCATGGTACCTTCTCCAAAATCGACCATATAATTGGTCACAAAACAGACCTCAACAGATATAAGAAGATCGAACTAATCCCATGCCTCCTATCAGATCACTATGGAATAAGGGTGGTCTTCAATAACAACAAAAATAACAGAAAGCCCACATACAGGTGGAAGCTGAACAAGGCTCTACTCAATGATACCTTGATCAAGGAAGAAATAAAGAAAGAAATCAAAGACTTTTTAAAATTTAATGAAAATGAAGCCACAACATACCCTAATTTATGGGACACAATGAAAGCAGTGCTAAGAGGAAAATTCATAGCCCTGAGTGCCTCCAAAAAGAAACGGAAGAGAGCATACACTAGCAGCTTAATGGCACACCTGAAAGCCCTGGAACAAAAAGAAGCAAATACACCCAAGAGGAGTAGAAGGCAGGAAATCATCAAACTCAGGGCTGAAATCAATCAAGTAGAAACAAATAAAACCATACAGAGAATCAACAAAACTAGGAGTTGGTTCTTTGAGAAAATCAACAAGACAGATAAGCCCTTAGCCAGACTAGCCAGAGGGCACAGAGACAATATCCAAATTAAAATCAGAAACGAAAAGGGAAATATAACAACAGAAACTGAGGAAATTAAAAAAAATCATCCGATCCTACTACAAAAGCCTGTATTCAACACAACTAAAAAATCTGGAGGAAATGGACAATTTCCTAGACAGATAGCAAATACCAAAATTAAATCAGGATCAAATACATCATCTAAACAGTCCTATAGCCCCTGAAGTAATAGAAGTCGTCATTGGAAGTCTTCCAACCAAAAAAAGCACAGGTCCAGATGGTTTTAGTGCAGAATTCTTTCAGACCTTCAAAGAAGTCCTAACACCAATACTCTTCAAACTATTCCACAAAATAGAAACAGAAGGAACACTACCCAACTTGTTCTATGAAGCCACAATTATGCTGATACCAAAAGCACACAAAGATCCGACAAAAAAAAAAAAGAGAATTTCAGGCCAATTTCTCTTATGAATATCGATCTAAAAATAATAAAATTCTTGCCAACTGAATCCAAGAACACATCAAAACGATCATTTACCACGATCAAGTAGGCTTCATCCCAGGGATGCAGGGATGGTTCAATATAAGGAAGTCCATCAATGTAATCCACTACATAAACAATCTCAAAGAAAAAAACCACATGGTCATTTCATTAGATGCTGAGAAAGCATTGGACAAAATTCAGCATCCTTTCATGTTAAAGGTCTTGGAAAGAGCAGGAATTCGAGGCCCATATCTAAACATAGGAAAAGCAATTTACAGCAAACCGGTAGCCAACATCAATCTAAGTGGAGAGAAACTTGAAGCAGTCCCACTTAAATCAGGGACTAGACAAGGCTGCCCTCTCTCTCCATATCTTTTCAATATAGTACTTGAAGTTCTAGCTAGAGCAATTAGACAACAAAAGGAGGTCAAAGGGATACAAATTGGAACTATCACTATTTGCAGATGATATGATAGTATACTTAAGCGACCCAAAGAACTCCACCAGAGAACTCCTACAGCTGATAAACAACTTCAGCAAAGTGGCTTAAGCAAGTCAGTAGCCTTCCTATACTCAAAGGATAAGCAGGTTGAGAAAGAAATAAGAGAAATGATACCCTTCACGATAGCCACAAACAATATAAAGTATCTTGGTGTGACTGTAACCAAACAAGTGAAAGATCTTTATGACAAGAACTTCAAGACTCTGAAGAAAGAAATTGAAGAAGACCTCAGAAGATGGAAAAATCTGCCATGCTCATGGATTGGCAGGATTAACATAGTAAAAATGGCCATCTTGTCAAAAGCAATATACAGATTCAACGCAATTCCCATTAAAATCCCAACTCAATTCTTCATAGAGTTAGAAAGAGCAATTCTCAAATTCATGAGGAATAACAAAAAAACCAGGATAGCAAAAACTATTTTCAAGAGTAAAAGAACTTCTTGGGGAATCAGTATCCTGGACCTCAAGCTGTACTACAGAGCAATAGTGTTAAAAACTGCATGGTATTGGTACAGTGACAGACATGTAGATCAATGGAACAGAATTGAAGACCCAGAAATGAATCCACACTCCTATGGTCACTTGATCTTTGACAATGGAGCTAAAACCATCCAGTGGAAAAAAGAGAGCCTTTTCAACAAATGGTGCTGGTTCAACTGGAGGTCAACGTGCAGAGGAATGCAAATCGATCCATTCTTACCTCCTTGCACTAAGCTCAATTCCAAGTGAATCAAGGACCTCCACATAAAACCACACACTGAAACTAACAGAAAGGAAACTAGGGAAGAATCTTGAACATATGGGCACAGGGGAAAATTTTCTGAACAGAACACCAATAGCTTATGCTCTAAGGTCAAGAATTGACAAATGGGACCTCATAAAATTACAAAGTTTCTGTAAGGCAAAGGACACTGTCAAAGAACAAAGCGGTAGCCAACTAACTGGGAAAAGATCTTTACCAATCCTACATCTGACAGAGGGCTAATATCCAATATATACAAAGAACTCAAGAAGTTAGACTCCAGAGAGTCAAATAACCCTATTAAAAAATGGGATACAGAGCTAAACAAAGAGTTCTCACTTGAAGAATATCTAATAGCTGAGAATATCTAAAGAAATGTTCAACATCAAAAACACAGGTGACAGCAGTTGTTAGCAAGGATGTGGAGAAAGAGGAACACTCCTCCACTGCTGGTGAGATTGCAAGCTGGTACAACCACTCTGGAAAGCAGTCTGGCGGTTCCTCAGAAAACTGGGCATGACACTCCTGTAGGATCCTGTTATACCACTCCTGGGCATATACCCAGAGGCTTCCCCTGCATGCAATAAGGACACATGCTCCACTATGTTCATAGCAACCTTATTTATAATAGCCAGAAGCTGGAAAGAACCCAGATGTCTCTCAAGGGAGGAATGGATTCAGAAGATGTGGTATATTTACACAATGGAATACTACTCTGCAATTAAAAACAATGAATTCACAAAATTCTTAGGAAATGGTCAGAATTGGAAAATATCATCCTTAGTGAGGTGACCCAATCACAAAAGAACACACATGGTATGCAGTCACTGATAAGGGGATATTAACCCAGAATCTCAGAATACCCAAGACACAATTCACATATCAATAGATTTCCAAGAAGATGGAAGGAGAGACTCCTGGCCCTAGAAAGACTGGATGTAGGTGAATACCAGGACAGAGAAGCGAGAGGGGGTTGAATGGGGAACAGGGCGAGGGAAGAGAGCTTATGGGACTTTCGGGGAGGGAGGAAACGGGAAAGGGGAAATCATTTGGAATGTAAATAAAAAAATATAGAAAATTAAAAAAAACAAAGAAAAGAAAGAAAAAAAAAAAAGAAAAAATATGAGGGAGACAGTTTGAGAGCCATCATAGACATTTTGGAAACTCTATCCCAGTTAGACTACTGAGTTTCAGGAAAAATTAAAAAATAAAAATAAAAAAAGCAAAGCCCAAAGTTTGCTTGCTTCAGATTACCTACATGGGATAGGTAAACATCTGTTGTCCGAGCCTGCATAGTGGCCATAATGCAAATTGCAACTCTAACCACCAAGAAACAAGTTAGGGAGTTTCTGGGAGTTGTTAGATACCTGGGTTTATCAAATCCTTGTATTGTACTATGGCAGGGGACAACAGCCCTTTGGAATGGACTGGGAACATGGATAGGCCTTTAAGAAATTAGAAGAGGCCCTTGCATAGGTCCCCACTTTAACTCTCTCTGATATCTCCAAGCCCTTTCATCTTTATGTTTATGAAAGGGCATTGCCATGGGAGTCCTGACTTAGATTCTAGGTCCCTGGAAAAGATCGATAACTTTCTTATGTAGGGTTTTATTGCTGTGAAGAAATACCATGACCACGGCAACCCTTATAAAGAAAAACATTTAATAGAGACTGGCTTACAGGTTCAGAGGTTTAGTCCATTATCATCATGGCAGGAAGCATGATAATGTTCAGACAGATATGCTGGTGATGGAACTGAAAATTCTAATCTTGATCCACAGGTAGCAGCAGGAGATTGCCACACTATGCCTAGCTTGCACATACGAGACCTCAAAGCCCACCTCCACAGTAACACATTTCCTCCAACAAGCCACACATACTCTAAGAAGACCACACTTCTTACTCGTGGCTCTATAGGCTAAGCACATTCAAACCCACGAGTCTACCAGGGCCATACCTATCCAGACCACCACAGCTTTTATCTCAAAGAGACTGGATCCTGTAGCCTCTGGATGGTTCCCTTGTTTAAGAGCCATTACAGCCATTGCATTCTTGTAAAAGAAGTTGAAAAGCTCACATTTGGGCAGACTCTAACTGTAATTGCTTTACACGCTGTGAAAACATTGCTGAGGGATGCCACTAACTGGTTGATGTCGAATGCCCATCGGACTTAGCACTAACTGGTTGATGTCGAATGCCCATCTGACTTAGCACTAACTGGTTGATGTCGAATGCCCATCGGACTTAGCACTAACTGGTTGATGTCGAATGCCCATCTGACTTAGCACTAACTGGTTGATGTCGAATGCCCATCTGACTTAGCACTAACTGGTTGATGTCGAATGCCCATCTGACTTAGCACTAACTGGTTGATGTCGAATGCCCATCTGACTTAGCACTAACTGGTTGATGTCGAATGCCCATCGGACTTAGCACTAACTGGTTGATGTCGAATGCCCATCTGACTTAGCACTAACTGGTTGATGTCGAATGCCCATCTGACTTAGCACTAACTGGTTGATGTCGAATGCCCATCTGACTTAGCACTAACTGGTTGATGTCGAATGCCCATCGGACTTAGCACTAACTGGTTGATGTCGAATGCCCATCGGACTTAGCACTAACTGGTTGATGTCGAATGCCCATCTGACTTAGCACTAACTGGTTGATGTCGAATGCCCATCTGACTTAGCACTAACTGGTTGATGTCGAATGCCCATCTGACTTAGCACTAACTGGTTGATGTCGAATGCCCATCTGACTTAGCACTAACTGGTTGATGTCGAATGCCCATCTGACTTAGCACTAACTGGTTGATGTCGAATGCCCATCTGACTTAGCACTAACTGGTTGATGTCGAATGCCCATCTGACTTAGCACTAACTGGTTGATGTCGAATGCCCATCTGACTTAGCACTAACTGGTTGATGTCGAATGCCCATCGGACTTAGCACTAACTGGTTGATGTCGAATGCCCATCTGACTTAGCACTAACTGGTTGATGTCGAATGCCCATCTGACTTAGCACTAACTGGTTGATGTCGAATGCCCATCGGACTTAGCACTAACTGGTTGATGTCGAATGCCCATCTGACTTAGCACTAACTGGTTGATGTCGAATGCCCATCTGACTTAGCACTAACTGGTTGATGTCGAATGCCCATCTGACTTAGCACTAACTGGTTGATGTCGAATGCCCATCTGACTTAGCACTAACTGGTTGATGTCGAATGCCCATCTGACTTAGCACTAACTGGTTGATGTCGAATGCCCATCTGACTTAGCACTAACTGGTTGATGTCGAATGCCCATCTGACTTAGCACTAACTGGTTGATGTCGAATGCCCATCTGACTTAGCACTAACTGGTTGATGTCGAATGCCCATCTGACTTAGCACTAACTGGTTGATGTCGAATGCCCATCTGACTTAGCACTAACTGGTTGATGTCGAATGCCCATCTGACTTAGCACTAACTGGTTGATGTCGAATGCCCATCTGACTTAGCACTAACTGGTTGATGTCGAATGCCCATCTGACTTAGCACTAACTGGTTGATGTCGAATGCCCATCTGACTTAGCACTAACTGGTTGATGTCGAATGCCCATCTGACTTAGCACTAACTGGTTGATGTCGAATGCCCATCTGACTTAGCACTAACTGGTTGATGTCGAATGCCCATCGGACTTAGCACTAACTGGTTGATGTCGAATGCCCATCGGACTTAGCACTAACTGGTTGATGTCGAATGCCCATCGGACTTAGCACTAACTGGTTGATGTCGAATGCCCATCTGACTTAGCACTAACTGGTTGATGTCGAATGCCCATCTGACTTAGCACTAACTGGTTGATGTCGAATGCCCATCTGACTTAGCACTAACTGGTTGATGTCGAATGCCCATCTGACTTAGCACTAACTGGTTGATGTCGAATGCCCATCTGACTTAGCACTAACTGGTTGATGTCGAATGCCCATCTGACTTAGCACTAACTGGTTGATGTCGAATGCCCATCTGACTTAGCACTAACTGGTTGATGTCGAATGCCCATCTGACTTAGCACTAACTGGTTGATGTCGAATGCCCATCTGACTTAGCACTAACTGGTTGATGTCGAATGCCCATCTGACTTAGCACTAACTGGTTGATGTCGAATGCCCATCTGACTTAGCACTAACTGGTTGATGTCGAATGCCCATCTGACTTAGCACTAACTGGTTGATGTCGAATGCCCATCTGACTTAGCACTAACTGGTTGATGTCGAATGCCCATCTGACTTAGCACTAACTGGTTGATGTCGAATGCCCATCTGACTTAGCACTAACTGGTTGATGTCGAATGCCCATCTGACTTAGCACTAACTGGTTGATGTCGAATGCCCATCTGACTTAGCACTAACTGGTTGATGTCGAATGCCCATCTGACTTAGCACTAACTGGTTGATGTCGAATGCCCATCTGACTTAGCACTAACTGGTTGATGTCGAATGCCCATCTGACTTAGCACTAACTGGTTGATGTCGAATGCCCATCTGACTTAGCACTAACTGGTTGATGTCGAATGCCCATCTGACTTAGCACTAACTGGTTGATGTCGAATGCCCATCTGACTTAGCACTAACTGGTTGATGTCGAATGCCCATCGGACTTAGCACTAACTGGTTGATGTCGAATGCCCATCGGACTTAGCACTAACTGGTTGATGTCGAATGCCCATCGGACTTAGCACTAACTGGTTGATGTCGAATGCCCATCGGACTTAGCACTAACTGGTTGATGTCGAATGCCCATCGGACTTAGCACTAACTGGTTGATGTCGAATGCCCATCTGACTTAGCACTAACTGGTTGATGTCGAATGCCCATCTGACTTAGCACTAACTGGTTGATGTCGAATGCCCATCTGACTTAGCACTAACTGGTTGATGTCGAATGCCCATCTGACTTAGCACTAACTGGTTGATGTCGAATGCCCATCTGACTTAGCACTAACTGGTTGATGTCGAATGCCCATCTGACTTAGCACTAACTGGTTGATGTCGAATGCCCATCTGACTTAGCACTAACTGGTTGATGTCGAATGCCCATCTGACTTAGCACTAACTGGTTGATGTCGAATGCCCATCTGACTTAGCACTAACTGGTTGATGTCGAATGCCCATCGGACTTAGCACTAACTGGTTGATGTCGAATGCCCATCGGACTTAGCACTAACTGGTTGATGTCGAATGCCCATCGGACTTAGCACTAACTGGTTGATGTCGAATGCCCATCTGACTTAGCACTAACTGGTTGATGTCGAATGCCCATCTGACTTAGCACTAACTGGTTGATGTCGAATGCCCATCTGACTTAGCACTAACTGGTTGATGTCGAATGCCCATCGGACTTAGCACTAACTGGTTGATGTCGAATGCCCATCTGACTTAGCACTAACTGGTTGATGTCGAATGCCCATCTGACTTAGCACTAACTGGTTGATGTCGAATGCCCATCTGACTTAGCACTAACTGGTTGATGTCGAATGCCCATCTGACTTAGCACTAACTGGTTGATGTCGAATGCCCATCTGACTTAGCACTAACTGGTTGATGTCGAATGCCCATCTGACTTAGCACTAACTGGTTGATGTCGAATGCCCATCTGACTTAGCACTAACTGGTTGATGTCGAATGCCCATCTGACTTAGCACTAACTGGTTGATGTCGAATGCCCATCTGACTTAGCACTAACTGGTTGATGTCGAATGCCCATCTGACTTAGCACCATCTTTTAGACAAGGACAGACTGACCTTCGATAAATCATTAGCTTTTACTACTACCACACTGCTGACAGTTGACAACCCTGAGAATACCATCCATGACTGCTTGGAGATGCTGGACAATATTCAAGGTACATGACCTGATCTCAGAACTCATCTCCCCTTAAGTCTGGATACCTAAACAGTGAGAAAAAGCATCAGAGCATTTCAGATGGATACCTGGCCTGTGCCCAGGGAAATGCAAAGAACATGCTTCCCTGAGGGCAATGGAGTCAAGGTACAAAATTCCAGTGAATTTTGGAATTGGACTCCACTTAAGTCAAGCCAGGACTGTATGGTTATAAATATTTGCTAGTCTGGGATAGCAACACAGGCTGGGTAGAGACTTTTCCATCCCAAGCAGAAATGGTCCAAGTGGTAGCTAAGCAATTAATAGCAGAATTTACCCCCAGACTTAACTTGCCCATTTCTCTGGGGTTCAACAATGGCCCAGCATTCACAGCCAAGTTATCTCTCTCTTTTTTTTCTCCTTTTTTTGTATTGAATATATTCTTTGTTTTTATTTCAAATGTTATTCCCTTTCCCAGTTCCCCCTCCTAGAAAACCCCCAACCCATCCATGAGGATGCCCCTCTACCCAACCCACTCCCACCTACCCCTCCACCCCCTTGATTTCCCCACACTGGGACACCTATCCAGCCTTCATAGGACCAAGGACCTCTTCTCCCACCGATGCTCAACAAGGCATTCTTCCACCACAAATGTGGCTGGAACCATGTGTACCCCTTGGTTGATGGCTTAGTCTCTGGGAGCTCTGGAGGCGGGGGTCCGGTTGGCCAACATCATCGTTCTTCCTATGAGGCTGCAAACCCCTTGAGCTCCTCCAACTCCTCCATTGGGAACCCCACGCTCAGTCCAATCATTGGCTCCTAGCATCTGCCTCTGTATCTGTAAGACTCTGGCAGTGCCCCTCAGGAGACAGCCATATCAGGCTCCTTTCGGCAAGCACTTCTTAGCATCCACAATAGTGTCAGGGTTTGGTGACTGTTTATAGGATCAATCCCCAGGTAGGACAGTCTCTGGATGGCCTTTCCTTTAGTCTCTGCTTCACACTTTGTCTCCATAATTGCTCCTGTGAGTATTTTGTTCCTTTTCTCAGAAAAACCAAAGCACCC
Organism: Tokudaia tokunoshimensis; assembly: GCA_036184795.1. Taxonomy (NCBI): domain Eukaryota; kingdom Metazoa; phylum Chordata; class Mammalia; order Rodentia; family Muridae; genus Tokudaia; species Tokudaia tokunoshimensis. Next base: position 12,883,830 of record BTHU01000004.1, read on the forward strand.
TCACTTTGGTCTTCCTTCTTCTTGAACTGTAGACTGTGAATTGTATCTTGCTTATTCTGAGCTTTTGGACAGCCAGGTTATTTCAATTGCTCTCTCAGGCTCTTAACATAAATTGGAAACTTCATTGTATATATGATTCTCAGTGCTCAGGAAAGGTAGAGAGGATGAATAGAACTTTAAATGAGATTTTTAACTAAATATACTCTTGAGATTGATGGTAACAGGGTTACCATCTGGTTGACTTCTTACCTTACATTCTTCTCAGTCTTCCACGTACCCCCTAATGAGAAAAGTTCACCCCATATGAGATAGTTTATGGGCAATCACATCCCATGATCCCTTGGGTATATGCTAGACTGTTATCAGATTGCCCTGCTCCAATCTTAGTCTTTAAAAGGATTGCAATTAACCTTGGATAAGATTTTCCCTGAAGTTTACCCTGCTCAACCCATTGGGTACTGCCCTCCAGATCACCCACTCCAGCCTTAGAGGCTGTATCAATCTGATAGTTCAAAAGTGATCGGCATGAACCTAGATGGAAAGGACCTTTACATCATGATTCTCTGGATACCGACTGCTATTAACCTTACTAGTATTCCTGCCTGGGTTCATCACTTGCATCTAAAGAATGTACCCAAGGAACCCATAGAAGAGGAGCCCAACTCTGAGAGCTGAAAAGGACTGTTAAAAAACAAGCTTTCTAAGGTTTGACTGTGTATCATCATAACTTAAACACTGTATTCTTACTGCTGGAAACCCCACCATGACTGTCCTATGGCTAACAGTTTAATTGTTTTGTTTTCAACCCATGCAAACAGAACCTAAATGCATCCTGACATGGGAGATAAAAGGCACCCCATCAGAGAAAACACCCTGATATTGTCTTGTCATGCAAAAGGTTGCTTTTTATCCACCCATCAGGGCCTATGGTTAGGACAAAAAAAAGGGGGAATAAATGGTCTTTAGCCAGATAAATGGAGGATACTTGAGATGGACTAATCTAACTGACCAATCCCAACATAATAGTACAGACTTCAGCATAATCAAATATTCCTTTAAAGGTTCTGATAATGAAAATTACAGATGTGCTAAAATAAGATGAGGAAGGGAAGATTCATTAATCACTTCAACTGAACTTAATATCTTCAGAATAACTCTGTATCTAATAATAAGGAGTATAATTCTGGGCCCATCTAGCACTAAAAAGGCAATGAGAATACTCCTGTGTAAGTGGAAAGCCCTCCATTCCCAGTCTCTTAAAAAGAAATCTGTATGGAATAGAGATTTTCATATGCAGATTATACAATGAAAATGAGGGATCAAATGGAACACCCATTAATGTTTTAAAAGTGATGGTTGATATTCCTGTTGATAATGTCCTTTTCCTCCACTGTCCATGTTTTGATTACACTAATGTCCCTTCTTCTTGTAAGTCTACTCATCACACCCTCCCCTTTGGTAAATAATTTCCTAGACTTTCTGTCTAGGAAAATAATACTTATTCTGCACACCCTGCAGGGTATAAGGTTTTATGTGGGATAAGATGAGTTATACCTATTTTACTCAGAAAATCATTACTATCAGTTAATAGAATTGCAAGAGCTCTTCCTGAGAACTGCGATGACTCCTTACATCTATTAGATCCTGCTAGTAGCTGTCACCAGGGCCATTCTGTTACCTGCCCCAGGACTTGTTGGACTACAAAGAGAGATTTCTAAACTAGCCTAATTTTTAAAAAACTACTAATATTACAGAAAAATATTAGCCAAAATTAATTGAGAAATGGGAGATCTGTGAATAACTTCTACAAAACAGAGCTACTATAGACTACCTGTTATCAAACATAATCTTGGCTGTCAACAATTTACTGGAATGTGCTGTTTAATATCTCTGGTTTCTTTCATACCATTGACAACCACATTCATGATCTACATAGAGCAATAAACAAAATCTCTCCAATAAATTTTTGACTGTCCAATATGGCTAGGATGGTTCCCTCTCCACCACTTCCTCATCATTGGCCCTTTAATATTATTTTTACTGGTTATCATAATCAGGCTCTGCACCCTCCAATGTGTTATTAACCTGACCACCCATCAGATAACCAATTCTAAAATCATTGCCACTAGATGACATTATTAAGACATTCTATCAAAGATTTGACAGGAACACTTAAGTCAAGGGAGAACCTGCCTGACTCTATTTTGAAGGCAGGAGCCATTATGCTGTATTATTAAAAATATGATTCCCTTTTCCCCAAGCCTTTGTCAAGGTCTGATGTATAAGACATCTGCTGGGAACCCCTAAATCCCACCAGACTCCATGAAGCAAATAGTGGTGCTCGGCTGGGTCGGGTCACTGACCCGGTCACCAAGTAGCAATGCGCTTTTTTCTTTTGGACTTTTTGGAGACAGTATCACTTTGTAGCCCTAGCCGACATCCCACACAGAGCTCCCCCTGTCTCTGAAGTGCTGGAACTAAGAGTGTTTGCCACTACATCCTATAGTAGTAAACTTAAAACAGAAAATTCAAAGTATGCTAGCAGTCTTTTCTCTGACAACTACATAGTCTAAAGATGATGAAAACATCAGTGAAGTCTAGCTTTAGCGTCCTTTCTTCCCTATGAACCTGTGTAACCTATATCTATCATAAAGAAATAACCCTCTATAACAAGATGGCTCAGTGGATAAAGGCACTTGCTTGATGACCTGAGTAGGATCCTTAGAACCTATGTGGCTGAAGTAGAAGATGACTCTTAAAAGTTATCCTCTGACCTTTCCATGAACACGGTGACATCTGCACATGGGAGCATGGACACACACACACACACACACACACACACAGAGTAATAAGAGGAAATGTATGTTTTTTGCACCATTTCCACATGAACTAAAATGCTGAATGTCTTGCTGTCATCTTTCTGAAAGCAAAGCTGACACATACCTGTCCTCCTTATTGACTTGAGAGTAGTATGATCTCTGTCTGATTGCAGAGTAGAAGGAGAAAGCCTCATTCAGATAACTGGTCTCAGAAGTTCGTAAACTATAAGAAAAAAAATTTAAGTAAGACGCAAACTGGGTGTAATGCTCATGAAAAACACTTGTTCTAGATTGCCCTACTCTGCCAGGGGGATGGGAATAACTGCTTTAAATTTGAGTCAGCAATGTACCACAATACAGTTCTTCCCTGCTGTTCCAACCAAAGTACACATCACTCTCATTCCACAAGGGACAGCATTCTACTCCAGTATGCCTGCTAGACTAACCCATTGTCACTTGATCTCTAGTCCATTTCTTTAGCTTTCTCCCTTCCTTACTAAACTATTTGGGGGATGCAAATGAGCTATGGTGTCTGTTTAACATGTCCAGTTTAATAAGAAACTTTCAAAAAATAATTTATTTTAAAAAGTGTTTAGTGCCCTGACAAATTTTATACACACCTACCCACCCACCCTTCTGGTTAGTCTCTCTTCTCTCATCTTTCCACTCCTATCAAGTCTTGTTTCTTCCTGTTCCTCTCCAGATTCACAACATGGTTTTGTTGTATGTCTCATTTAGTTTAACCAGGGCCTTTTATGCAACCATTAGATTGGGGCTATCTATGGAGCCTAGAGAGGTCAACAGTGGGTATACAATTACAGAAATACCTTTCTCTGAATCTATCAGTAGAGCTCCCTGACTCCTCTTCCATCACTGCCTGGCTGTTAATGATACCTTTTTAGCGGAGTCCCAATGTAGACATCTGTAGCTGCTGAGGACTCATGATTACAATGGTTGGTACTTCTCAGTCCTTCTCCCTATCTGCACTTCCATAATTATTGTTCTTTGAGCTTGGGAGGGATGGTATACATGTCTTCTCTAGGCATGAGTACTGCAAAAACCACTTATTCTCAGCACTGTTACAAAGGATTTTAAAGATCCTTTCTAGCAAAAAGAGGGATAAGAGTACTGTGCATACTAAGAGGCACACCCACACTGGGAAGATGATAACTCTTCTTACCTTTCGTTTGGCTTGCTTTGGTTTTTTGGAACAGGACTTCTCTGTGTAGCCCTGACTGTCTTGGAACTCACTCTATGTATAGACCAGGTTGGCCTTGAACTCCCCCTATCTCTGCCTTCTGAGTGCTGTGGTCAAAGGTGTGTGCCACAATCAAGGGCTTTGTGGGTATTTCTTTTCTTACCTTTTAAATTACAAAAGGCTAAAGTTTTTGTTATTGATGTTACTTTGTGCTAAGATTTAGCTTTGTAAAAGGAGATCTCTACTTTCCTCATTGAAAGGTGGGACTACACAGATTTACTATTTTTTTTTAAAGAATTATTTATTTTCTGTGTGTGATACACTGTAGCTGTCTTCAGACACATCAGAAGTGGGCACCAGCCCATTACAGATGGTTGTGAGCCACCATGTGGTTGCTGGAAATTGAACTCAGGATCTTAGAAAGAGCAGCCAATGCTCTTGAAAACAACTGTCAATTTACCTCACTTAACCTCTCAAACATAGTCAACTAGGATGAGTGTGTAAAGAATACCATGAACATCATATATGCTATATGTCTCTACACACCATCAAGACTTGAGAAGCCCTAAGAATGGTAAATCTATGTAATATTCATTGCTTATAAAAAACCAAAATCAAACTCCTCAGGCCTGATCAAATCAAGTTACTGAAGAGAACAGCTGACAAAAAGAATACTGCTTAAGTTATATAATGAATGCCATTTCATGATGCCATCTTGATCCATCCAGCCTAAACAAAATTCCATCTATAGCTCACTGTCTTCTCTCAACATGCTCTGTTTTAACCAAGGAAACACTTTCTTCTTTCCATATGTAATTCACTTACTAATAGTGGTAATACAGCTGCCCGATCTTGGAAGCGATTTCCCCTATTTGCCACCGCTTCAAGCCATACCGATTATCCAAGACTTGTCTGTTTACACAGGAGACAAAAATAATAGAAATAACAAAATATGAATTCCAAAAGAACCAAATCTATAAATTCAATGATAAAATATCATCTCATTAGCAAAGATCATGAATTGTAAGATTTCATTATAACCATTCAATTACATGAAAAATTGTTTCTCCTGATTGATTTGTGTCATGTCATCAGGTGTATATATGTATATAATCTGTGTGTATGAGTGTGCATGACCATGTGATTACATGAGTGTACATATGTATGCCACAGCTCAAGTATGGCAGTCGGATGATAGCCCTGGGTGTCAGTTATTGTTTCTCACATTCTTGGTCACTACCGTGCATGCAGGTTAGCCAGAGATTATTCTGTCTTTGCTTCCATTCTCATTACAGGATTAGATGGGATTACAGTCTCACACTTGAATGATAAATGAGATAATCATGAACTCTTGATCCTATTTCTACATCCTAAGCACTAGAATTATGTGCACCACCACACCCAGCTAAAAAATTCTTTATTAAATGCCCACTGAAGCCAGGCATGGTGACACATGCCTTTAACCCTAGCATTTGGGAGGCAGAGGCAGGCGAATTTCTGAGTTTGAGGCCAGCCTAGTTAGTCTACAGAGTGAGCTCCAGAATAGCCAGGGCTAAACAGAGAAACCCTTGGTCAAAAAAACAAAAACCAAAAATGATGTAACACTTTCTCCCCAAACATCATGGGCAATTAACTACACTCATTTCAGAATGAAACCACAGATCATCTCCCCATATAAAAGAGGGAGTAGACCATTCCATATAAAACATTCATTAAAAATCAGAGAATAATACATTAAAAATCTTAAACAGAAAACAAACAAACAAAACCAAAAACCACCAAAATCTTGTTTTTATTTGGATTATGAAGATATATAATACTTCATACTTGATCTTAGGCAAAAGGCCAAGAAGCACTAAACAGGTTATTTTAAAAGCAATAAGATGGAGGCCAACAAGATGACTAAATCTCTAGAACCTACATGGTGGAAGCAAGATCTGACTCGGCCAGTAACCTTGTGACTTAAACACACACACACACACACACACTGAAGCCATTTTGAATAAAACTTCTATTTTGAATAGAGACCAAATGAAGTTTAAGTTTCCAAGACCTCCATGGTTAACTGACATCCTGCTTGGCAGAGACATGTATGTGGATAACTGACACCCTGGTTGGCAAGTTGAGACATGAATGCTAGGCTCATTGCCTTGTCACAACTGAATAACCCAACCAACGGGAACAGAATAAGTGGGCCATAGAGACATGTTTCTAAGGAAGTCCCCCATCCCTAAATCCTGATTGGTGGGAAAATGTAACTGTTACTTGGCACAGATGTTTGTGGTTTTCAAGATTAAAAGTTCTGCAACATTCCGGTCCTGGGTAGGGGTGGGTGTGTGGGTGTGTTTGCTGTTTAGTTCCTAAGTCTGTTCTGTGCCCTGATCAATCAGTAACAGTTTGAGTATAATAAACTTTTGTCATCTATATTGACCTGGTGTGTGAGTTGTATTGGAGCTAAGCAGATCTCACAACAACACCTTGCAAAACTCACCCCCCCCACACACACTCCACACTAATATGTAAACAAAAAATAAACAAGACAAAACAGTAAATTTGTTCACAGTCAGAACTATAGCTGGCATAGAATTATACAATGCCCCTTTACTGCCATTTAGCTATGAAACTCCTTACCGATGCTGCTGCTGGAATTTCCAGAGTTTAGTATAAACATCAAAAGTTCTTCCGAAGTAGGACTGCCACTGCTTCTGTCCATATTGAGGCAAATCTCTGAAAAGTGAAGTGGGTGTTGACTTTAAATTTTATCTTGTGATGATATAAGTCATATTAATTAAAGTACTTACCTTCAGGATTTCTCTGTTAAATGAAGTTCTAATTTTTGAAGGAAAAATAATTCTAGAGACCAGAACACATTTTCCCAGTCTCACACTAAATTACAATTCATCTTAGTGTCTTCTGAACATGTCTCTCCCATCAGGATAAATCATTTCTTTACTGGCAGGTGATATACTCACTTAGGTACTGCTAATTTCCAGTATTTGTCTTCAGCTAAGACTACAGCAATCTGGAAACATGGCTTTAGGGAATACAGCCATAACTAGAAGTGGGTGTGTGGTTATGCTATTCTAACCCTTTCTTAGAAGAGAAATATATACCCCATGTCCTTAAGCCTGATGACCTTAGATAAACGAATATTTCATACTTATTGTATGAATTTTGGGCCTAACCATTTCAACTTGTTTAGGGCAATGCACATAATTTTAAATTATTCCATCTTCCCTTCACCATCTAATCTAAAACTGACTATAACCTATAACACATGGATTCAGAGGGCTGCAGACAGCTTACAGGTAGCTCGGAGTTAGAATAAATCTCCATTTTAGTAAGGTATGAAAATTTGGAATTATTTGTTACAGCAGCAGTATGTAAAAAAAGTTAACAACTGGTGTTGAGTGCAGGTTATTGTCATGAAAGACCCTGGCATTGGCCTCAGGAGCAGGTAACTATTACTATGGACTGGAAATGAGGCCATTGGTGGGATGGCAAAACTGCCTGCAGTCTGGAATTCAGGCATTGTGACAAACTAGAAGGTTTACACAAAGAAGGCAAAAATGTTATTAGCCAGCCCTGGGTTATATCAGCTGGTTGTAGTTTAACAAAATGCTGTTAGAAAAGGGTAAATTCTGCCAATACATAGATTAGATAGATAGATAGATAGATAGCTAGATAGCTAGATAGGTAGGTAGGTAGGTAGGTAGGTAGATAGATAGATAGATAGATAGATAGATAGATGACAGACAGAGTCATAAGCAGTTGAAATAGAGAAAAATCCACAAATTAGAGGAATTTCAAGACTGAAAGATTCAATTTCAGACACTTAGCTATAAAACACATAGTTGAGTCAGGCATGGTGTTACATGTCTGTCATTCCAGCATGTAAAAGATCTAAGCAGGGGATCCTGAGTTTGAGGCCATTCTAAGCTACACATAGGAAGATCTTGTCTGTGTAAATAAAAAACATCCCTCCCCTAACACACACACAATGAAAAAACATATCCAAAATGTTTCTGAAGATTCAGTCTCATTAAAAGGAAGTATAAGATGAAATAAACAAATCCAAACAACCAAACAACCTCATAGCCACACCATTTAATGTTTTTGTTTTTAGATTGTTTTCTTGTAATATTTGTTTTGTTGCTTAAATAAAGAAGCGAGCCAGCTCAGTGGTTAAAGCTATTCAATTTCCAGAACCTGTATACAGATGGAAGAAGAAAGCAGACTTCACACGGTTGCTCTCTGACCTCCACATGAGCTCCACGGCATGCGTATCCACACATGTCACAGACACACAAGATGGTGGTGATGATAAAAGCTATACTTCTATTTTCTTTGTTGTAGTAAACAGTGTTTTAAAGATGTATGTTTTGTGCCCAATCTTGGGGTTATCAGAATAAAATTAATAACTGAAATAAAAGTGACTGATTTTCTAGTATCACTAAGAAAATCACTAAATAAGATTTGTCAATAAATGACAGTACACCAACATTTCTCACATTTACATCAATGAAAAATGTTAGCTATCTTTTTTTAAATATTAATTTCTTCAAAAGAATTCAGAGCATTTATCATTCCGGTCTAAAGACTCAGTCACCCTGCAGCTGGCAAGATGGATTAGCAGGTCAAGGAGCCTGTTGCCAAGGCTGCAAGATCCACATGGTAGAAGAGAACCAACTCCCAAAAGTTGTCCTTTGACCTTCTCATAAATGACATGACTTGTGTATAGTACCCTTTCCCCCATAAACAGAAAAAAATGTTCAACTATAAAACCGTTTCTTTTGCAAAACAAGGTTAATTTTTTTCTATATCACCTTTTCCCTAATGACATATATCCTAGAGCTATCATTTAAGTCACTATAAATGCTTAGAATCTAAAATTAAATAATATATTTGATAGTGAGCTTTAGACAAATTCTTTTAATATTCCGAGCTTGACTCTAAATACATTATCTGATTATTATTGCTGTTAATAGAGATAGGAACTTAATGACTCATGGAATCAAATTAAATGTTGCTCTGTGAATACCCCATAAGTTTTTTTGGTTTTGTTTTTTTTTGTTTTTTTTTTTTTTTTTGGTTTTTCGAGACAGGGTTTCTCTGTGAAGCCTTGGCTGTCCTGGAACTCACTCTGTAGACCAGGCTGGCCTCGAACTCAGAAATCCTCCTGCCTCTGCCTCCCAAGTGCTGGGATTAAAGGCGTGTGCCACCACCGCCCGGCTGAATACCCCATAAGTTAAATGACCTTGCATTTCATTTTGCAAAGGCACTGATACTGTAAGCTAGCTGCCCATTCTTTTGCTGATGTTTTAGAGGTTTGTACCGCTGTGACACCAACCTCTCTTTAAACCCTCAGTGCTCTTAACAGGTATCTATCAGGAGAAGGCTGGGAAGAAACAGATTAAATGACTAACTTAAAACCTTGCAGGTATAGTCAGTATGAAGCTAAGTTGTCAAAACTCTGAAGTTTCAAGTTTCTATATGTGGTGGTTTGAAACTGCTTGGCCTAGGAGTGGCACTACTAAGTGGTGGCCTTGTTGGAGGAATTGTGTCACTGTGGGGGGTGGGCAATGGGACCCTCTTCCTAACCATGTGAAAGCTAGTCTTCTCCTAGCAGCCTCTAGATGAAGATATAGAATGCTCAGCCCCTCCTGAACCATGCCTGCCTGGACACTGCCATGCTCCTACCTTGATGAGTAACCTGATGAAGAACCTCTGAACCTGTAAGCCAGCCCCAATTAAATGTCCTTATAAGAGTTGCCTTGGTCGTAGTGTCTGTTCACAGCAATGGAAACTTAACTAAAACACTATAAACCTACCTTCTTCACTTACTTGAATGAGCTATGATCACGAATGCCTACTCTTCAGCCCTCCTCATACCAGTCTTGTGTGGTATGACACTGTTTCTTAATTCCTGACTACTTACAATTCTTCCGTTTTTACAATATCTCTCACTGGCTTCTCATTTACTTTAGATGCTTAGTATCTCATGTGTGTGTAAAGTTGCTTGGGAATTGTAGCTAGTACACTAGGACTCAAATTCAACCACCTTCTAACTCCTAATTCAATATTCTCTTTTTTTCTAGCATTTAAGATAACAATCTAGATTTCTTTTATCCCCTTAGTACTGAGATTAAATGCAGGCATTACACATACTAGACCAATAGTCTACCACTGATCTATATTCACGACCCTAGATTTTCTTACATTAACAAGAATCATAGCATTTTGTTCTTGAAGCTGAGGGAGTTTTAAGAAGGTATTTTAAGCCAGGTGGTGGTGCATGCCTTTAATTCCAGCACTTGGGAGGCAGACCCGGTGGATCTCTGAGGAGCCTGGTTTCCAGAGGGAGTTCCAGGGCAGCCAGGGCCACACAGAGAAACCTTGTCTTGAAAAACAAAACAAGACAAGACAAAACAAAACAAAACAGAAGCCCTTGCTCTGTACTCAGCTGGACACGTTAGTTAAGACCTATGATGCTCAGTCTTATCTGACCTTGGAGAGTTAAAAGTAACTGATGAGAACAGACCAATCTGCTCGATTGTTTAATATGACATTAAAAATTGCTAGATTTTGTAGAAGCTTTGAATTTACTCAGAATCTTCCCAAAATGAAATGAATAACAAGAGAACAAACTAAAAACAAAACAAAACAAAAAAAAACTCACAGAAAACATTTTTCATTGATATTAACTTTGGGGCCCAAAACAGTAGATTTGTGTCCTGAGATCTGAGCAAACAGAAAAAACCAGGTTCTCACATATGCTTTTTGAGGACACACAAGAGAGAACACAGACCCCAGAAGAAATCAAACCTGCCAACATCCCAAGCTTGAACTTGCAGCCTCTAGAGTTAGGAGATAATACATATCCACTGCTTAAGCATACAGACTATTGTACTTTGTTCTGGCAACCCTCAGAAAAACATAACTATATATATATATATATAACAAATGATAAAAAAAACCAAAAAAACTCTGACAATTTCCAAAATGCAGGTGGTTGGTGACAAACTGCCAACAGCCAAATGCCTTGCATGCTGTAGTCTCTATAGAGGGGATGTGAGAAACCAAAAGGAGACACATGATGGACCCTCAAATACGTGGACCCAGAACAGCCAATACCGATTAACCAGGGAGCATCGTGGGCCACTGTGAGAACAGAAGTCTAAACTGGGTACAGTTTGGCCTGAACCATGAGCCACAAAGCCACACAGAAGGAGTCCTAGAAATGAGAATTTCTAGTCTAATCTGAATTGAGATGCAAGCCAGTGTAAAACAGTCACAGAACCCAAGGACTTGATATAAAAAGGTATACAAATGTCTTGGTAAGTTCTACACAGATAATACGCTGAAACAGAACTACTGACACACTGAATCAAATAACACATTTTATTAATGTTTCATTTTAATTTAAAAAAGGGTAGTCGGAATATACAATTACATTTGAAGCTCACATTTTTTAATTAGCATCTTTATTATTATTGATACTGTTATTGTTATTATTGTTATTATTATTATTTTTCTGCTGATCTTATTGTGTGGTGCTAGCTAGCCTGGAATTTGAGGTGATGTTCTTCCCTGTCTCTGCCTCCCAGGTGCTGAGATTACATCTTTGCCCAGGCCCAGCTCACATTAAATTTCTATGTCAATGCTTTTCTAGACCATGAACCTAAGACACCCAATGCAGTGCCTGTCTATGCCAAATGCATATATGACTCAGCAAAGTGGTAAGTCACATGAAACGAAAGCATGGAGCACAAGCATACACAGATGATGTTATTCATGCAGTAACTATTAGTTTGCACAACTGGCCTCTGGGAGAATATTAAGAAAGAGGAGCTTGGTGGTGGTGGCTCACATCTTTAACCCCAGCACCGGGGAACCAGAGGCAGGCAGATTTCTGAGTTTAAGGCCAGCCTGGTCTACAGAGTGAGTTCCAGGACAGCCAGGACTATACAGAAAAACCCTGTCTTGGAAAGAAAGAAGAAAAAAAAAAAGAAAAGAAAGGAAAGAGGAAAGAGAACAGAGAGTCCTTCCAGCTGCCATTTGTAGCAAGGAACCAGGCAGCTCCATAGCCTTCTGTGCTTAGCACACAGGGCATATGATCAGTGGAGCAGCTGGGACAGGTGTCTTCCCTTCCAGCCGCCATTTGCAGCAGGGATCCAGGCAGCTCCATAGCCTTCTGTGCTTAGCCCACCAGGACAGAGTGATCTCCCAGCAGCAATTTCACTTCTGAGCGCGAAGGTGAGATCTCCACCTTCTCTCTGGAGGGGTACAGCTAGGAGAGCACAGGGCATACGATCATTGGAGCAGCTGGGACAGGAGTCTTCCCTTCCAGCTGCCATTTGCAGCAGGGAACCAGACAACTCCACTGTCTTCTGTGCACAGACCCTGCCAGAAGAGAGTTGGTCTCCCAGGAGTAGCCACAGGTTTACAGGCCCATAGGAGGGGCAAGCTCCAGCCGGAGACAACAAGACCAACTAACACTAGAGATAACCAGATGGCAAAAGGCAAGCGCAAGAACCCTACCAACAGAAACCAAGGCTACTTGGCAACATCAGAGCCCAGTTCTCCCACTGCAGCAAATCCCGGATGCCCCAGCACACTGGAAAAGCAAGAGTTGGATTTAAAGTCTCTTCTCACGATGCTGTTAGAGGACATCAAGAAGGACATAAATAACTCCCTTAAATAAATACAGGAGAACATGGGTCAAAAAGTAAAGCCCTTAAAGAGGAAACACAAAAATCCCTGAAAGAAATACAGGAGAGCATGGGTGAATAGGTAGAGGCCCTTAAAGAGGAAACACAAAAATCCCTTAAAGAATTACAGGAGAACACAAACAAACAAGTGAAGGAACTGAACAAAACCATCCAGGATCTAAAAATGGAAGTAGAAACAATAAAGAAATCATAAAGTGAGACATCTCTGGAGATAAAAAAATCTTGGAAAGAATTCAGGAGTCATAGATGCAAGCGTCAACAACAGAATACAAGAGATAGAATAAAGAATCTCAGGGGCTGAAGATACCATAGAAAACATTGACTCAACAGTTAAAGAAAATGCAAAATGCAAAAAGCTCCTGAGCCAAAACATCCAGGAAATCAGGACACAATGAGAAGACCAAACCTAAGGATTATAGGTATAGAAGAGAGTGAAGATTTCCAACTTCAGTAAATATAAAGGGCCAGTAAATATCTTCAACAAAATTATAGAAGAAAACTTCCCTAACCTAAAGAAAGAGATGTCCATGAACATACAAGAAGCCTATAGAACTCCAAACAGACTGGACCAGACCAGAAAGTTCTCTCAGCACATAATAATCAAAACACCAGATGCACTAAACAAAGAAAGAATATTAAAAGCAGTAAGGGAAAAAGGTCAAGTAACCTATAAAGGCAGGCCTATCAGAATTACACCAGACTTCTCACCTGAGACGATGAAAGCTAGAAGATCCTGGGCAGATCTCATACAGACCCTAAGAGAGCATAAATGCCAGCCCAAACTACTATACCCAGCAAAACTCTCAATTACCATAGATGGAGAAACCAAGATATTCCATGATAAAACCAAATTTACAGAATATCTTTCCACAAATCCAGCCCTACAAAGGTAATAGATGGAAAACGCCAACATGAGGAGGGAAACTACACCCTAGAAAAAGCAAGAGAGTAATCTTTTTCCAACAAACCCAAAAGAAAGTAACCACACAAACATAAGAACATCAAAAATAACAGGAAGCAACAATCACTATTCCTTAATATCTTATAATGTCAATAGACTCAATTCCCCAACAAAAACCATAGTCTAACAGAGATGTTTTTCATGTGGATCTTCGATTTTATCAGAAAATGTTTGTGACTCCTCTTTCAATTCAGTAATGCTTTTTGTGTCTACCATTTTGACTATATTATTTTCCATGATAATCTTTAATTTTAACATCGTTTCTGTATATTTCTTCAATTTTGTTGGAGGTGTTTTCCATGTAGATCTTCGGTTTCATCGGGGAGAGGGGGTGTTTGTAGTTCCACTTTCAATCAATTTAGGAATGTTTTTGTGCCTACCATTTTGTTGGTATAATTGTCCATGATAATCTTCAATTTTAACGTTTTTCTGTATTTTTCTTCAATTTTCAGAAGTATTTTCCATGTGGATCTTCAATTATATCAGACAATGTCTATAATTTTACTTTCAATCAACTTAGGAACATTTTTATACCTTCCACTTTATCTGTATAATTTTCCACGTAATAGTCAGTTTTAACATGTTTTTATATATATTTCTTGAATTTTTTCAGGAATATTTTCCTTGTAGATTTTCAATTTTATCAGAAAGTGTTTATAATTCCACTTTCAAAAAACTTAGGAATATTTTTATGCCTACTATTTTATCTGTATAATTTTCCATGAAATACTCAATCTTAACCTGTTTTTATATATTTCTTCAATTTTATCAGAGATATTTTCCATGTAAATCTTCAATTTTATAAGAAAATGTTTATAATTTCAATTTCAATAAACTTAGAAATATTTTTATGCCTACCATTTTATCTGTATAATTTTTCCTGATAATCTTCAATTTTAATGTTTTTCCATATATTTTTTTTCAATTTTATCAGAAATATTTTCCATGTAAATCTTCAAATTTATCAGAAAATGTTTATAATTCTACTTTCAATCAACTTAGGAATATTTTTATTCCTACCAATTTATCTGTGTAATTTTTCATGAAATAGTCAGTTTTAATGTATTTTTCTATATATTTCTTGAGTTTTATCAGAAATATTTTCCTTGTAGATTTTCAATTTTATCAGAAAATGTTTATAATTCCACTTTCAATCAACTTAGGAATATTTTTATGCCTACCATTTTATCTGTATAATTTTTCCATGAAATAGTCAATCTTAATGTGTTTTTCTATATATTTCTTCAATTTTATCAGAGATATTTTCCATGTATATGTATACAATGGAATACTACTCAACAATTAAAAAAAATGAATTCATGAAATTCTTAGGCAAATGGGGAACAGGGGGAGAGAAGAGGGCTTATGGGACTTTCAGGGAGGGGGGAACCAGGAAAGGGGAAATCATTTGGAATGTAAATAAAAAATATAGAAAATAAAAATAATAATAATAAAAATTGAAAAAAAAAGAGGATAGAGAAAAGGGAGAGAAGGGACAACTGGAACAAACTTCATTTCTCATGTTCTCTCTCTCTCTCTCTCTCTCTCTCTCTCTCTCTCTCTCTCTCTCTCTCTGTCACACACACACACACACACACACACACAGAACAAGGGCATCACAAAGACAAGTCTATAGTGACAGTAGTTCAGATAATTCTTCCCTTTGTAAGCATTGAACATATTTAATTTCTATAATTATGTTCACTTTGGAAGGTATCCATAGCCCCACATCCTACTCCAAGGCTTGTTTCAGCTTTATGTGTTTACTGCTCTAGAATGATATAGCTAGGGATGCAGAGGCCTCCGCTTTTCCAAGATACCACTATCACTTGGAGACACAGCTGCTTCTCAAACCTAGTTCTAAAACTGCTGCCTGGAATAATTCCACCAAGTATTACATTCTACTTTCAGTTTTTGTTGTCATGGCAACCAGAACCTGGCAAGCACTTGAGTTTTTGATCATTTTCTGAATGTATTCAAACCTTTTTAAAAACATTATTCTCACTTCACGACTACTGTAACTACATATTAGCACTATCATAAGCAAATCACCATTCACTTTATCAATTTCTTACTGTCTCGAGTGTTTTCTTACAAAGAATGGAAAGAAGAGCTAATTGCTATGCATATATTCCAAACAGGAAATTTCTATCCAGAAAAACATTCTGTTAAGATAATTACAGCTGGAGAAACAAAAGGCCCTGACAACTCATATGAACATCTCAATATATGATGGTGTGATGGTTTGCATATGCTTGTCCTAGGGAGTGGCACCTGAGAAGGTATGGCCCTGTTGGAAGTGTGTCACTGTGGGGATGGGCTTGGAGATCTTCCTCCTAGATGCCTGAGCATGCCTAGTCTGTCCTGGCTTCCTTTGGATAAAAATGTAGAACCCTCACCTCCTCCTGCACCATGCCTGTCTGGATGCTGCCATGCTTCTGCCTTGATGACAAAGGACTGAACCTCTGAACCTGTAAGCCAGCCCCAATTAAATGTCATTTTATAAGACTTGCCTTGATCATGGTGTCTGTTCACAGCAATAAAACCCTAACTAAGACAGATGGAAAGACAGAACTCCTTAAGACTTACCATACAGGTCTCAAATACAATGAAAAACCTTGAAGCCTTTCACACACTGACAGGTACTCTGCTTCTAAATTCTAATTACGTCTTTTTTTTTTTTAGATTTATTTATTTATTTATTTATTTATTTATTTATTATGTGTAAGTAGACTGTAGCTGTCTTCAGACATTCCAGAAGAAGGTATCAGATCCCATTACAGATGGTTGTGAGCCACCATGTGGTTGTTGGGATTTGAACTTAGGACCTTTGGAAGAGCAGTCAGTGCTCTTAACTGCTGCGCCATCTCTCCAGTCCCCGGTACTCTGCCTCTAAAGGATTAAAAATTCCCATAATAGAGAGTACCAGGGAGTTTTTGTATCTTTATTCTGAGTTCAGGTCACATGAATACATTTGTTCTGTTTTTAAAGAAAAACATACTTGGGCTGGAAAGACTCAGAATTTAAGAGCATAAAGTGTTCTTGTAGAAGATCTGATCTCATTTCCTAGCACCCATATATTGGGTAGCTCATACCTGCCTGTAATTCCAGTTCCAGGGGAATTCTGTATTTCTGTCCTCCTAGGACAACTGAATTTGCATTCACAAATCCACACATATATACAGAGTTTAAAAAATAAAATATCAAAAAATCTTTAGGGGTTGGGGATTTAGCTCAGTGGTAGAGCGCTTGTCTAGCAAGTGCAAGGCCCTGGGCTCTGGAAAAAAAATTCTTTAATTTGAATCTAAAACCACACTGCATGGGGGTTATTGTTCAATGGTACGGCAAATAACCACTATGCATTTCGAGCACTGTGCCATCCTCATACTCCTCCCCTCTTCACCAGCTGAAGAAAAGGAAACACAAAGAAACCTAGCAGAGATGAGCAACATGAGTGGAGGAACATCTGGGGAAGCCGGTGTTGGGAGTTGACAGCACTGCACCTAGATGCCACTTGCCTCTTCCCCTAGCTGGGTTCTGGTTCCAACTACCAGTGGATTTCAATCAAAAAACTTCCTAAAGACAGCAAGATGCCTCAGTGGATAAAAGTGCTTGCCACACGAACCTGGCAATCTGAGTTTGATCCCCAGAACCCACATAAAGCTTACATGGCAGCTCACAACCATCTGTCACTTTAGTTCCAAAAGATCTGATGCCCTCTTCTAATGGCACCAGACATGCAAATGATGCATAGACAAACATGCAAAGTACCCATACACATTAAAATAATAATAATAATAATGATGATGATGATGATGATGATGATGATGATAATAATAATAATGATAAAAAGGCAGTTTCTACATACAGATATGGAATAATAAGCAACTGTTAAATAATAAAACCATTCTCTTTTCTGTCAAAGAAGAAGCCTATAGTCACTTCTTCTTATCTGTTCTTTGTCTTGTTTTTGAGGTAGGGTCTTACTTTAGCCCAGGCTGACCTGGCCATTCCGTAGCTCTCACTTACTGTGTGATTCTAATACTTCAGCCTCCCTAGTACTGAAATTACAGGCATGAGCTCACCGAGCAACAATTATTTCTAATTCATCCATCCATCCATCCATCATCCATATCTATACACATACATATATATTCACACACATGTGTATATAAAATATTTAAGTGTCATATATAATTCTATGTATAACTTTCAGAAACCTACCAAAAGTCAACCAGGGCAAATACAGAATTAGAGAAAAGTTTACCTACAAACCTTAAGCCATTGAACAGTTGCTTGGATTTATCCAAAAGATAACAGAAATCTGTAACTGTCTTCCTCTCTCCCTGTGGGATGTCATCTTCAGCACCTCCAGAGGACATGGTTTCTTTAAGAGTAAATTCAGTCCTGTAAAAAAAAATATATACTCATTGACTCAGTTGATGAATAGAGGGTGAAGGCAGATCTTAATTACAGTATCTGATGGCATTTTCCCCAAGGCAAATATAGAATTCTTTTGATTATTCAAATAATCAAAATGTGTAAGATGGAGTTGGAAAACAAATGATCTCATACTGATAGTGGTAAAAAATGATGGAAACATATCCAAAACCATTTTTAACATTCTTTAATCTAATAACTATAATTTGAATTCTTATTCTATTGCAGATATATGGTCTGGTTAATAATCTGAAATACTGACCCTTTTACCTATTTGCCTATTTTAATTCTGTAAATTCATCCTAGAAAATAATCCTTCACATCTTCTCTATATTTTATTATTATAAAAATTAAAACCCAAAAACAATCTGATGAGTCCAAAGAATAAACCAGGGAAGTATTTTACAGAATACAAATCCTTGCATTTACCCTACAGCTGACTTGCATTCCATTAAGGTGAAGGTAGGGAAAGAAAAACAAACTAAATAAACAATTAAATAATTCATGGAAAAAAAAGAGGAGGGGAAGGAAAGAAATAAGTAAGGATAAAATTTAAATAGTCTGAACTGATTGTCTGTTTGACTAGTTTGGGAATTTTTAGAACAGGATCTTAAGTCAAGGCTCAGGCCTCAAACTCATTGTCTTCCTGTCTCTCTCAGCCACACAAGGACTGGGATGACAGCATCACACTCAGTCTGGGCTGACCAATAATGAAAAGTACAGTTTTGGATGTAGACAGAATGATGCTTAGGGAGAGATGTTCCACCTTGAAATACATATTACAAATCACACTGGAGAAGAACAGCAAAGAGCAACCAAAGAAAGGACCAGGAAATAGAGTAAGAATAAACCAAACACAAAACTTACAACACAAGATACAAGCTGTTTTGTAGAAGAGAATAATGAAATTCTGATAAAAAAAATGAGCTCGGAAAAAAATAAAATAAAAAGTGAAGACTGGGGATGAGCTCAGTTTCTCATGAAAAACTAGAGTTAGCAAGATGGCTGGCTTATCAGATAAAGGCACTTGCCACCAAGCATGGTAATCTAGTTGCATTGCCAGGACTCACATAGTAGAGAGAACCTACTCCCACATGCCTTAAATGCTGTTATTAAAATTTTTAAAACTTTTATTGTTTCTTTGTGAATTTCATATCATGCACCCCAATCCCACTCATCTCCCAGTCCCTTTATATCTGCCTTTCACCCTTGCAACTCTTCCTACTGAAATAAAGCAAAAAATAAAATGATTAAAAATATAAAATCCCCCAACCAAGCAACCAACCAAGCAACCAAAAAAGTCAACTCACTATGGAAGCTTCAGTGTGCCACACAGTATACCTTTTTGCCTAAACAGCTTTTCTGTCAAATTTTGTTAAGTTATACTTACTATTTGTCTACTTTTTTGACTAGTGTTTTTGTTGTTGTCTTTTGAGACACCAGTTCACTATGTATCTCTGGCTGGCCTCTAATTTACAGATCTGTCTGCTTCTGCCTCCTGTGTGCTGGGATTAAAGGTGTGTGCCACCCTTTTGAGCTTTCAGTCTTTTATTTCTTTAAATTATGTTAAAAAAGGTGGGCAGAGGTGGTGAATGCCTTTGATCCCAGCCCTCAGGAGGCAGAGGAAGGCGGATCTCTGAGTTTGAGACAACCTGGTCTACAGAGCAAGTTCTAGGACAGCCAGGGCTACACAGAGAAAACCTGTCTCAAAAAAACAAAACAAAAATAAAATAAAATAAAAAAAAATGATGTTGAGAAAATACCTAAGAGAATGGATAAAGCAGGTTCCTTAGTTATTGTGGGAAGTTTGTGGGTACCCATATCACATGTGTAGAAGGGAAAGTAGAGAACCCAAAAGGCACAAACTGTTGTTGGCTTATCACCCAAAGAGATATATTCAAGTCCTAATCTCTGGTCCCTATGTATGTCTATAAGAAAGACTTTTAGGTACAACGATGTAAATGCAAAGAAGAAATTCTGTAGTACAGTGGGTTCTTCATCCAATGTGACTGCTGTCCTCATAAGAGACTACTACACAGAAACAAGACAGCCATGTGAAGACATGGGGGACAGAGGCATAGACGAGAATTATGCAATTGCTCATCAAGAAATGCCAAGGACACTAGCACCTGCCAGAATTTAGGGAGTGTCATGATCAGCTTCTTCCTCTGAGGTCTTTAGAGGACTCAATTCTGTAACACTTTCATTTTGCAATCTGGCTCAACTCTGAAAGCATAAATTTCTCTGGTCTTTTCTCACCTTAGCGCTAATGTGTATTTCTCTGACAACTAATAATATTCCCTGATCTCTTTTTTGTTCCAGCAAGCCTGACAGACACACAGACACAGTGTCCTGTCCAACACAAACTGTGAAGGGGTGAACAGGCAGAACTGCAGAGAGCAGGACAACTGTTCTAAGCCTCAGCCCACCTCATACAGCAAAACTGGCAGATTACTCACCTACACTGCTTACACTTTGTTTTCACAAGAAGTCTTTCAATAAAGCAACAAGAAAACTGCTACTCTCGGGACTGGAGAACTTGCTCAGTAGTTAATAGTGATATTATTTTTCCAAGAGATCTATGTTTGATTCCTAGCACCTATGCTAGGTGGCTCACAATCATATGTAACTCCATCTCTAAGGAGATGCAACTCCTCGGCAGGTACCTGCACTCATGTGCATATAGCCCCACACAGAGACACATACACACATAAGTAAAATAAATCTCTTAAAATAGGAGAGAAAACTTGCTACTCTCAATTGAATTCTGAGTAAGGAGTTGGTAACATTAAAGTCTGAAAAGAATCTGAATAAAATGATGTGTCTTGTAGAGGATGCCCTGGAGACAGCAGGGTGGAGCAGCAGTGGATGGCTTGGATTGAACAAACTGAGTACTCCTGCCCAACACTTAGTAGTGATGTGATGTAGAAAAAAAGAAAAAAAAATTAGCTGCCACTTTTAGTCAATCACAAACAAGTAATTTCTTCCTGCCCTGCAATCTCAGAAGACTGTGGTAGAGACCAGGCAGGGAAGGAGGCTTGAAAGGTACAGAATGGTATCACCACCATTGCTACACTGCAGTTGGCAACTCTTCAAAACAAGGCTGTTCCTTTGATTAGACTCAAAAGGAAACAGGCTGACAAAAATATGTAAGTGTAGGGGGTTGGAGAGATGGCTCAGCAGTTAAGAGAACTTGACTGCTCTTCTGGAGGTCCTGAGTTCAAATCCCAGCAACCACATGGTAGCTCACAACCATCTGTACTGAGATCAGGTGCCTTCTTCTGGTGTGTCTGACGAGAACTACAATGTACTCACATACACAAAATAAATAAATAAATCAATCTTTAAAAAATATATAAATGTAGACTCAATGAAATACAAATATACTAAAAGTTTCATTTCAACAAAAAAGTAACATTTATGGAAATTATGTGCTTAAAAAGATCCTGTTTTCTTAGGAGCTACTTTTTGGTTTTTGTTTAAAGGAACATGAAAAAGGGGATTGTAATCATGTGTTTTACCAACTAAAACTGTGATAAGTGATTCCCCTTGGTGAAGGCCATGCCCATGTTCTAGGTGTGTCTCCTTCTTGAGCTCCTTTCTGTTTAACTCTAGTGATTAAAGTCATACTCAACATCTTTGAATAAGCTCTAGTTCTACTTTGAAAAAGAAATTTAATATTAGTAATATGTATTTCATGATACCAATAGACAATAAGATTAATTAATGGATATAAAATTTGCCCTGTAAACTATAATATACTCAAAATTGTTAGTTATAAAATTGTCTTGGTTTGCTTGGAAAATAGAATACAAATTGAAAAGTATTACATACAAAAAAAATCCAAAGTCAAGAATATATGTCTCTGGGAGCTGTGCTGGTTCATTTGCCATGTAGAGTATGGAAGGAACAAAAAGCTGTGCTTGGTGCAGATGGTGTTCTTATTATGTGGACAAATGACAGACCTCCAGAAACAGCTTCCTAACACAGTGTGAAGCATCTTCATGAACCAAGAAAAGCATAAAATTACCATGGAGTATGTATAAAGCATTTCTAAAAGAAGTGTATTATGGCGTTATCCTGAATATTATTAAAGTTAAACTAAGTCAGGCATGGTGAACATACACCCATAAGCAGAGGGCTCATAGGATAGGCAAGGAGGAAGAGATTAAGGCTAGTCTCAGCAACATAATGAGTTTGGAGTAAGCCTAGGTTACATGAGACCCTGTCTCAAAAACCTCAGACCAAAGACTAGAAAGACACTAAATTAAGAGAACATATTATTCTCCCTCTTGAGGTCTGGGATCAAGGCATGTACTACCATGACTGACTTGGAAAACAACAAATTTCTACTTCAAAAAATTTTATTTTTAAAATCTCACAGAAAGAAATAAATTATGAAAAAGAAGACAAAGATAAAAAGGCCATTTTAAAATACTGTACAAAATAATTACATCATTTTGACTAATAAATGTGGAAAAAGAGATATACTTACCCAACATACATAAATATGCAAAATTTCAGTATTAATTCAACTGAGACTCAGCATCCATTAAGTCTCTTATTAACCCAAATTTGTTTTTTGGACGCTGGCTAATTTACTTCACATTCTCAAGGTTAACACAAATGGTATAGCATGCTATCAGTACTCCCTTAAAAACTGTGTGTATGGGTATTATGCTTGCATGTATGTCTGTGCACCATATGCATACCTGCTGCTTGTGGAGGTCAGGAGGCATCTGTTGCCAGATATTTGATCACACTGTGAATCCCAACATTATGTTATGATATGGCTCACCCTTAGCACACATCTTTAATTCCAAACAATGAAGGTAAAGTTAGTTTTTAGAAGAAAACACCCATGATTGAAACTGATGTCTAATTGAGTAGCAGACAAAGTGATGGATCAGAGAAAGATTTGGCAGAATAGGATATGCCCAGAAGAGAGAGGAAAGGGCAGCTACTTAAGAGAACAAGTGCAGAGAGAGAAAAAGAGAAAGGAGAGGAGGAAATTTTACTGGTAGAGTTTTAAAGAGACATGTTGGAGAGAGAACAAGCCGGAGAATGAGGAACCTGGAGATTAGAAAAGATTGCTAAAGTTATTATGAGGCCAAGCAGAGCAATTCAGAGAAACTGAGAGAAGCCAGATTGAGTCAGTAAGCTTGAGTCTGGTCTGGTTCCTTTATGGAACAAGTCAAAGACAGGAGCCTCCCAGGAACTTACTGGAGCGCTGGTCTAGATCAATTGGTGAGCTCCAAGAGCTACAGTTTTAGTGAGAAATCCTATCTAAAAACAGAGAGCAAGACACCAAACCTTGATTTCTGACCTCCACATGCATACATCAACACGTGTGCGTGCATGCGCTCGCGCACACAGAAAGCCAAAGGTCACTCTGAAAACAAAACAAAAACATGAAAGTTGTGGGGAATCACTCCATGACAACTGCATACACTGAGAGTAGGGTGTTGTGACATGGGACTTTACATTTGTTTAGAACTAACCAGGAAAAAAAAAAGCTAAAAATTCTGTGCTCTATATGTGACAAATTTGCTTTTCTATAATGCCAGGTTTCATCTGCAATAAGCTTGCAACAAAACAGTTAAGGAACAATTCCTCAAAACAGAAAGGCAAGGTGCTGTAAGCAGCCACACCTATTTCACTTTTCACATTCCACTGTATGAGTATGAAACATACGGTTTTTCATTAATCTATTAATTTAATTCTGTGACTAAGATGAATAATGCTGCTATGAACATCTATGCATTAGTTTTTCTAGATGTGTGTCCACTTCTCTGGGATATATCCCCCTTGGGTGTGCTAGGTTACCTGATAACTCTTATAATTACATGACCATTTTCCAAAACGAATGCACCATTTCATACATGCCGAAATCTGAGATACACCTCTTCCCCCTCCTCCTCTGAACCTCTAAACACCTCTGTAGTTGTAGCCAGCCTAGTAGGCGTGAAGACAAACCCCTTGTGGTTTGATGTGCCTCTGTGACAGCAGTGCTGAGCATCTTCTTATGCACTTAATGGACCTTTACACCATCCAGATCCTTGCCAAAGTGGTTTTTTAATAGACTGTCTTTTTATTATGAAATTGTAGGAATCCATTATTTACTCTAAGTGAAAGTACTTTAGCAGATATATGCTTTCTTGCTATAGATTGTCTTAACTGATTGTTCCTCTCTCTACTTACTTACTCACTATGTCTGTTTCTCTGTGCTGGGGGAATGGGTCAGATAATAGTGAAGGAGTTGGTTCTCATCTTTCCACCTTAATATGCGGCCAAGGATAATCTGAACTCCTGATCCTTCTAGATTTACCTCCCCAGCACCAGAACTGCCTGTGTCTACCACCATGCCTACCAGGTGAGATACTTCCACATGTATTATGTTTTATTGTTGTTTATTTGTTTTATTGTTTTGAGACAAGGTCTCACTATGTAGTTCTTGCTGATCTCCATCCAACTTACTATGTAGAACTGGCTGTCTGTGAACTCAGCAAGATCCACCTGAGATTAAAGGTGTGTCCCACTATTCCCAGTTTTCTTATTACTTTTAAGATAATGGTCATATACTTATTTGAATTACTTCATATAACTAAGATAAGACTTTATTTAAAAAGGATTTAAAAGCCTCCAAAGAGCCTAGGGTTGGATAAAGAAAAAAAAAAGAAGAAGAAAAAAAGAAGGACTGACCTGAGAAATAGATTGTGGGTTTACTTGCTTGCAACTTTTTAAAGATATTTTTTATTCATTTAATTTTATATGTATGTGCCTGGAGTGTATGGCTATGTTCCATATGCACTCAGGAGTTCATGGAGGCCTGGAGTGTATGGCTATGCTCCATATGCACTCAGGAGTTCATGGAGGCCAGAAAAGAGCATTGGATTACCTGGGACTGGAGTTATGAATTGTTGTGAGCCAGCATGTGGGTGCTGGAAACTGAATTCGGGTCCTCTGGAAGAGTAGTAAGAGATCTTAACTATTGAGCCATCCTTCCAGCTCCTACTCCAACCCCATAAAATACGTGTTGTCCAGGCTGGTCCTAAACTCTGGGGATATCAGGAAGTCATCCTCAGGCCTCAGTTTCCTGAGCAGCTGGAACCCAGGCAGAAGCCATGGCCCTACTTCCCTGCTTCCTGCCTCATCCAAAAACCTTGTCTGGAACAATGCCATACAACCCTCTTTTCTTCCTTCCTTTTTTTCCCCTCTTCTTTTTCTGCCTCTGTTTTTAGGAGACAGGGTTTCTTTGGGTAGCCCTGGCTGTCTTGGGAATCATTCTGTAGACGACAGTGTACCCTGTGGGTCGGCCTGCTTCTGCCTCCCAAGGGCTGGGAGGTCTGTGCTACCACCTTCTGGCCTGATTTTCTTTGTAATGTCTGTTCTAAAATGGGTTTAAGAAAAAGCTGAAACTCTAAGTGCCATTTATACCATACCAACCTCTTGACAAAAAAAGTGTTCAAAATGAACAATTTATTTTATTATTATTTGACAAATGCAATCTTGTTGGGAATTGGTTCTAATGCTTTGTCTTAATTCAGCCTCCAAAATTGGGAATCTGCATGTCCAAATTCTGAAGGTCCCTGTCCCCAACTGGTTTTTTATTGATCAATAAAGAGCCAACGGCTAGTCGCTGGGCAGGATGACAGAGGTGGGACTTCTAGGTTCCTGGGAGAAGAAAAGGTCCAGCATGAGAAGGGGTAGGATGGACCATGTAGGGAAGGAAGAGGTGGGAGTATCGACCCCCAGAACAGCAGCAAAGGTAGGGGGCCACTTTGTTATTAGTGTTCACTCTTAAGAAGATCTATAATGAAAAGGAGCAAGCTGAGCAGGTAAAAATACAAAATTGAGGAGAAAGGGGTACCAGGAAATGGAATGGAGTTAAACAGATTAAAGGAAAGCCTGATGTGAAATGAAATAATGGGAATGGTGACCTCAGGCAAGACCACCCAGTTAAACTTCCATTTTATGAAAAAGAATGAGAGGAACAGTATGTTTAGGTGTTGTGGTAGGTACCTTTAATCCCAGCACTCAAGAGACAGAGGCATGCCTGTCTACAGAGCAAGTTCTAAGACAGCCAAGCTTAAGCTCAGGCAGTGAAGGAAACCACTGAAAACAGAAAGCTGGTGAAGATGCAATTGAACAAAGAGGGCATGCACGTTCCAGCTCCAGCAACCACCATTCTCGGCCTCCTGGCTACTTTTTTTTTTTTTTTTAATTTTAAAGATATGTGATCTCTCAGCTGTTCTTTATGCCATGCCTTCACTGGCCATCATGAACTTTGAACTCTAACCTTCTGAAACTTTAAGCCCAATTTAATACTTTCTTTTGTAAGTTCCCTTGGTCATGGTGTTTATCACAGCAATAGAAAAGTCACCAAGAACAATCATCAAAGTGGTGTTGCTCTCAACTGATAAATGGTTACATAATAAGTGACCATATAGTGAGACCTTAGGGGTCAAAGGAGGGAGAGGGTAAGGAGGGAGGGAAGAACAGGGAGGGGAGCTAGCAACAGAGAGAAAAGGAGGGAGGGACGAAGGGGAGAGGGAAAGAGAGGGGGAAGGAGAACGAGGAAGGATTTAATTATAGTAAGAGAAGGCAACAACTTTCATTTTTTTAAAAAGGATTAAGCTGGGCATGATGATACATCCATGTAATCACAGCACCAGGGAAGCTGATCTTGTACCACTACAGGTCAAATCAGCCACAAAGTGGCAATGTCATTATAGAGAGAAGGCAGGAATACCGATGGATTTCCTGCAAAGAACTGCTCTTAATATGCTCAAAATCGAGAGGTGAAATCATCCACACCTAACAACCACTACACTCTCTGTCTCTAATCCTTAGGTCAATCTGCACATTTAATTCAGGTACTAATGGTCTTAGAGTTCAGGCCATTTCAAGAAGAATCAATATTGCTGTTGGAGATCTAGTGATCCAACAAAAACACACTGCTTCCAGTATCTCATCATTCATCTGCTGAGAAAGCCTGAGATCAGACTGAGTTATAACACAATAGCCTTCAAAAACATGGAGGAAGGCACAGAGGGTCTTATAACTCAATGTTCTTAAAACTACAACTCACTCTTTGGTCAAACTGAACAAGTCAGACAAGCACAGAGGGTATCCAATCATTGTAAAGGTTCTACTATCTCATTAAATGAGAAGACCTATTATAAAAACCCTCAAACAGAAATGTCAACCCACTCTTCAGTTAGAGAGCAAACCTTTAAAGAACATAATCTGTGATTCCTGTACATGGGTTTTGTTTTCTGATAGAAGGTCTCACTGTGGAGCCTTGGTTCATGGCTCAGATTACAGGCATGTGCCACTACATTCAGATAAATCTGACTCTTTATTTCAGATAACTAATAAAAGATGAAAGCTAGATTATCGGTAAGGTAGCTGATTTTTTGAGGGGTATTAAGCTACTGCCTCAGTCTCCTAAGCAGCTGGAACCTAGGTAGAAGCCACTGCACTCACTCCAGATGGCTCTACTCCCCTGCTTCCTGCCTGATTCTTCAAACTTTTCATCAGTTGTGAATTCCTTGACAGGCCCCAAAGAATTCTTTTTCTGCTTACATTAGCTGGAACTAGACCCTATAATTTTCATCCAAAAACCTTGTCTGGAATAATGCCACACAACTCTTTTTTTTTTTAAATGACTGTCATTCACTGCATTCAGTCTTTCAAACCAGATGTAATTAAAGGGCTAAAATTCTAAATATCATTCGAATAACATGAACTCCTGAAAGGAGCTTTCACAGTGAATAATGTACTTTATTATTATTTGGTAAATGTAACTGTGTACTCATTCTTGCAGCTGAGCCATTAAATATGGCTGAAGAAGGCCAACACACACAAATGTGCTGACTGACCAGATTCTTCATCCATGACCTCACAAGGGCACTTCCACTTCATTCCCCTGCCCATTCTAGGAAGTCTTCAACTTCCCAGAGCACTGTTTTACTTCCTCATCTTTCCACAAACACTCCATACTTCAGTTAAGGGCAAATGTCATTCAGCCAAACACAGCCAAACATTCCAGTTACCATGTACACTTCTTTTCCATTTTACTGACTGAGCTGAGCATGCTTCCTATTTATGCATCAACCCTCACATGGTTCAGTTACCCAAGGATCTCCTTTTGTTCCCGCAATGCTACCAACCATCTTTTCTCTAGTGGGTAGTGAACAATACCAAATGAGCTGCCATTCCTCCCAACTTTCCACCAGTGCTGTTACAGCTTTTATGCTGGCCTTCCTGTTCTTCACAGTGTATAACTCTTTATAATGCCCATGGTGGCTCATTCCTTTTTTTTTTTTTGTCTCAAAACAACTCTTTAAAAGATTTGTCTTTTGGGCTACTTTCAGTTTGTCTTTCATTCATACCAAACAATCCACTTTGTCCCACTCCTTACAGGAAACACTACCAGTCAGTATTAACGATCCCTATATCAGCAATGCTAGTCAAGCAAGTCTTCACTGATGTTCCTTAGCAACATCCAGGGCAGTCTCAGATGGTCATACTCTTCTTAAAGCATCCCTTACTTATACCCTAAGACCCCATCTTCTCTCCTTCCCAACTCAGCCTCCAAGCAATGGGATGTTCTTGACCAGATCTCTGAGACGTCTTCATTTTTGTGGTGGTCTGAATAGGTATGGCCCCATAGACTCTTGTATTTGAATGCTTGGTTCATAGGGATTGGCACTATCAGTACGTGTGGCCTTGTTGGAGAGTGTGTTACTGTGGAGGTAGGCTCTGAGGATTCATATATACTCAAACCAAGCCAGTGTGATACAGTCTTCTTCTACTGCCTATGGATCAAGATGAGGAAGTCTCCACTCCTCTAGCACCATGTCTGCCTTCATGCTGCCATGCTTCCTACCATAACAACAATGGATTAAACCTCTGAAGTGTAAGCTATAGGCATAACATTACTATGCACTGTGTCATTAAAATGCTGATTTCTGTGCCCCCATATCTGGTTGCAATCCTTACTCTGAGAATATCCTGTCTCAATGTTGTATAACTAAACATTGCTCCACAATTATTTTCTGATTGGTCAGTAAAGCTAGCTGATCAGTCCACGACTGAGTAGGGAGAGAATAGGGCTGGGCTTCCTTCCAGGGGAGAAAGAGGAAGTAAGGCTTGCCACGGGGGTTAACCACTGGATAAAGTCCAGGAGACACCATGAGGCAAAACACCTGGAACCCAGAGAGTCAGATCACTAATAAAATCTAAGTATCTCATGAATTTTGGCTGGGAGGTAGCCAGATTAGTTTAGAGGATCAAAATAAGAGTAATACTCAGTTGTTGTGCCCTTAAAGCTTGATAGATAAATAAAATACTCTGGTCTCAATTATTTAGGAGCTATCTGGGTAAAAAGAAAACTGTAACACACTTATTAAAAAAAAGGGCTGGAGAGATGATGACTCAGTGGTTAAGAGCACTGACTGCTCTTCCAGAGGTATTGAGTTCAATTCCCAGCAACTACATGGTGGCTCACAACCATCTATAATAGGATCTGGTGCCCTCTTCTGGTGTGTCTGAAGACAGTGACAGTGTACTCACATACATAAGAATAAATAAAGCTTTTAAAAAAAAATTCCCCTTAAAAAAACAAAACAAACAAACAACAACAACAACAACAAAACACTAACAGTAAGCTAGCCCCAATTAAATCTTTTCTTTTCTAAGAATTGCCTTGGTCATGGGATCTCTTCGCAGTAATAAAATCGAAACTAAGGCAATCACTCGTTATAAAAAAGTTGCCTCTCATACACTGTCATGGCTTTTTTATTTTTATTTTTTGGATATAGGATCTTGCTTTGTATTTCAGGTTGGCTTTGAACTCACTATGTAGTCAGACTGGCCTTAAACTAGCAATGTGTAGCCTTGGCCTTCCAAGGGTTGGGATTATAGGCACATGACACAAATCCTGGTTAAACTCATGGCTTTAAATGGAAACTATATATACTAACAACAACCCCCAGGATTTTAAGCTGCATATCAGTTTTTTTTTTTGCCCTACTTGTATCTTTTCTCCAACTTCCTACTTGATATCTCTGTGAGTATGGCCAACTGGCACTGACAAAAACTGAATCCCAACCATTCCCCCTAAAAAATTTACTTTATTCACAATCTTGTTCATCTTTAAGGACTGCATATTTTCACATTGCTCAGGGACAGTGTACTTCCAAAACAATAAACAAAGTGATCTCCTAAAACATGACAGATTTCATCATTTCTCTTGTAGTTCCATTCTCGTTGAATGAATTTTAAGGTCTCACATAATCTGATCATCAGCCCTATATTCAGGACTTTCCTACATTTTTCATTCTACCATCCTAACGTCCTAGTTGACTCCAGTCACACAGCCTCCTTACTGTTCTCAAACATACCAACATACTACATACAGCTGCCTTGGTACTTACTGAAATTTCAGTTTGGAATGTTCTTCTCCTAAAGACCTACATGTCTAGTTCATAATTTCATTTAAAATTCAATCAAACCACCTTGTCAGAGAAGAACCCTAACTACTTAACACATTAGGAATTCACTTATTTACCATCTATCTCCAGATATAACAAAAACTCCAGGAGGAGAGAGACGTCGTTTTAAAATTTCTTCATCTCCAGTGTCAGACAGTAGTTGCTTAAGAAATCTGGGTGAAAAAAAAATAAGTAAATTTAGCTTTTCAATTTATAAAATGAATAAATAAAATGTATTTATTACTTCTAAATAAATTTGTGACAAACAGAATGTGCCACTTCAATCTCCTTCAAGAAAGGACAAATTCAGTGCCTGTGGGGGTCACTTAGCAAAGCTGCCTTTCACACAGTCAGGTTGTTCCCATGGTAGCCTAAACCCAATGAGCGGCACAAACAATGATGTTGCATCCTCCATTTTCCCCAGCTTTCTTTCTGGGTCCCAATCACAAATCAGACATTACTTATACTCCCTTGTAAGAATTTCCTGTCAGCTGCTTCTGGGGCAACTATTACGGCAAATCTGGGTAGACAAAAACTGAAGAAGATACACAACCAAGCATTCCACTCCAGCCTGATGCAGAGCAAAACTGTGCAAGGATAGCAGCTCCAGGGCTCCCCATGCAGTGAGTGATGGCTACTGTCCCAACAGCACCACAGCTCAGATTCTCCTACCAAATTCTACTTCATTCCCATCACTTCTACAGTGGTTGGACCTATGGTCACTCTTTAATATCTCACACACTAAATTCTGTCTCAAAATCTGCTTCCTAGAGACTCAACCTGTGACACAATTAAAATGTGTGCTTGTGAAAACTAAAAACAAAATGAATATCCTTGTAAAATACAAAGTGAGGATGTCTACAGATGGGTTTATGATACATGTTCTTTCCTTCTATAGAAACAGTTGTATAACGATCTATTTTAGCTGGGCACAAGAGCAAGCAGAATAAAACTATTTTCCCTTGCAATCAGAGGTAGCCAT
Organism: Tokudaia tokunoshimensis; assembly: GCA_036184795.1. Taxonomy (NCBI): domain Eukaryota; kingdom Metazoa; phylum Chordata; class Mammalia; order Rodentia; family Muridae; genus Tokudaia; species Tokudaia tokunoshimensis. The sequence continues at coordinate 12,915,462 of BTHU01000004.1, forward strand.
GAAACTAAATCACAGCCAATGGAGCTTGAAGTAACATATGTAATTTCTAGGACTGGTCCTTATCAAAATTAATGTTTTCTTTTTCTGCCTTTTCCCTCTTCTTCTAACAGAAATATGATCATTTTGAGTATTGTGGACCATGTAGATCTGGACAATACCTCAACACTGAGACAGGATATTCTCAAAATAAGGATTGCAACCTGAAATGGGAGCACAGAAATCAGCCTAAATTTCTGTGGAATCATCAAAATAGCTAGCCCTGGATGGCTTAAACAAGTTTGTATATTTGAAAAGAACTAAGTCTCTAGCTCCAAATCTTCATTCAACATTTGGTGTCAGTCACAACTGCTACCAGGGACCTGTCCACATCTCCCTCAACCCCAAGCACTTACTCCTACACCCAACACCTGCAGGTCTCTGTAAGGTGACTTCATGCAGGGCACAGGCACTTCCTGACCTACCCTTCCCTGCATGGGAGGTTCCAAGGACACAAGAATCAGTCTCTACTTTATGGTCATTGACTTGGTTTAATTCTAGCTGTCCACCTGGCTTTTCTTGATGTCACTCCTCTGCTTGGGGTCTAGCCTCAGTCTTCTCCCAGTCCTGCTTTCTTACTTTCTGAAGTTCTTTCTAGCAAGTTATTTTCCTATGAATCTTTATCTCAAGATCTGATTCTGCTCAGTTCGAGGACAGTGACTAGGGTTCTTCATAGTCAACAACTGTATGACATTCAAAATCTTTTTCTTTGCGTATCAAGAATTTTATTTTCTTAAATGAAAATAAAATTGTTCAATATTATGCAACTTGTTCTTGTCATTTAAAATATGTCTTGGGTCATATTTGATGATAATTGTCTTATGTATGTATGTGTAGAGATACATGCATATTAAATATAGATATAATGTATCATTCTTCTAGGTCTATAAATACTTGAATGTTTAAAGGCCTGAAATATATTAATATATATAAAAATAAATAGATCATCATATTAGCATATTTAGGCATTTTAGACTGAGATATTTATGATTTTTATTAAAAATGTTCTCCCTTTGAATCATGTGATTCAATGAGGAAGGAAGAAAAAAAATTAATGTTGAACATGGTAGTATCCTGTTGAAGAAGAAGAAGAAGAAGAAGAAGAAGAAGAAAGAAGCAGCAGCAGCAGCAGCAGCATCAACAAGAAAAAGAAGAATTGGTAATCAAGTTGGTAAACTGGGTAATCAGAAGTGGCACATGCCTTTAATCCCAGTACTCAAGAGACAAAGGCAGGTGGATCTACGAGTTCAAGGCCAACCTGGTCTATAGATTGAGTTTCAGGACAGCCAGGGCTATAAGAGAAACCCTGTCTCAGAAAAAAAAAAATGTATAAAAGTCTTTCCCAAAGTATGTTTATAAAGAATTCCTTTTGTTTTTGTCTTGAAATATACCTATATTTTATTACAGCAGTCTATACATACTTTGTGAATGTCTAAGAATTAATATAACTGTCAATAAACACCAGAAATTTCAAGTGACAGGGCCTTACTATTAAGCACATGGGGCCTCAAGCCCAATATCCTCCTGACTCTGCCTCTGAATGGTGGAATTACAGGCCTGTGGCATCATCAGCAGAAATTTCATTACTCCCACATCAACCCTATCGATGTATAGTCAGCACTGTAGTGTGCCTATAGTTTTAGATACTCAGGAGGCCAAGGCAAGAAGATTGCTTGAGTCTAAGAGTTTGAGACCCATTTCATAAACAGATTCAGATTAGCAAACAAGAGTACAGACATATTTAGAACATAATTTAAAGTATAATAATAAAAATGATCTTTTATTGGAGGAGAGATCTAGTAGTATATAATGGGATTATTAATAAAGCAGTGTAACATGTCCACATTGATGCAGAAAATTAAACAGACGACCTTTAATCATCATGAGTGCCATGACTTTTTTCCCCACAAGCCAGATTTGGTGTAATATTTTACAACAGTAGAAAACAAACCCAAGTACTAAACACTAACAACATACTTCAACCCAGAGAAGAGGACATGCAGAGGCTATAGGCACAAGCTAAGTCTTTACAGTTGATGGCTGAATTGGTTATGACCTTGCTGTGCTGGCAACAGGACTAGCAACTGTTGTATCTGGAGATGTTATACTTCTGCCCTAGGACCTACTTGCAGCAAAACACATAGGACACTTTTTTATCTTCACAAAAGAGTAAGAGGTTACTCCTAGTATTCAGTCATCACAATGAGCAGAGGTGGATCTTTGGTGGCCTCACTGGCTTTTCCCAAACTGCTTGTACTTAAGCATCTGAGGTCATTTGGAAGCTGGAAGAACTTTCTTTTGGAGGTTTCATCTAATCTTAAGATGGAGACTGCTGGAAGTAAGAAGTGGAGCACAGAAGAGCCGAGGGAAGAAGTGGAATACCAGATATCTAGTCAACCGAGCACGTCTTCTGCCAAGACTAAAGCAACGGGGGAAAAACAAAAAAAATTACAAGAAAGATAATGGTTGCAAACCAAAGGAGAAGAAAATACAAGACACTGAGACACCAGGATATACTCGTAGGAAGCCCTAGTTGAAGAATGTTCCTGACTCAGCAAAGAGGCCAGGTTGAAGACATCTCGTAAAAAAAAAAAAAAATAAAAGACTGAATAGGGGGAGAGTCTCAGGTGACAGTTCCCCTGGAAATCATCCCTATACCAGAGGAGCAGATACCTGCCCTTGATCCTTCTATGCTCTATGAGGAAGTCAGCACCACCGTTGTGAGGACATCTCCCTCCGAGGCAGTGTTGGCTTCTTGGGCCAGAATTGCAGTCAATGCTAAGAAGTTTGAGGCAGTGCCACCTAATGCAACATAGGAGACCTATGGGGAAATATGGTGTGTGGTTCATGGGACAAGCCTTCCTGGTAACCCAATAAGAAAGGTAAAGTCCTCTTCCTGCTTCTGTCCTGCACATTTCCACTCACACACCTGGAGGACAACATGCTGTTTTCATAGGAACAAGGTCTTAACTGAGAGCCTCAAAGGATAAAGGACAGATTTCTTAAGTCTGAGCTAGCTGCTGGCATCACTCACTCTTGTGGCATGATCGGCAGAGCGCAGTTGACACTGAGACTGAGGGAAATCCACATCAATGCCTCTGAAGGTGCCTTTCTCACCCAGAAATTATGGAATATTATAAGACTTGTTTAATCTTATTAGAAAAGTTCAATGTTACATAGCAAATAGTTTGAAGGACCAATAACCTGGACCACTATAATTTCTGAAATTCCTAAGTTGAGGCAGCAAGATACAGACACAACGCTGGTACACTGAGAAATAGGGCAGGTCAGATGTGGGGGAGAATTACTGTAGTGGTGTTTTTCCTATTAGTGCACTGCTGAAGGAATGTCTCCAATCTAGTTATTAAATGTTCACTCTGTCTGTGCTAATTGCTATTATCCTGAAAGCAATTATTCAGTCTGGAACTAGAGATACAAAGGGCTGGCTGTCGTTTTAGCAGAAGTTAGATAATTCCTGGGTTTGTAGGGATGTGCCCTATTCCTTAATCAGCAAGCACATTTACAACATCAAAACTCTCCTCCTGTTTCCAATTTATCCTAAAAACACAAAAACAAGGACTGGAGATATGGCTCAGCAGTTAAGAACACTTGCTACTTGTACTGGATAATTTTTACGTCAACTTGACACAAGCTAGAGTCATTTTGGAAAAGGGAACCTCAATTGTGAAAATGCTTCCATCAGATTGACCTGTGGGCAAGCCTGTGATATATTTCCTTAATTAGTGATTGTTGTTCAGGACTTAGTCATTGAGGGTGGTGCCGCCTCTGGGCTGGTGTTCCTGGGTTCTAAAAAGAAGCAGGTTGAGCAAGCCATGGAGAACAAGCCAGTAAGCAGCACTTCTCCATGGCCTCTGCATCAGTTTCTGCCCTGACTTCTCTTTGGTGATGGAGTGTGATGCAGAAGTATAAGATAAACCCTTTCAATCCCAAGTTGCTTTTGGTCATGGTTTAATCACAGCAATAGAAACCCAAATGAAGACACTGCCCTTGAAAAAGACTTGAGTTTGTTTTCCAGGATGTACTTGGCAGTTTGCAACTGCCTTTAACTCTAGTCCCAGGGAATCTCATGTCTTTTGGCCTTCTTGGTCACTGCACAAATATGTTGTATAGACATACATGTTGTAGGCAAAACACTCATAGTCGTTAAAAAAAACTTCAAAAAATTAAGATAAAAAAGAATACTGTTGGAACATGGTCCAAGAATGGGATCTAGTGAGGAAATATCTGAGTGCTTGTGAGAAAACACCAAGAACCGAGACAAGAATCTTGTTATCTTGGTTTCCTTAAAAGCACAGACTTGTTCTTAGATCATGATTTTGTGCCCCTCCAGGTGTAAGGGACAGGAGTGAGTTTACTTCAGATGATTCATTACAGCTGGTTATTGTTACTTGTTTATAGGCCTCTATGGAAAACCATGTTTTTGTCAGATGTAGCTTGTCCCTATGATTGTATGCTTTAGTAATATGACTCCTCTTAACCCTTGGAGTATAAATTGGCTGATACTCTGAATAATATTGTCTACGGGTAAGACTTTAGTCTGCCCTGTTTATAGGCTCCATTCTTCCAGAGCCCCTTCTAGAAGCTCTTATCCACACTGCCTCTAGAGCAGTGATAAATACACATTCCCGTGTGGAAAAAACAGAGAAGACATATGCAAATACACTGAGTATAAATGTGATCTCTACAGAATTTGGTTAAGAAAAGCTTTTGGTTCAACAAATACAAATAGATAATAGCATTGCTTCAATAAAATGTAAGTATTATCATTAGTACCTTGGCTTAGGTTCTACCTGAATTTGAACACTCCAAACTTAGGTGTAAGTAATGAACATGGAGAAATTACATGTCGGTTGACAAGGCATGTTAAATTTTTATTTTGTTCTTATTATTTCTGAGAAATGATTATATTTTGTAACCCAGGCTAGTTGTGAAGCTTATAATCCTTCTATGTACTGGGACTGTCAGAATATATATGAAATCTGGGACACTGAATGTTGTTAAGTGGATTCATATAATATGTGCCATTTTGTGTCTCACTTAGTTCACTTAGCAAGATGTCTTTAAAGTTTACTCATTGTTACATGTGTCAGCATTTAGTTTCTTTTTACAGCAGAGGAGAATCTGGAGGTATGTGCACACCAATTGGTGTATGGAGTCATCCGTGGATGGGCATTTCTGTTGTTTCATCCTTTTGGTTGCTGTGTACATTGACACATAATATATTTGAATCCCAGTGTTCTATTTTTTTGGCCATGAGGGAAATCTGGTATTCTAGGTAGAGAAAACAGCAAGGCCATGAGTCAACCAGCCTGGTGTGTCTAAGCAACAGTAGGAAGGTCAATTAAAGAGAAGCAGGACACCTAGACTGGTAAGGAGAGGGTAGGTGGTAGGTGAACTGGTTTTATGTAGTAATGGAACTGACGAGCCATTGGGGGGGATTATATAAACAGTGGGCTGATCTATATCTACACTCCCAAATTATTGGATCCCCAGCCTTTCCACCATCTGATATAAATTACCTTTTGAATGAATTGAGAAAAGTATGAGACAGGGGTTAATAAGCCCGATGCTCGACTCCCATGGCTTTCTTCGCTAAGTTCTTGTCCCTGCACTGATAGCTTTCTCTCGGATTGTTTCCCTGCTGCAACAACTGAATATAAGTATACTTTGGCAATGGTTTTCAGCCCTCTTACACTTAATTTCCATGACTCCAAATACCCTTAGATGTGTTATCATGACCCAAGATCCAAATTAAAATTTTATTTTTATCTAAGCTGAGAGTTTTTTTTTTCAGAGTTTGTAGTTTCATTTGTTTTGTTTTGTTTGTTTGTTTGTTATTTTTGAGACAAGTTCTTAACAAATAGTCCTACCTGATCTGGAACTTACAGAGACCTACCTGTCTCTGCCTTTTGAGTGCTATAATTAAACAAGTGTGTCATCATGTCAGGCAGGTAGAAAATTTTTAAATAAAAGAAACCAGAAGGCATAATAATCAACAATAACAACAACTATCACCATTTAAAAATGGGTCTATATTCCAAGTGCTGAAGAAAAGCACTTCACACATATTTAAATAATTGATTGTCTTCTTAATAATCCCAAGAAGTACATTTTACCAGTTCAGTAATGTAGTTGAGGTTATACTCTCAGAGAGGTTAAGTTACTTTCTTATAATGCAAGTAATTCATAAAGTCAGGCCTAGGACTGAGTTTTACCACAAAGCCAAATGCTTCCGGAACAAGGTGGTCATTTTTCAATTACTCTCATATCTCAATCCTCCCAAGTCTTTACAAACTTAGAAGACAATTCAAGGTCAACACTAACTGGAACTAACTCTTGGTCTCGGTATTAAAGAACATATTGCTTTTCTTAGAATCCTAAAGCTGGACAGAAGCCAGTTGGCTCTAAGGCTGCAGGCACATCGCTATAATCCAATCTAGACAGATGGGTATTTTCTATTTTTAATGACATCCAGGAAAGAAAATTTTTGTCTACTAAATTTAGATTGTGAGCCAAAGGAAGGAAGCATATCTAATTTTAATCTCCATTATAGCTACACCTTCACATGCATCCTGAACATGATTGTCACAACTAAAATTATACTTACTAACTATAATCCAAAAATAAAGCTGGTCACTAGAAAGGAGTTCCTCTGGACTCTCTAATTGACACAACAGATCTAGTCCAAAGCACAATGGACATGGAAACAACTGTTCCTAAAAACTCACCGCCCACAAATTGAAATGACAGTGCCCAGTATAGTGTAACCAGACTTAAAAATTAATACCAGGTCAGGCATATTATTTTTCTAATGTGATGTAGATGTTTAATCCCAGCACTTCGGAGGCAAATGGATCTCTCTGAGTTCCAGGCCAGCCTAGTCTACACAGCTAGTTCCAGGCTGGTCAGAGCTATACAGTGAGACCCTGATCTTAGTCTTCTATTGTGTTAAAACACCTTGGTAACAGTAGCTTGGAGAGGACAGGGTTTACTTTGCTAATACTTCCTTATTACAGTTCATCACTGAGGGAAGTCAGGGTTTGGAACTCAAGGCAGAAGGTGATGCAGAGACCATGGAGGAGTGCTTACTACTTACTGGCTTGCTCCCCATGGCTTGACCAGTCTGCTTTCTTTAGCATGCAGGACCAACAGTCCAGGTAGGGAACTGCTAGATTCTCCCAAATCAACCATCAATCAAAAAAATGCACCACAGGCTTGCCCAGAGGCCAATGTGGTGGGGACATTTTTACAGCTGAAGTGTTCTCTATTCAAAAATGACTCTAGGCAGCTGGGTGGTGGTGATACATACCTTTAATCTCAGTATTCAGGAGGTGGAGGCAGGCTGATTTTTGAGTTCGAGGCCAGCCCGGCCTATAGAGTGGATTCCAGGACAGCCAGGGTTACATGAGAAACCCTGTCTCAACGAACAAACAAAAAACAACAACAAAATAAAACAAAAAACCCCAAACAAAACAACACCCCCAACCATGGCTTTAGCTGTGTAAGATGACATAAAAACTAGCAGATACTGTCTCAAAAACAAAAAAATGAACAGAAAAACATTAACTCTAAATCTTAATAATAAGGCTAATGTATGTGCCGTAAGTTAACACTTTGACGGTCAGTTTTTATTCGTTTTTATTTTAATTAGCTTTAATTAAAATATTTAATTAGCTTTGTTTTTTTAAAAGGTTTATTTGTGTGTGTGTGCGCGCGCGCGTGCATGTGCTTGTGCACATTATGAGTGCAGGTACTGGCAGAGATTAGAGTATGACATAGGAATCTAGGAGACTAAAATGACAGGAGATTATGAGGTGCCCCATGCTTAGGAGGGAACCAAACTCCTGGACTTCTGCAAGGGCAGTATGGCCGCTAAACCAATGAGCTAGTTCTTAGCTCAGGCTTTGAAGTCCAAGTAACTTATTAACCTTCCAAAAATTTTACCTTAATTCTAGCTGTCAGATTATCTTTTGTCAGATCTCAGCACACTAAAGAAAACAAATGAAACCCACAAATTCTGAAAAGCAGAAAATTTTAATATATATTTAACTGAGGGAGGAAATCTAAGAGCATTTTCTTCTGTAAGCTACTAGTTAGAGCTGACACAAAAGTTAAATTAGTCCTAAGAAAATTATTTCCAAATTCACAGGGTGTGGTGGCATATGCCTTAAGTCTTTGAATGGATCCACTTTATGTGGATTTCTGTGATTTCCAGGACAGTCAAAGTTACATAGAAAGACCCTGGTGCAATAAAACAAAACAAAACAAAACAAATCAAACAAACATTCAAACTAACCACCGAGCTTACGTTTCTTCAAAGTTAGGAAGGTTTCTGAAACATGATGGCTTCTAAGAGCATGAACTCTAGTCATATTATATCAAATTAAACTCACCAGTTCATAATTTTGAAAAATACTGCAAAGTAATCTCCTAAACTAAGCATTGACAATAAAGTCTGGCAAAGACTAGCAATAAATTCAAGTTAATAAAGTTAAGTTCATATATACTACAATAGTTCTGTTGGTATAATCCCCAAAATCTGAATAATTCAACTAGTTTTGTAAATTCTATTTTTTATTATTTATTTATATTTTGTTTGTGTGTGCATGCAACATGTGTGAGAGTCATGTCACATATGTAAGGTTAGAGGTAAACCTGCAGGATTCAGTTCTCCTTCCACCATGTGGGTCCTGAGGATTGAACTCTGGCCATCATTTTTGGTAGCAAATGCCTTTACCCACTGAGCCATATAACCAGACTGTGATTATTTAACTTCCTTCTTCAACTCCACACCTGGAGCTAAAGGGCCCACTGAGGTGAAGATCTGTTTTGGGGGCTAAAGAGCTGGCTCAGTGGGTAAGAGCAATGGCTACACTTCCAGAGGACCTTCACCAGCACTTCAGGGTAGCTCAAGCTGATGTGCATTTCCAGTCCCAGGGAATGTGATCCCTCTTCTGGCTTCCTTGGGCATCTGCACTCATATGTATTTGCACCCCGCCCCCCCAAACACATGCATGCACGCACACACGCAGTAAATAAAATCTTTTGAAAAATATTTAAGGCCCATAGTTTCAGTTCATTAGTTTCACTTTATTTTTTAACCCCAACACTTCTGCCTATTAATAATAACCCATTTGCAAAAGAAGTAAATGAGAATTCAAAACTGAAAAAGGGCCGGAGAGATGGTTCAACTGGTTAAGGCACTTGCTACACAAGCCTGAGGATCTCAATTCAAGCCCCAGAACTCACATCAAGAAGGAAAGATAAGAGGTCAAGCTGTCCTCTGACCTCCACCTGTGGCACCGCTCTCCCCCAAAATAATAAAGGTTTTTATAAAACTAGAAAAGCTACAAACTACAGCTGAAATTAGTCTTTTCTTTAAAAACTTCAATATAAAGTCTAGTATGTTTGCACTTAATTCAAGTCATCTAGTTGGCCTTAGTTAACCCAAAGTTTTATCAGATAGAGTCTGTCCTCATAGGAAAGGACAAAGAGAATGAAAATTTTTTCTTTTGCTTAAATTACTTTCTAGAGACATGGTCTCCCTACATAGCTCAAGCTGGTCTCCAAATCTTGATTTTTCTGCTTCAGCTTGTTAGGTGTTGGAAGTCTAGGTGTAAGCTGAGAGTATACAACTTAAACATATACAGTATGGAGATAACAACATAGTCTAAAGTACAGGAATGAAAGAAAGATGAGCTCATTACACAATATGCAACCATGTATAGTCATTTGTCGTCATAGAAAAGCACACTGGATCAAAGATGAAACAAAAGCAAATGGAAAGTTCAACAATCCTACAATTTTCCAAAATGAAAACTGTATATAGCTTAACAAGGCAATGTGCTTAACCATTAAAAGGAAAAGGCAGATCAGGTGTAGCACATGCTGAAATACCAGCTCTTTGGAGGTAGAAGCAGAAGGATCAAAAATTCAAAGTTATCTTCAGATACAGTTTAAGGCTAGCCTAGGAATGCTTTTGTAATACCTGTACACTGAAAGGCAGATGAGGGAGAATCAGGAGTTAAAGACCAGTTTTGGCTACATTAGACTATGTCTCAAAAAACAAACATTAATTAACAAGTTAGACAAACAGATACACATGGACACTGACACAGACAGTTTAATTTAACAGTATCCCAAGGGACAAAAAATGTAAAGAAATATGTAAGATGGTGAGGGTAAGGCATAGATCTCTGAGAACCTTCTGGTGTTTTGAATGAAAACAGCACACATAGATTCACAGAATGCTTGGTCCTCAGTGGGAACTGTTTAGGAAGGATTAGGAGGTGTGGCCTTGCTGGAGGAGGTGTATCACTGGTTCCAAAAGCTGATGAGGTTTCATTCCCAGTTAGTTCTGTCTCCTGTTCTCAGATAAGGATGCAAGCTCTTAGCTACAGCTCCAGTACCATACTGACAACCTGCTGCTATGCTCCCCTCCATAATGGTCTCTAATCTTCTAGAAACATGAACAATAATAATAATAATAATAATTATTATTATTATTTAATGAGTTGCCTTAGTCATGGTGTCTTATCATAGCAACATAAAAGTAACTATGACAGAAGTTGGTACCAGGGAGTTGGCTATTGTTGTAACAGTCCTGATGATTCTGTTCTTCTTTTTTCTTTTTTTTTGGTTTTTCAAGACAGGGTTTCTCTGTGTAGCCCTGGCTGTTCTGGAACTTACTCTGTAGACCAGGTTGGCCTTGAACTAAGAAATCCTCCTGCCTCTGCCTCCCAAGTGCTGGGATTAAAGGCGTGCGCCACCACTGCCCAGCTCCTTCTTTTCTTTTAAGGGATGTCAGCTTTGGGCTAGGCAAGCAGTTGAACCCTGTAATGGGTTTAATGGGCCATCTTAGTAGAAACTTGGAAGACAGTAGTGCTGAGAGCAATGTGGGCCATGGAGGCTCAGCACAAGAGGTTTCAGATGGGAACAATATTAGCAACTGGGCTAAATACCATTTTTCTGATATTTTGGCAAAGACTATGCTGCTTTTGCCCTCACCCTATATCTGCCTGAGGCTAATTTTTAGTCTTTAGACTCATTTCGTTGGCAGAGAATTTCAAGACAACCTAATACTGACTCTGTTGTGCAGTTATTAGTAATCACTCTTACGTTGGTCTACAATGAGATAGAGGAAGCAAAGCAAAAAAAGCTTATAAAATGTACCTCCTGGGGCAAAAGAAAATCAGGTCTATGCTGAAACATGCAAGGAAAGGCATGATGGGAAATGGAGTAAAATAAAAGGAGTGGTACCCTGGAGGTGGGGGGCAGCCTATCTAGTGAGTTCCATGCCAGCCAGGGTTAAAAGGTGAAACCTTTCATAAAAAAAATGAGTCATATATGCTGTTTGGACATTAGAGTTTTTAAATTTATTTTATGTGTATGAGTATTTTTGTCTGGTACTATTAGAGGTCAGAAAAGGGTGTGAAATCCTCTGCACTGTTGTTACAAATGCTTATACCATCATGTGGGAGAGGGGAACCAAACCTAGGTCCTCTATAAAAGCAACAAGTACTCTTAACTACTGAGCCATCTCTCCAGCTCCTAGTTTTTGTTTATAAACCAAACTAATATTGACATCAATGCAGCCCTGGCTTCAAGTCTGCAACAATCCTCCTTAGTTTCTGAAATGTTGGGATTAGCCATACCATACTATGCCTAGCTTAAACTTTCTTTTAAAATAATTTAAAATATTCACTCAAATCATCTATTAAGTACTTACTTTGTTCTACATTTCTGTGCTTTGTAAATAAGAAACTATTTCTGGCTTCATAGAGAAACAGTAAAGAAAGCAAGCAAAACCCAGAAGGAATAATTGGGGGAAGCATTATAGATGCAAAAGCGCTTTCTCTCTCTCTCTCTCTGTCTGTCTGTCTCTCTTATTTTAAATAAACAGTAGAACAGAGGAAGGAATATAAGGAGTTGAGCTGGATTATAATATAAATTGCTGACCTTATCTTGACATATTATTTACTACAAATAAAAAATTCATAGATTTTGACAAATTTGAAGAAATTAGGGCTGGCATACTCATAATCACAGTATTTGAAGGTTAGAGACAGGAGGATTATGAGTTCAAAGCCATTTTCAGCTACATACATTTTATACATACATTTCAGCCAGCAGACATCCTGGACTAGAGAGACCCTGTGTTAAAGCAAACAAATCCTATTTCAGGGCCAGGAATGAAATTTTGTGGTAGGGCACACTCTTAGTACACTTGAGACCCTAGGTTCTTTCACCAGCATTGCAAAAATAGCAATAATAAAATGATGGGTCATGAGGCAGAGATGATGGATGGCCCTAAGTTATCAACTCTTGGCAATGCCCTCCTGGCACTGACTCTGTGTGACTCTCACACTCTCTACACCATTCTTATGGTCTCCATAGGACTTTTGTCACCAAGCAGCATGCCCCTTTCCACCCCAAGCCTCCTTCACTTATTTTTAGTTGGTAATGACCAGATGTTATGGACTGCATTTTAACTCATCAGACCCTGTTTTGAGTTTTTCCTAGTGCTACATTTCAGATCAGGCCAAAGCATTCCTATCTTGAAAACCCAAACTCCTCAAAAATTAAAAATTGTTTGAGCACTAATGTGACACCATAAGTGGAAATTTCCAGTTGATTTGTGTGACATGTTGCAATCAAAATGCTGCTGTGCTAAAAACTGCTTCAGAATAAATATATATGCTCATTGTGCATAAAGCAGCATACACATTGTATATAATGCAAACAAATTCTGTTTATAAACTTGAGTTCTAACTCTGAAACTCTTCCTTATGTGTATGTTCTAAAATCCGTGGAGACTTCCAATCTGAAGCATGCTGGCCCTAAGCATTTCAGATACAGGATACTAAACCTGTAAAGGTAAAACTATGTTTGTCTTGACTGTGTCACTTCCCAGACATTACCCTGAGAAATTACGTTTTCTTGGGTCTCAGGGTGTTTCTCTGTAAGTGGAATAATCCACCTGTCTCTTAATCAGGTGAAAAATAAACCGTCTGCCAGCAAACACTACAACCTCAGAATTAAGATATCTTCTCTTCATAATTGCTCCTGTATTTTGTTCCCTTTCTCAGAAAAACCGAAGCACCTAAACATTGGTCTTCCTTCTTCTTGAGCTTCATGTGGTCTGTGAATTGTATCTTGTTTATTCTGGGCTTTTGGGCTAATATCCACTTCTCAGTGAGTGCATACCATGTGTGTTCTTTTGTGATTGGGGTACTCAATCAGGACGGCACTTTCTAGTTACATCCATTTGCCCAAGAATTTCATGAATTCATTGTTTTTTTTTTTTTTTTAAGATTTATTTATTTTATGTGAGTACACTGTCACTGTCTTCAGACACACCAGTAGAGGGCGTCAGATCATTGTGGCTGTGAGCCACCATGTGGTTGCTGGGAATTGAACTACAGGACCTCTGGAAGAGCAGTCAGTGCTCTTAACCACTGAGCCATCTCTCCAGCCCCCGAATTCACTGTTTTTAACAGCTGAGTAGTACTCCATTGTGTAATATACCACATTTTCTGTATCCATTCCTCTGTTGAAGGACATTTGGATTCTTTCCAGCTTCTGGCTATTATAAATAAGGCTGTTTCCTGTGGGGCAGAGACTGAAGGAAAGGCCATCCAGAGACTGTCCTACCTGGAGATTCATCCTATAAACAGTCACTAAACACTGACACTATTGTAGATGCCAAGAAGTGCTTGCTGAAAGGAGCCTGTTATGACTGTCTCCTGAGGGGTCCTGTCAGAGCCTTACAGATACAGAGGCAGATACTTGCAGTCAACCATTGGACTGAGCATGGGGTCCCCAGTGGAGGAGTTGGAGGGAGGACTGGAGGACCTGAAGGGGTTTGCAGCCTCAGGGGAAGAACGATGATGTTGGCCAATCAGACCCCCCAAGGCTCCCAGAAACTAAGCCATTTACCAAGGGGTATACATGGTTCCAGCCACAATTGTAGCAGAGGAATGTCTTGTAGGGGGCATCGGTGAAAGGAGAGGTCCTTGGTCCTATGAAGGATGGATAGATGCCCCAGCATGGGGAAATAGACGGGGGGTAGGTGTGAGTGGGTTGGGCGGAGGGGCATCTTCTTGGAGGCGGGAGAGGGGGAAGGAGGATGGGTTAGGGGTTTTCAGGGAGCGGGGAAACTGGAAAGGGTATAACATCTGAAATGTAAATGAAGAATATATTCAATAAAAAAAAATTTTCCTCTCCTCCCACTTAGTTTAGTGTTTGCTGATGAAAAGAAAATTCTGAGATGACCTAATTTAACAACAAGGTCTAGAAGTCGGAGAGGAGAAAATAAGGAAACATTTATTGGTTAACAACTGTGGATCAAAACAAAAGCTTAGTCCACTTTCCTGACTTTAAGAATACTCAAGATGCTGTGGGTTGTTTACAGATAACCTTTTCCTGCAAAAAATTCTTAGGAGTACTCTCCTATCAACTTTCCCCATTTCATGTAATTCCTCTTAAAGTTTACTGTAAATAATAATTCAGGTTTTCTTCTGGGTTGGCCTTGCTGTGGGTACTTGTAGAATTTGATTCAGGACCATGTTTTGTTTTGTTTTCTACACAGACTCTCTTTTGGCTCAAAAAGCCCTTAATTTCTGAAACCCTTTAGCCTCATGTTTAATATTCTTCTTCTTGACACTCAATCTAAACACTGAATAACTGAGAATAAAACACACAATGAATTTAAGATACATATACTTTATTACATGTAAAATGTGTCTCAATAAGCCAAAAGGAATGGTCAAAAGTAATCATATTACAAGCGAGTAATATATCTGAGACACTGCTTCTAATTTTTAAGTTTATTCTGATAGTACCTATCAACAAGTCCCAAAACTATCACAAATCCTCCCCTCAACCTGGTTTCAAAATTTTCCATTACCTTTCTCCTAATGTTTTTTCCCCCCAAATGGTTAGTATAGTCTTCTTTTTCGGTAAATGTTTAAAGCCTTGAAAAAAACTGAAGCATTTTTCATTTATTAGCCCTTCAAGTTTTCTCTGACCTTCTGTCCCTAAACTCCTGGGAGTGCTACTTATTTCCCATTTTGGGTCACAACCTAACAGCAATGATGACTGGACAAAAACATAAATAAATCACTGCAGTCTCACAAGCCTCTACCTCTAACATACATCTTATTTACAGAGCTGAAGAGATGGCAAACCAGCTAAGAATACCTGTTGAGCTTGCAAAGGATCTCAGAACTCCATTCCTAGCAACCACATAGTAGCTCACCACCATCCATAACTCCAGTTCCAGGGGATCCAACCCCTTCTTTCAGATTCCACGGGAACCATGCACATATGTTCACATACATCCAGGTAAAACCACATACAATAATAATAAAAAAATCATTTTTATAGATGAAAATTGATCTGCTAAGACTGCTTAGCACATGGCTGGCAAGCTGATGCTGGATGTCTGCTGGAAACTCAGCTTGGGTTAGAACCAGACACTTTTAGTTTTTCTTACACAAGCCATGCATGACTGTGTGGTTCCTCATGGCACAGCAAGGTAACCAGGCTTCAAAAGGAATGGCCCAATCCCCAAATTCACCCAGCATTACTTAGGCCACATTTTATTGGTGATGGCAGTTAAAAAGGACTGTTTTGATGAAAAGACAGGGACATGGCCACAAATGAAATATGCGGTCATAGTCCGAGTGGAATATACAGAATAAAACACAGAAGTTGTCCTAGCAATGAGACACATATATATCAGAAAATTAAGTAAAATTAGAATCTGTTATTTTTTTCCCCAAGGTCATACACCGGGCTTGAACTATTCAAAGGTTTTTGCTTTTGAAGACTGGAGTCAGGAAAGTGGTGCTGGAGAGATGGCTCAGCAGTCACTCTTCCAGAGGATCTAGACTTATTTCCCAGTATCCACATGGTAGCTCATAACTGCCTATAACACCAATCTTAATGAATCTGATGCTCTCGTTCTGGCTTCTGTGGACACCAGTCATCCACATGGTGTAGACATAGATGCAGAGAGAACACTGATATACATATCATAAAGTAAAAGATGTAGCAAAGAGTAGTGGTACATGCCTGTAAACCCAGCATTGAAGAAGCTAAGTAGAACATCATCTGTTCAAGACTAGCCTGGTCTACATACAGTGAGAAAAAACAAAGCACATCAATTTGCCTTAATTGCTTTTCTATTGCTGTGGTAAGACATCATGATGAAGGTAAAATACAGAAAGAATAATTTACTGGGACTTACAGTTTCAGTGGGCTAGTTAGAATCCATGACCATCAATGGAGAGGAACATGGCAGCTGGCAGGCAGGCATGGTGCTGGAGCAGTAGCTGAGAGCTTACATCTTATCCACAAGCACAGGGCAGAGAGAGAAAGCTAACTGGGAATGACTTGGGCTTTGAAAACCTTAAAATCTACCCCCAGTGACACACCTCCTCCAATAAGGTCATACCTAATACTTCCCAAACAGTTCCACCAACTTGACCCAAGAATTCAAATATCTGAGACTATCTGGGCTTATTCTTATTCAAACATCCACACTGCTCTTGTAAAAGTACATAAAACAGAGCTGCTTGAATAAGAACATCATTAGCATTTATTTTCTTTCTTTAGTAAAAAAATAGCCATAATATAATGAACAAATAAAATGGAAATCAGTGAGGTAAGAGTAAGGGCAGAGGGTACATAATCCATCTTTCCTGTCTGGGAAAGTTAACAGTGCTTCTAAAGGAACAGATAATTTTTCTTACAATCAAGACAAGCCAATTCACGGTATGATCTCTACTGTAAATGCTGGCAAAATAAAACACCAAGCCAATCACTTACTGCTGTATAACTTAAATGTTTTCCTGAGTTTGTGAATCTACATTTTGGGTAAACTTGGCAAGGGTAACATCTCTGCTCTTCCTGGATGCAGGGCTTTGATAGGGATCTGGAAGATTAGGCTCTGCATTTGTGTTAGACTGCTTAGCACATGGCTGGCAAGCTGATGCTGGATGTCTGCTGGAAACTCAGCTTGGGTTAGAACCAGACACTTTAGTTTTTCTTACACAAGAAAAAACTAAGTGACTGTGTGGTTCCTCATGGCATAGCAAGGTAACTAGGCTTCAAAAGGAATGGCCCAATCCCCAAATTCACCCAGCATTACTTAGGCCACATTCTATTGGTAATGGCAGTTAAAAAGGACTGTTTTGATGAAAAGACAGGGACATGGTCACAAATGAAATATGCGGTCATAGTCCGAGTGGAATATACAGAATAAAACACAGAAGTTGTCCTAGCAACGAGACAGATATATATCAGAAAATAACAAAGCTGACTTTTAGTACTGTTTATTGGTTGTCATCAAGCAAGTGTTTCCTATAAAAAGCAAAGCATAGCCAGGAGAGATGGCACACATTTTCAATTCCCAGCACTCAGACAGGCAGAAGCAGGTTCATCTCTATGAGTATGAGGCCAGTCTGTTCTACAAAGTGACCAGCCCTAGGCCAGCCAGGGCTACACAGTAAGACCCTGTCTCAAAAACAAAACAAAACACGACCAAAGACACAGAAAGCTGTAAGTTTTTCCTCCAGTGGCTAAAATGAATCCAATGGCCTATTAGTAATTATCTTTAGAATCCAATGAATTAAAATTACAGGAGGAAGAATAAGCTGTTTTCCATAATAGAGTCATTTTAAAAAATGAAAACCAGTGATCTTTTACTAAAAATTAAACACACCAAGTTGGGCAAGATTTTTGATACCAAATAAGTCTACTACGTTTACCTGGTAGATCTAAAGAACAGGCTCTCTCGTTTACTTTTTTGAATGAAAGTCAGGTGTGATGGCTACTGTTGGTCGTCAAGTTGACTACATCGGGAATTAAATAAAATCCAAAAATGGAGGGCTCACCTGTGAGGGATTTTGCTTAATTTCTTTTATTTTATTTTATTTTATTTTTTTAATTTACATTCCAAATCACTTCCCCTTTCCCGTTTCCTCCCTCCCCGAAAGTCCCATAAGCCCCCTTCCCTCCCTCTTTTCTCCATTCAAACCCCTCTCATTACTCTGTCCTGGCGTTCCCCTACATCCAGCCTTTCCAGGACCAGGGGTCTCTCCTTCCATCTTTTTAGAAATCTATTGATATGCTGATTGTGTCTAGGGTATTCTGAGATTCTGGGTCAATATCCCCTTATCAGTGACTGCATACCATGTGTGATCTTTTGTGATTGGGTTACCTCACTAAGGATGATATTTTCAAGTTCTGACCATTTGCCTAGGAATTTCGTGAATTCATTGTTTTTAATTGCAGAGTAGTATTCCATTGTGTAAATATACCACATCTTCTGAATCCATTCCTCCGTTGAGGGACATCTGGGTTCTTTCCAGCTTCTGGCTATTATAAATAAGGCTGCTATGAACATAGTGGAGCATGTGTCCTTATTGCATGCAGGTAAAGTCTCTGGGTATATGCCCAGGAGTGGTATAGCCGGATCCTCCGGAAGTGTCATGCCCAGTTTTCTGAGGAACCGCCAGACTGCTTTCCAGAGTGGTTGTACCAGCCTGCAATTCCACCAGCAGTGGAGGAGTGTTCCTCTTTCTCCACATCCTCGCCAACAACTGCTGTCTCCTGTGTTTTTGATCTTAGCCATCCTGACTGGTGTGAGATGGAATCTCAGGGTTGTTTTGATTTGCATTTCCCTAATGACTAAGGATGATGAACATCTCTTTAGGTGCTTCTCAGCCATTAGATATTCTTCAGGTGAGAACTCTTTGTGTAGCTCTGTACCCCATTTTTTAATAGGGTTACTTGCCTCTCTGGAGTTTAACTTCTTGAGTTCTTTGTATATCTTGGATATTAGCCCTCTGTCGGATGTAAGGTTGGTAAAGATCATTTCCCAGTTAGTTGGTTGCCGCTTTGTCTTTTTGATGGTGTCTTTTGCCTTGCAAAAACTTTGTAATTTAATGAGGTCCCATTTGTCTATTCTTGATCTTAGAGCATAAGCTATTGGAGTTCTGTTCAGGAAATTCTCCCCTGTGCCCATATGTTCAAGGTTCTTCCCTAGTTTCCCTTCTATTAGTTTCAGTGTGTCTGGTTTTATGTGGAGATCTTTGATCCACTTAGAATTGAGCTTAGTGCAAGGAGATAAGGATGGGTCAATTTGCATTCTTCTGCATGTTGACCTCCAGCTGAGCCAGCACCATTTGTTGAAAAGGCTATCTTTTTTCCACTGGATGGTTTTAGCTCCTTTGTCAAAGATCAAGTGACCATAGGAGTGTGGATTCATTTCTGGGTCTTCAATTCTGTTCCATTGATCTACATGTCTGTTACTGTACCAATACCATGCAGTTTTTAACACTATTGCTCTGTAGTACAGCTTGAGGTCCGGGATACTGATTCCCCCAGAGGTTCTTTTACTCTTGAGAATAGTTTTAGCTATTCTGGGTTTTCTGTTATTCCAGATGAATTTTTGAATTGCTCTTTCTAACTCTATGAAGAATTGAGTTGGGATTTTGATGGGGATTGCATTGAATCTGTGTATTACTTTTGGTAAGATGCTCATTTTTACTATATTAATCCTGCCAATCCATAAGCATGGCAGATTTTTCCATCTTCTGAGGTCTTCTTCAATTTCTTTATTCAGAGACTTGAAGTTCTTGTCATACAGATCTTTCACTTGTTTGGTTAGCGTCCCGCCAAGATACTTAATATGGTTTGTGGCTATCGTAAAGGGTATTATTTCTCTTACTTCTTTCTCAGCCTGCTTATCCTTTGAGTATAGGAAGGCTTCTGACTTGCTTGAGTTGATTTTATATCCGGCCACTTTGCTGAAGTCGTTTATCAGCTGTAGGAGTTCTCTGGTGGAGTTCTTTGGGTCGCTTATGTATACTATCATATCGTCTGCAAATAGTGATAGTTTGACTTCTTCCTTTCCAATTTGTATCCCTTTGACCTCTTTTTGTTGTCTAATTGCTCTAGCTAGAACTTCAAGTACTATATTGAAAAGATATGGAGAGAGAGGGCAGCCTTGTCTAGTCCCTGATTTTAGTGGGATTGCTTCAAGTTTCTCTCCATTTAGATTGATGCTGGCTACTGGTTTGCTGTAAATTGCTTTTACTATGTTTAGATATGGGCCTTGAATTCCTGATCTTTCCAAGACCTTTAGCATGAAAGGATGCTGAATTTTGTCAAATGCTTTCTCAGCATCTAATGAGATGACCATGTGGTTTTCTTCTTTGAGATTGTTTATGTAGTGGATTACATTGATGGATTTCCTTATATTGAACCATCCCTGCATCCCTGGGATGAAGCCTACTTGATCGTGGTGAATGATCGTTTTGATGTGTTCTTGGATTCGGTTGGCAAGAATTTTATTGAGTATTTTTGCATCGATATTCATAAGAGAGATTGGCCTGAGATTCTCTTTCTTTGTCGGATCTTTGTGTGCTTTTGGTATTAGTGTAATTGTGGCTTCATAGAACGAGTTGGGTAGTGTTCCTTCTGTTTCTATTTTGTGGAACAGTTTGAAGAGTATTGGTGTTAGGTCTTCTTTGAAGGTCTGATAGAATTCTGCACTAAAACCATCTGGACCTGTGCTTTTTTTGCTTGGAAGACTTCCAATGACAACTTCTATTTCTTCAGGGGTTATAGGACGGTTTAGATGGTCTATTTGATCCTGATTTAATTTTGGTACTTGGTATCTGTCAAGGAAATTGTCCATTTCCTCAAGATTTTCTAGTTGTGTTGAATACAGGTTTTTGTAGTAGGATCTGATGATTTTTTGAATTTCCTCAGTTGCTGTTGTTATCTCTCCCTTTTCGTTTCTGATTTTATTAATTTGGATACTATCTCTGTGCCCTCTGGTTAGTCTGGCTAAGGGCTTATCTATCTTGTTGATTTTCTCAAAGAACCAACTCCTCGTTTTGTTGATTCTTTGTATGGTTTTATTTGTTTCTACTTGATTGATTTCAGCCCTGAGTTTGATGATTTCCTGCCTTCTACTCCTCTTTGGTGTATTTGCTTCTTTATGTTCCAGGGCTTTCAGGTGTGCCATTAAGCTGTTAGTGTATGCTGTCTCCCGTTTCTTTTTGGCGGCACTCAGGGCTATGAATTTTCCTCTTAGCACTGCTTTCATTGTGTCCCATAAGTTAGGGTATGTTGTGCCTTCATTTTCATTAACTTTCAAAAAGTCTTTGATTTCTTTCTTTATTTCCACCTTGACCAAGTTATCATTGAGTAGAGCATTGTTCAGCCTCCATGTGTACGTGGGTTTTCTTTTGTTTTTGTTGCCATTGAAGACCACCCTTATTCCATAGTGATCTGATAGGAGGCATGGGATTATTTCTATCTTCTTGTATCTGTTGAGGTCTGATTTGTGACCAATTATATGGTCAATTTTGGAGAAGGTACCATGAGGAGCTGAGAAGAAGGTGTATTCTTTAGCTCTAGGATGAAATGTTCTATATATATCAGTTAGTTCCATTTGGTCCAAGGCTTCAATTAGATTCACTGTGTCCCTGTTTAGTTTCTGCTTTCCTGAACGATCCATTTCAGAGAGCGGGGTGTTGAAGTCACCCACTATTATTGTGTGCGGTGCGATGTGTGCTTTGAGTTTTAGTAAAGTTTCTTTTACCAATGAGGGTGCCCTTGCATTTGGAGCATAGATATTCAGGATTGAGAGTTCTTGATGGTGGATTTTTCCCTTGATCAGTATGTAGTGTCCTTCTGTGTCTTTTTTGATGACTTTAGGTTGAAAATCAATTTTATCCGATATTAGGATGGCTACTCCACCTCGTTTTTTGGGGCCATTTGCTTGTAAAATTGTTTTCCAGCCTTTTACTCTGAGGTAGTGTTTGTCTTTGACACTGAGGTGCGTTTCCTGCATGCAGCAAAATGCTGGGTCCTGTTTACGTATCCAGTCTGCTAGTCTATGTCTTTTAATTGGGGAATTGAGACCATTGATATTAAGAGAGATTAAGGCATAGTGATTATTGCCATCTGCCATTCTTGACGCTATCTTTATGTTTGAGTGGTTATCTACTTTTGGGTTTGATTCAAGAAGGTTATTATCTCATTTTTTCCAGGGTGTTGTTTCTCTCCCTGTATTGGAGGTTTCCACCTATTATCCGTTGCAGGGCTGGATTTGTGGAAAGATATTGTGAAAATTTGGTTTTATCATGGAATATCTTGGTCTCTCCATCTATGGTGATTGAGAGTTTTGCTGGGTATAGTAGTCTAGGCTGGCATTTGTGCTGTCTTAGTGTCTGCATGAGATCTGCCCAGGATCTTCTGGCTTTCATAGTCTCTGGTGAGAAGTCTGATGTGATTCGGATAGGTCTTCCTTTGTATGTTACTTGGCCCTTTTCTCTTACTGCTTTTAGTATTCTTTCTTTGTTTAGAACATTCGGTGTTTTGATTATTATGTGACGGGAGGTATTTCTGTTCTGGTCCAGTCTGTTTGGAGTTCTGTAGGCTTCTTGTACGTTCATCGGCATCTCTCTCTTTAAGTTAGGGAAGTTTTCCTCCATAATTTTGTTGAAGATGTTTACTGGCCCTTTAAGTTGCAAATCTTCACTCTCATCTATACCTATAATCCTTAGGTTTGGTCTTCTCATTGTGTCCTGGATTTCCTGGATGTTTTGGGTTACACGTTTTTTGCATTTTGCATTTTCTTTGACTGTTGAGTCGATGCTTTCTATGGAATCTTCAGCACCTGAGATTCTTTCTTCCATCTCTTGTATTCTATTGTTGATGTTTGCATCTATGACTCCTGATTTCTTCCCAAGGTTTTCTATCTCCAAAGTTGTCTCCCTTTGTGATTTCTTAGTTGTTTCTACTTCCTTTTTTAGTTCCTGGATGGATTTGCTGAGATCCTTCACTTGTTTGTTTGTATTTTCCTGTATTTCTTTAAGGTATTTTTGCATTACCTCTTTCAGGATTTCTTCCTGATGACCCATGTTCTCCTGCATTTCTCTGAGCGATTTTTGTGTTTCCTCCTCATGGGATTCCATCTGTTGATCCATCGTCTCCTGCATTTCTTTAAGCAGTTCTCGTGTTTCCTTTGTAAGGGCATCTCTCCGTTGATTCATTTCTTTAAGCAATTTTTGTGTTGCCTCCTTATGGGCATCCATCTGTTGACCCATATTCTTCTGCATTTCTTTATGCAAATTTTGTGATTCCTTTGTGAGTGCATCTACCCGTTGATTCATCTCGTTAAGCGATTTTTGTGTTGTCTCCTTGTGCGCCTCCATCTTTTGATCCATGTTCTCCCGCATTTCTCTAAGCGATTTTTGTGTTTCCTTTGTAAGGGCTTCTAACCGTTGATTCATGGTCTCCTGTAACTCTTTATGAGATTTATTTGTGTCCTTCTTGTGATCCTCTAATAGCATCATGAGAAGTGATTTTAAATCCAGATCTTGTCTTTCGGGTGTGGTGGGGTATCCAGGACTTGCTGCTGTTGGAGAGTTGGGTTCGGATGGTCCCACATTACTTTGCTTACTGTTAGTAACATTCCTACGTTTGCCTTTTGCCATCTGGATACCTCTGGTGTTAGTTGGTCCTGCTGCCACTGGCTGTTGGTTGGACCTCCTGTGAGCCTGCAAAGCTATTTCTGCCCCCCCTGGATTACCAGGATTCCCCTGGCACCGATTTCTGGGGCCTGCCTGCTCCTGAGTGACTTTGGAGCCCTAATGTGCTTTGCCCCAAGTGATCTTATATTGGGGAGGCCTTGCACATCTAAAGGCTCAGCCTAGTGGATTCCTGGAGCAGAGGTCGCCAAAGGGAGGCTGGCAGGCTCCTGCCCTGTGCAGGGGTGTGTGATCTCTCCTGGGGGGGGGGGAGGGGGCGTCCCTCTGCCAGGCAGAAGTCCCACAGCAGATCTGGCGCGCTGGTCACTGCAGATCAGCCCAGCACCTGGGAGCAGGTTACACACAAGCTGCCTGAGACCGAAGCGATATTATGCCTGTCTGTCTCTGAGCCTGGCGGTCCCAACTACCTGGTCACTGGAGCAAAGATGGCGGAGGGCACGCTCCGTGGCGCCGCTCACCCTGTGGTCACGATGGCCCGCCGAACTGGCACCCAGACGACCACAGCGCCAACCCGCCCTCGGGCACAGACGGAAGCCCCAACAGGCCGTGTCCCAAGTGATGTTATATTGGGGGGAGAGCCTGGGTACCCGTCTCTCCAGTGCAGTCCGCGGGAACAGAGGTCGCGGAAGGAAAGCTGGCAGGCTCCCTCCCAGCGCGGGGTCCCTCCACCAGGCAGAAGGTCCCACCGCAGAGCTGGCACGCTGGTCACTGCAGATCAGCCCAGCACCTGGGAGCAGGTTACACACAAGCTGCCTGAGACCGAAGCGATATTATGCCTGTCAGTCTCTGAGCCTGGCGGTCCCCGCTTAATTTCAAGTATGAAGATTCACTTCTAATCCAGATCTTTGAGGTAGAAAGATATATATATATATTTTAAATTCAGATCTGTTGAGCTAGGAAAAAAATATGTCTTTAATCCTGAATCTTAAGGAAAAAAGACATACCCTTTAATCTGGGCTACACCTTGGGCTAGAAGCCTATCTAAAGCTGGAACAAAGGATGCTTTTGATCTTTTCTCTTCTTTTTCAAGACAGGGCTTCTCTCTCTATCTCTGGCTGTTCTGGAATTCACAGAGGTTCACCTGTCTCTGCACCCTGAGTGCTGGGATTAAAGGTGTATACCACTACTACCCAGCTGAAGCTTTTGCTCTTTGCTTGCTCTCACCTTGCTAGCAAGTACATTCTTTCACTGGCATCAGCGTCTACTTCTTCAGGATTCTAGCATCTACTGAAGACTAACTAAGACATCCAGCCATGTGGACTGAGAAACTTCTGGATTCCTGGACTTTCCATGCAGAGCCAGCCACTGTTGGATTAGCTGGACCACAGCCTGTAAATGATTATAATAAATCCCCTTTCTATGTATAGAGAGATTCATTCTATAAGTTCTGTTACTCTATAGAATCCTGACTAATACATCAGGAGAGCTTCTTTCTTGTAAAATTCTACAGTGAAAGAATTTTCATTCATTCATTCATCTCACTCTGTTGTTACTAAAGTAAAAAACTTGTCAAACAAAGTGAAGGAGAAGCTGAGGCCCCTGCAGCCTGTTTCAAAGTCAGGTTTCCTGGCACAGAACAACTTACTATATAACCAATGTTGAAAAAAGTGAATAAAAACCCTGGGGTATGTAGAAAAGAAGACAAGTGACTCACAGCCTGACAAACCCCTGGGAATTCCACCAGCACAGGGGAGTATATACATGCTAGTTCTAAAGTTCCACAAAGATTGCCCTTATGTTAGCCACCGGTCCTTTCTACAAACTAGAGCAAGAGATCTAGGCATTCCCAACATATTGAAGCATAAGGAATTCTTCTCAAGAGTAAAAATTCTGTGGACTACCATATGACAATATGATTTTATCATCAGATCATTGAGAAAAACTCAGAAAGGACAAAAGTACCATGAATTCATGAGAACCTCTACCAAATTCTATTGGGACATTACCATAAGGGCATTCATATAAAATAGAATGTTCAAAAAATACTTGATTGGTATAAATTTTTTAGGAATAGGAACAAATACCTATCCATTATTGGTAAACATCTGCATAAAATATATTTGAAAAAAACCTGCAGACTGGTGTGAAGGTACATACCAATAACCCTAGCATTTGGAGACTGAAGGAGGAGAATGACAGGTTTGAGGCCAGCCTGGGCCACACAGCAAAATCTTGTCTCAAGAAAGGAGAAAGAGGAGGGGAAGGCTGGGGAGATGGCCAGGGGGCAAAGCACCTATAATTACAATTTAAGAACTCAAATACTAATCCCTAAATCTACACAGTAAGGCAGAGTGATCTGTATTTGTAATCTCGATGCTTCTATGATGAGATGGGAGGCAAAGGAACATCCTCAGCTTACAAGCCAGCGTGCTTGGCAATGAAGAGCCCACACAAAGAGACCCCATTTCAGACAAGGTGGAAGGCAATGATCAACACCCCAGACTGTCCTCTTACATACAAATGCACATGGCATTTACACACTTGTACTCACAGAAATATGCAGATATATAAATGTACCCACATCATACATATACATACAGAAAAATGAGAAAGCACCATGACAACTACTTCATTGTTTCTAGATTTATCTTGTATGTATATGCACTCATGCATATGTATACAATACACAAGTGTACATCACAGAGGATGTGTGGATGTCAGAGGACAACTTGCAGGAGAGTTGGTTCTGTCCTTCCACCTTTACATGGGTTCCAGGGATCCAAATCAGATCATAAGGCTTGGCAGCAAGCACCTTGACTCATGCAACTATCTTGCTGGTCCTCCAGAAATTCTTAAGGAGTTGTTTTTGGGGTATCTTACCTTAGGATTTCTCTTACTACACATGTAGATAGATATATTCAGTAAATAATCTTTTCCAAAACAGATTGTGTGGTTCTATTACAAATTTGTCATTTCCTCCTTTTTAATATATATATTTTAATAATAGAAAACTGTTTTTGTTTTGTTTTGTTTTTCTTTTTTATTTTTTGAGACAGGGTTTCTCTGTGTAGCCTGACTATCTACTCTAGACCAGTCTGGCCTAGAAAATTAGACATCCTCCTGTCTCTGTTTCTTGAATGCTGGAATTAAAGGTGTGGGCCACTAAGCCCAGAACATATTCTTATTAATTAAAAATACAAGAATTCTCTAACTAGTTGATGACAAAGTTTTGGTCTTGATCTTTTAATTTAATTAATTTGCTTATTTTTAAAGACAGGTCTCTTTTCCTTGTGTATCTCTGGCTGGCCTAGAACTTACTACATAGACCAAGATGGTCTTGAACTCCCAAGAGATCCTCCTGCCTCTCTGCCTACTGAGAGCTGGGACTAAAGGTGTATACCACCACACCTGGCCCCAGACCCTAGTGAGTTCCAGGACAGCCAGAGCTACAAAGTGACACCCTATATGGGGGGGTGGGGGATAAAAAGTCAAGTAGGGTCTGGTAGAAGACCTTTAGGCAGGGGACTGTGGGACCCCTTTTTCTCTTTGCCTTTATGCTTCCTGGCCATGAGGTAAGCAGCTTTGCTATAACACATAATCACACACACCATATGTTGTCAGTCCCAAAGCAATAGGGACAGCTAACCATAGACTAAAATAAGCAAAATTGTGAGCAGGGAAACAAAAACCCTTTGGTCTTTTTAACCTAATTATCATCTCAGCTATTTGTCATAGTGTCCACTAATGTACAGGCACATTTTCTTTCAAGGCCTTGTGGAAGGTACAAGAACTGAAGGGAAACAAGTGTGCCAAAACAAGAACACAATGAGGTAGCTAGCCTTAGAGTGAAGCATTTCCACAACAGCTGCCAAGTTTACCAAAATCTGTGCACCTCTCCTTTTGCTTAGCTTGTGGTGAAGATGACTATTTCAAAGCTATCTGCAGTAGAAGGAAACTCACAGCTAGCAATATGGAAGCTCTAATATGTTTTGGAACACTTTGGGATGTGACAGATAGCAAGGCTACAAGGTGACTGGGCTTTTATGTACTTGCAGCGTTCTCAGAACAGACAGACACATTAGAAGGAATCCACTCATGTAACATTGTCTGAAAAACTCTGAGATCAGCAGTCAGCCAACTAGAGACCTGAAAGAGCCAATGGTATGGCACTAATCCAATCTGAAGACATTAAAAAGAAAAAAAAAAGAAAAAAAGAGGAGAGCTGATGGGGTAATAATTCAAGGGCTAAAACCAGGCTTAAGAGCCAAGGTTTTGGGCTAAACCCAAAGTCAGGATTCAGGTAGGAGTTATACCTGACTTTATTCTGTTTAGGTCTTTGAATAATTAAATGAGGGTATGAGTTTTACTTGATCTACTCATGCAAATGTTCATTTCAAAGGCCAGGCATAATGTCACATTCTGGTATTCCCACTCCTTGAGAGGAAGAGACCAGAAGATTGCTGCAAGTTCAAGGCCAACCTAGTACTGATACTGAATTCCAGACCTTCTAGGATATACAATACTCTGTCTCAAAAAGCAAGCAATCAAACAAAATAAAAAAAATTTAATCTTATCCAAAACACAGACAGGAGACTGTCTGGCCACACATCTGGGGACTTGTGGTCTTATGAGGTAGACACATAAAATTCATTATATCACTGTCTTATTTCTTAACTTTCCCAGACAGCCAAAATGGCACTGAAAAGATTTTGAAACCTAAAGCTGGGCATGATGGTTCACACCAGTAATCCCAGCATTTGATAAGGCAGAAGCATTAGGAGTTCAAAGTCATCTGCATAGGCAGTAAAGAAATAAAAAAAGATCACATTTAAAATAAATAAACCTTAAAATCTGGTGACAAGTAGATAAGAACCAGGCAGAGGAAACTGACTCCTCACAGGTCATTTATACTATGGTCTAACATAAGCAGAGACTTTCCTCCCAATCTGTGGAGCAAAAACTGGTGTGAAAAGTTAGCCCTGAAGATGTATTACTACCTGGAACTGAACTGCCCTTCAAAGCAATAAAGAAAGAGAGTTGCTCTGGAATGGAGAGCCACTCGCTAGGTAAAGATTCATGTTTAGCATGCCCAAGGCTCCACCGATTCCACCCTCAAGAAAAATCTGCTTTCAAATCATACATATTTTTTCTTTTTTCTCTTGTTCTAAACACATAGATATTGTCATCCTTCTTCATTTCCTATTACCCTCATATATGTGTGCACATGCACTTGGCCCATCACAGACCTATCCAGAATAAAAGAGCACTAAGAGGTTGAGTCCTTTGGTTACAGGAGAACCAGTACTGGAAGAAAGGAGACTATCCAAGGAAAGTCACAGGCTAAAACAGTCCAGCCCATGTATAGCCAGAACATTGAGTTAAGCTGTTGGCTAGACTACAGTCATCACAACATTCATCTACAAAGGAGGATCTGAAGAACCAGCCTGTATCCATCTTTTTTTTGTTTGTTTGTTTTGTTTTTTCGAGACAGGGTTTCTCTGTGTAGCCCTGACTGTCCTGGAACTCACTTTGTAGACCAGGCTGGCCTCGAACTCAGAAATCCTCCTGCCTCTGCCTCCCAAGTGCTGGGATTAATGGCGTGCGCCACCACCGCCCGGCTTGTATCCATCTTATGTTTAAAAGCCATCTTACAGTAAAGACAATCTAGGTTCATTTCTGTTTTTCAAGAAATGGGCTATGCCTCACCTGTAACCTTAACTACAAACAGTTCTGTATTTTTTGGTCCAGGAATGGCATGTTTCAAAAAATATCTACGTTTGTTTCAAAGGGCTATATGACCCATGATTACCTTATTATGACTACCTGTTGTGATTAACTTATTTTGACCACCTGTTGTGTTCTGCACCTGTAACCCTGCCCTCTTTGTCTGCCAAATCCCCCACTTGGAAAGCCTCTATCCCTGAGCTATAGAAGCCTTGTCTTACTCACATCCAATGTTGACCTCTTGAACCCTGCCTTAGTGGGAGGCAGGTGAGTACACAAATAAAAAAAAAAGCTTGCTTTAATTACATTGGCCATGATGAATTGGACTGGTGGTTCTTCTCATCTTTGGGATGAAGAGATCCACTCCAAGTTCACTCATGTGGCATCCAGCACGTCACAGAAGGGCTGCTAGCAGGTTCACTGTGTGGTGGCTGTTAGGCCAAGTGCCTTTCCCACATGCCCTTCCTATGGACATCCTAGTTCTCATCATTTTAGAGATGTCTCACAACGTGGCCTCCCCCAGAGACAGACAGAAGGAGAGAGAAGAGTCAGTCTTTTTATACCCCAATGTGGGAAGTGATGCCTTATCAAGTCGGTTGTCTTTTCTAGTCATTAGAAGCGTGCCACCAAATCTAGCTCACACTCTAGGAAAGTTAAGCTTCATCTTTCAAAGAAACAGAAGAAAATAAGGATGACATTGCATACATCTCTTTAATATCAGCAGAGAGGGTGTGGTGGTTTGAATGGACTCAAGTATTTGAAAGCTTGGCCTACAGGAAGAAGCCCTATTAGGAGGTGTGGCCTTGTTGGAGTATGTGTGGCCATGTTGGAGGAAGTGTGTCACTATGGAGGTCTATGCTCAAGATAGGCCCAGTGTGGCACACAGCCTCCTGTTGCTGCCTGTGGATCAAGATGGAGAACTCTCAGCTCCTCCTTCAGGAGGATGTCTGCCTGCACACTGCCATGGTTCCTGCCATGATGATAATGGACTAAACCTCTGAACCTGTAAGCCAGCCTCAATTAAATGTTTTTCTTTATAATAGCTGCCCCAGTCATGGTGTGTCTTCACAGCACTAAAACCCCAACTAAGACTGAGGAGCTGGTAAGATGGCTCAACAATTAAGAACACTGGCTGCTTTTCTAAAAGTCCTGAGTTCAGTTCCCACATGGCAGCTCACTCATTTGTAACTTTAATTCCAGGCCTGACAAATATTCCACACACAAAACATTTTTTAAAAAAAGTCTATAAAAATCTATAAAAATCACCAGAGAGACCTATAGAATCCAAGGAAAATAAAAGCTAAACTAGGCATAGTGGTACTCTTCTATATCCTAGCTACTCCAGAGGGTGAGGCAGAACCCAAGGAGCTGATGAGTTTAAGACTATGGCAACAAAGCAGTATGTTATCTTAAAGCAAAACAAAATCAAATAAACAAACAACAACAAAAAATGGATAAAGGCATCAACAAGGGGAGGGGTTATAGAGATGGTTCAACAGTTAAAACTAGTTGCTCTTTCAGAGGACCCAAGTTTGAGTTCCAGGACCTATACAGTGGTTAAAAAGTATCTATAACTCCAGTTCCAGGTGATCCAACACCTTCCAACCTCTCTAGGCACCATTCATACATGTAGGTGCAGATATGCATGCAGGCAAAATATATATACATACAAATAAAATTTAGAAAAGTATATAAAATATATATAGTAATAAGAATTATATATAGTAATAAGAAACGAAAAACGTCAATGCATTCATTTTAACTTTATTCTCACCATACTCAACAATCCCCAAATCTCTTTTTCTTTCCCAAGAGAGGCTTATGTTTGCTTCCTGCTAATGTAAATTCCTTGAGGAAATTGTGCTCAGAGAAAGGGGGGGGGGGTGCCAGGTCTGTTTGTCACAACTCTAATCCCCACACTAGGGATACAGGCCAGGCTGGGGTATGAAGTATAAGGTGAAGTTATCAGGGAGGTGCAGGGGTTCCTTAGAGACGTCATAAGAAGAGTAGGTCTAAAACCATACTTCCCAGTGGTGTTCTAGACAAACAGCACAATCTCAGAGGGAAATGAGCAAAGAAAGGTAAAATCTAGACTCCAAAATTTCCAGGGTAGAACCCAGAGGATCTTGTGTCTTGATGTTGCCCATAACCATCAGAGACATTAAACTTCAAAGACCTATGTTAGTCAAGCATTCCATCACTGTAAAAAAAAAGCACCCCAAATTTTAATTTAAAAGGAGAAAACATTTACTTTGATCTATGGTTTGTGTGTATCAGAGATGGAGAGAGAGAGAGAAAGAGAAAGAGAGAGAGAGAGAGAGAGAGAGAGAGAGAGACAGACAGACAGACAGACAGACAGAGGCAGAGGGACAGTGAGGGGGATTCAGACCATGGTTACATGGCTTTATTCACTTTGGGCCTGTTGCAGCATAGAATATCACGACAGTGCATACTCATCTCACAGGACCAGGAAGCAAAGAGACAGGGAAGGGCTCTGGATACCAATGTCCCCTATAGGGTCATGTTCCTTCCACTAAGTTCCATTTTCTTTTTTTTTTGAGGCAGGGTTTCTCTGTGTAGCCCTGGCTGTCCTGGCGCTCACTCTGTAGACCAGGCTGGCCTCGAACTCAGAAATCCACCTGCCTCTGCCTCCCAAGTGCTGGGATTAAAGGCGTGCGCCACCACTGCCCGGCTAAGTTCCATTTTCTATAGGTTCCATCACCTATATAAGAACCAAATCTTCAACAGAGACTTTGGAGATACACTCAAGATTCAAACTGTAGCTCCACACACTAAAAACTATCCTTCTACCTTTCCTTTGGTTGCTTATGGCTCCTCAAATTCTTATATAATCTTAACAAAAGATACTTAACACATCACTAATAACTGAGATTCAATTTCTCATCAGTATAGTAGAATTGGGGCATAAGAAGACAAGAACTTTATACAAATTTATTATTTATCAGAATAAAATACTATTAATATGTGTTGGTTACCTGGTTTTGTTAAGATTAATGCTTTCTATATGTTAAATACAGCTCTAACCATGTATGAATCCTGGTTGTTTCAAAGAAACTTCCAAATAAACTGATCAACCAAACATTAATATTTTTCAGGGGCTGAAGAGATGGTTCAGCAGCAGGGAACACTTGCTCTTGTAGAGGACCTGGGTTTAGATCCCAGCATCCACTCTGTGTGGCTCACACCCTCCTAAAATTACAGTTTTAGGTGATCTGACACCCTCTTTTGGCCCCAGAGGGCACTGTGTTTGAGCTGGGGGAAGGTGGAAATCCCAGGAGCAAGGAGCAGGCTCTCTTAAAGGAGCCAGTGCATTTCCAGATCAGTCCCAGTTCCCTAGATCCTCCTTTAGTTAGTCAGGTAGTTAGTAAATAAGTAAGTAAGCACTTATTCAAAGTATATGTTAAAACAAAGAAAGTCTTAACCCAAAAGTCCAGAGTTCTAAGCAAAGTTCAAAGAAAAAAATGAAAAGCTGAACCTGTGTTAAAAATTATAAAAGTCCAAATGACTTAACTATTTGACTGTAGAGTATTGGAGATGGGTTCTAATGCTTTGATTCAAATCGGGAATCTATGTGTCCAAACGCTAAAGGTCCTTGTCCTCATCGGTTTTTGATCGATATGTAAAGATGCCAACAGTCAAGCCAATGGCTGGGCACTTAAGAGTTGTGGGGGGGGGGGGGCGGGGTGGAGAGGAGGGAGGGAGCGAAAGAGCAAGCGAGAGTGAGTGAGCACAGGAGAGAAAGCCAATGAGCCATGTGAGAATTTTGGGTGGGTGGCCACTGGCCACTTCCCTAATTGGGCCTGGGGTAGCAGGGGAAGGTTTAGGAATGTCTAGACTTTGAGGTAGCTAAGGCATTTTAAAAATAAGCTTATGTGTCTTTCATTTGCAGATCCAAAGATAGCTCCTGGGCGGGTGAGGGAGTGCAATCCCCCTGGAGCCAAACTCACCACTACAGTAGAGAGTTAAGACTATTACAGACCACAGTCAAATTATCTTGGGCTATCTATCCTTTTGAAAATTGTCTTAGGCAGGGTTTCTATTCCTGCACAAAACATCATGACCAAGAAGCAAGTTGGGGAGGAAAGGGTTTATTCAGCTTACACTTTCACACTGCTGTTCATCACCAAAAGAAGTCAGGACTGGAACTCAAGCAGGACAGGAAGCAGGAGCTGATGTAGCGGCCATGAAGGGAAGTTACTTATTGGCTTGCTCAGCTTGCTTTCTTACAGAACCCAAGACTACCAGCCTAGAGTTGGTACCACCCACAATGGGCCCTCCCCACTTGATCACTAATTGAGAAAAATGCCTTACAGCTGGATCTCATGGAGACATTTCCTCACCTAAAGCTCCTTTCTCTGTGATAACCACAGATTGTCAAGTTGATACACAAAACCAGCCAGTACAAAAGTCATTCATAGCTCACTCTTATGTCTGACTTAGCATAATTTGTTCTTTACATACTGTTTGCTTATACGAGTTCAAACCAAGAATGTCTTCAAATAATGTCTGAAACCTGTAACAGGGTTTCCATAAACTTGCTGTAACCCACCTATAATAGACTTTTTTAAAAAAACAAAACAAAAAAAACTTAAATTATTTTTATGTGTGTTCTGCCTACATGCATGCATGTCTGTGTGTGCCTGGTGCCTGTGGGGGCCAGAACAGGGACTGAAGATGGAGATATAGATGATACTGACCACCATATAGATGCTGGGAATTGAACTTGGGTCCTCTGCAACATAAAAGTTTAGGCATGGTAGTGTAAATCTGTTACAGTATTTTCCATTCTAATCATATTAGGGCAGTGGAAGGCCTGTGATTGGACAGGAAAAGAGGCGGAGCAAGGAGAAGGAGAGAGGGTGGGTTTGAGAGAGGGGGAGGTCACAGGTCAGAGAACCAGGATGGAATCTGACGTTTTTCTGTGTGTTTTCATACGGTTAGAAATATTGGGGTAAGGTTTTTACTGTATTGACATCTTGTAATTGTGTTTATAATATTTATAAATCTAATTGGCTAACTAATTAAGATTAAGAGTTGTGCTTTATCGGGTTATTGGGTGATGAGTTGACAGATGATGGGGAGCGTGGGAGTTGTATGGAAGCTGAGATAAACTCTCGGGAACCCTGCCAGTAGCCTGGGAGAGCTGTCCCCTCCGGAGAGACAGCTCGATGGCTGGCACAAGAGACCTGAGGCTGGACAGGAGCTCAAGGGCTCTCCATTGTTAGTACAGCAGATCGAAGAATCATGGTCCGGCACCTCAGGGAGTTGGCGGGGCATTCCTTTTTAATATTTCCAGCAACATACATCTTGAACTCCAACATTCTGAAGGCTGAGGCAAGAAGGTCAAAAGCTCAAAACAAGAGCTGGATATGGTGGCACATGTCTTGGATCCCAGCACTCAAGGAGGCAGGGCAAGCATATCATTGCAAGTTCAAGGCCAGCTTGGTCTACATAGTGAGTTCCAAGATAGGCAGGGTTATACAGAGAGCCCCTGTCTCAAACAAAAACAAAAACAAAAGAAAAACACCCAAAACAACAACAACAACAAAAATATGGACTATCTAGCCAAATCCTATTAAAAAATAAATAAAGGAAGGAAAGAGAAAGCAAAATCAGAGGTTACTTTGTTCAAGTGCTCAAAGCTATTACTTAAAAGCACTAAAATTCAAATTTTAGTTCAGAATTTCTTAGTCACAATTCAAATTTTAGTTCAGAATTTCTTAGTCTTAGCATTATTGACTTTGTAAAAATGTTTTATTGTTTAAATACAGGGACTGTGTATATACAGCCAAGCTGGTCTTGAAATCCTCCTTCCTCAAGCTCTGAGGCCTGGCATTACAGGCAAGTAAACACTGCTGACATTTGAGCCAGGTAACTGAGGCAGCTGCCAGGGCACTGCAGAATATGTAGCAGCATTCTCCCACCCACTAGACACCCAAAGCTCTTAAAACCAAATGCCTCCAGACTCTGCCAAATGTTCTATAAGAAACAAAAATCTTGCTGGGCGGTGGTGGCGCACGCCTTTAATCCCAGCACTTGGGAGGCAGAGGCAGGAGGATTTCTGAGTTCGAGGCCAGCCTGGTCTACAAAGTGAGTTCCAGGACAGCCAGGGCTACACAGAGAAACCCTGTCTCGAAAAACCAAAAAAAAAAAAAAAAAAAGAAACAAAAATCTCCTTTAGTTGATGTGTTAGTGTTAGCTAGGAACAAGACATAGCCTCCTAAAGCACCCATTCCCTTCTGCTAGTCCATACCCATGCTAATAGTGCACCAACAGATAAACCTATTGAGGAAGTCAGAGTCCTCATGATCCAATCACTTACTCAAAGTCTCTCTTCTTTCCAGCAGTGCTACTCTGGGGACCAAGCCTTCAACACAAAGCTCTAAGGGACATTTTAGGTCCAAACCATTAACAGTTGAGAAGCATTGCTTTTATCTAGGTTCATCTCTGTTATTCTAGCAGCCACATTATCACCAAAATTAGTGTTCCAGACCTTCGGGGCTTACAAATGTCTGTAATCTTCCCTCACTACCAGTAATCAGAGTTATTAAAAATCTTTTGTATAAACAAAATCATCACATTATCTCATCTTACAGTGTGTTTCCCCCATTAATAAGAGTTTTTCCCAGCATGGCCATATATCACTTATGTCTACATCTCAAGAACCGAGAATTAAAAAGTAATTCCAATTTGTATCTTAAACAAATTACATATACCAAAAGCTGTAGAGATGTCTCAGCAGTTAGATCGCTAATTGCTCTTCCAGAGTATCTGAGTTAGTTTTCTGCTCACTCACTCTGCCTGTTCCAGGGAATCCAATGCCCTCTTCTAGCCTACATGGGTGCTAACCTGCATGTGAGCATGTATATGTACATGCACACACAAATAAAATAAATCCTAAGAAAAAAGAAGAGTCACAGGATATCCTAAGTAATTTAAGTAACAGAGGCATCTTTTGGTCAGTGAAATGGTTGACTTACTGCCAAACCTGATGACTGGAGTTTGATTCTCCAGACATAAGTAGTGGAAGGAAATAACCAATCACCCTAAGTTTTCCTCTGACCTCCACATTCACAACATGCTATGCACAAATACACACACACACACACACACACAAATGTAATCTTTAAAATTACATCATCAAAATGCCTGGTTTAATTTGCTGTAAATAAAAATTTAAAAGCCCTCAAAAATCATCCAGATATGGTTCTTACTGTATGTATGCATATAGGTATCTATCTATCTATCTATCTATCTATCTATCTATCTATCTATCTATCTATCTATCGGGCTGGGGATTTAAGATATGACTGGATTTCAGCAATGTGAATTCTACCCATACAAGTTGAACTTTGTTCTATACAGGACCGAAAGACTTTTCTATCTCATAACCAATCCATTACTAACAGATATGTTTAACTCATCATTTTTCAAAACCAGAGAGAGATCAATATTCCAAATTGGAATCTCTTTTCAGTCTAACCCACCCACCAGGGCATGCAATAATATTACATTGACTTTCAATCCCGGTCCACAGTAACTTATTTCACCAGTCCTTGTTAATTAGCTCACTAGTTTACTGAGCCATTTGTCTCTCAGTACAAAGTAAAATATATTTGTACCTAGTACTAAGTAGAAAGATGAACTAGGATGAGTAAATGAAAGTTTCAAATTAAAAACAACAGTAGATCAGCAGGTGCCTTTGGATACTGTTCAGCTTAAACTGAGAAGCATTCTGAGGGATAATCCTTAAAAACTCACTATAGAGGGCTGGGGACACAGTTCAGGTGGTGGAATGCATACCTAGCATGTATGAAGCCTTGGGTTCAAGCCACTATATTATATAAACTGGAATGGTTAGACAGTCATGTAATCCTAGCATTTAGAAGATGGAAGCAAAAGCAAAAAACAAAAAGGATCACAAGTTCATGGTTATCCTCAGCCTCAGCCACTACTGGTTTGAGGTCAGTCTGGAATATATAAGTACATAAGACCCTTGCTGAAAAACTTCATTATGAGCTGTGAGTGTAGCTCAGGTGTACTGACACAGTATGCACAAGGTCCTGGGCTTAATCTCTAAAGCTATATTAAAAGAACTATATTTATTGACCCCGCCCCCATCCCCATCAGTCCTCAGGAAAAGCTAATGTCCCAGTGGGTAAACCAGTAAGAGAAATCCATCTTAGGTCTTCCTGTCCAAAAAACAAAAAGAAAAGGTTGTGCTTTTCTTGAGCAATTTATGTTTAATGTTAGACATCACTGATCTGGAAGATTAATTTCTTTACTCACTTTACTCCAGAAAATGCACAGCCAACCCAGAGTTACAGATTTAATTTTATTCCTTTTCTCTCAAATAGTCTTTGGCTTAATTGATTTACAATTCTCTCAACTATACATGTCTTAAAAAGGAGTGGGACGGGGATGTAGACATGACTAAGTGGCTAAGAACACTTACTGCTCTTGCAGAGGACTAGTTTCATCCCAAGCACCCACGTGGTGGCTCATAACCATCTGTAGTTCTGGATCAAGGGATCCAGTGAACTCTTCTGACCTCTAGTCCAGGCATCATGTGTACACATACACACATGCTGGAAAACACTCACACACATAAAAATATGCTAATTTTTAAAAATCAGAACGGCCCTGCTGTATCCAGACACAGTTTCCTTGTGGTCATCTTTTACTTATGGCCCTTACTACTTTTCATTTCCTCTTTTGCCATGGACCTTGAGCCTTGGGTAGAGGACAGTTGCACACCTGAATTCGTATTGATTAAGACAGTATGCATAAGACCTGCATATGCTCAGGTCAGATAAAATTCCAGCACAGAAAATGTAGATAGACACAAAGTCCTACGCCTGCCTAAGGAGCTCTTGGCAGTTAATAGCTGCTGTTAGAGGGAATAAGTTTTCTTTAAGGCTGCAGCTTCTGGTAAATAAACCACCCTCCAGGGAAGGCCATAGGCCCAAGAGTATACAGCAGCATAAACTACACTAGGGGGAAAATAAAAAATAAAAAGTAACCAGACAGGCATGTACATACAAAGCTGGGTGGTTTGGGGGAGAGAGAGAGAGGGGAGAGAGGGGTTGAATATGATTAAACTGCATGGTTTAAAAGGAGATGTTAAGAGCACTGACTGGGGCTGGAGAGATGGTTCAGTGGTTAAGAGCACTGACTGTTCTTCTGAAGGTCCTGAGCTCAAATCCCAGCAATCACATGGTGGCTCACAACCATCCATAATGAGATCTGACTATCTCTTCTGATGTGTCTGAAGACAGTTACAGTGTACTTATATATAATAATAAATAAATCTTTGGGCCGGAGTGAGCAGAGGTCCTGAGTTCAATTCCCAGCAACCACATGATGGCTCACAATCATCTATACAGCTACAGTATATTCATATACATAAAATAAATAAATAAATCTTTAAAAAAAAGAGCACTGACTGTTCTTTCCAAGGACCCAGGTTCAATTCTCAGCACCCACTTGGCAGTTCACAGCTGTCTAAACTCCATCAGATCCAAAGTACTTTTCTCGACTCTACAGGCACCAAGAATGTACATGGTGTACTGGATTTCATGAGTTCTTTTTCACCTGGAACTTACTATGTACAGAAAGCGCTGTGGTAATCACTATCCCAGGGACTTTGTGACCATCAGCCTGTTGAACTAATTTTCTTCCCCCTCTCCCCCTGGCTCCCTCCTTCCCGCCTCAGGCTCAGAAAAGATCATATTCCCACCTGTACTGGTATTAAGGATTAAGCTCAAGGCTTCCTGCATGCCAAGCAAGGCAACATATATGGGAAAGGATCTTTGTATGATACACAGAACTGTGCAGAACAAGACACAGGGGATGGGGTGGGAAATATGTATGGAGTGAACATTCTTGTACATTGTTTTAGCTATATAGTTTATGAGCTCACAACATGCATGTGATAAGAGGTGGATTCACATTCTGCCAGAATCATCGCATGAAAATCTGGGAGCAAAAGAGGAGAGAACAGGGAAGGGGAAGAGAATGAAGAAAACTCTCACTGAGGATGTGATGCATGTACCAAGTTTCAAAGAAAGGAGCAGAGTCAAAGTGTTGAGAAAGAAAGGGTAATCATGTATAAACATTAAAGAGAAGAAATGTTCTGGAAATGGCCAACAGAACACACATTCAGCAATTTACTCATTTTGCCTCACCAGATGGCAGGTCCATAGAAAGAGAATTTCTATGGCTACAGCACTAACCAGTGGCTAGAAAGGAAGGCAGAAGGGAAACAGACAGTTCTCAGTTGCTACAGTTAGGCTAAAAAAAATTTGAATCAAGTTCAACAACAAGGAGGAACAACATGGAGCTCCTACATGAGAAATGCATGATCACAGCAAAGCACAGTAAAGAGATTGAAGAGCAGAGGCCAAAAAAAACCCCAGCCAGGTAATACTCAATTACCCCAGAGTCTGGCAGCGGGGTAATTAAGAAATAAACTAGGCCATTATAAAAAATAAATAATGCAACCTTGCAATATTTTTATTTTCTTATTATCACCACTAGAAAAAGTTAAAAATAAAAGTTTCTGTTTGTGTGTGTGCATGTATGTATGTACATATGTGTGTATGTAGTGGACTCACCACTATTGGTGACAAGACAGAGACGGGGGGAGGGGAGGGACAAATAGATTCACTTCAGACCACAGGAATCCTGGTTTACTGCACAGTCTATACAGAAGCAAAGGCTAAACAGTAACTAGAGTTCTGCCTGCTATGAAAATAACTTTAGTAGTAACAAAAATTGCTTAATTGTGGGCCAGCAAAACAACTAGTGGATAGACACTTGCTGCCATGTCTGACAACCTGAGCTCAATCCCTGAGACCCACGTGATAAAAGAACTGACTCCTGCAAACTGTCCCTACCTTCCATGCTTCTGCATGCATGCACACACACACACTAAATAAATGTAAAGATTTAAGTTTATTTACTCCAATACATCTTATTGTCCTACCAGGAAATCATTAAAATGTAGAGTGAGACCCTCACATTCATATTTTTGTTCTGACTGTTGTAAA
The DNA here is from genome assembly GCA_036184795.1 of Tokudaia tokunoshimensis. Taxonomy (NCBI): domain Eukaryota; kingdom Metazoa; phylum Chordata; class Mammalia; order Rodentia; family Muridae; genus Tokudaia; species Tokudaia tokunoshimensis. The sequence goes on from BTHU01000004.1 coordinate 12,955,831, forward strand.
TTATTCTCTGACTTCCACATGCAGTGTCTACACTCACATATACATACAAAATGGGAAAACAAATGCAAAACTTTAAAAAAAAAATTACACTGAAAATTGACAGTACTGAGGTAAAGATAGGCAGATAGATCCAGGGACTTACTGGCTGACTAGCTAGCTAGCTTAGCCAAATGGTGAGCCTCAGGTCTCAGTGACAGGGCCCGACTCCAGACACAAGGGTAGACTGCTGTGTTTCGCATGGACATATAAATATGTGAATTTGCCTGCACACACACACACTCACCTGCACAAAAAAAAAACAAAAAACCCCCCCACATACCCATCTACGAAAAATTCAGTTCCTCAGGTGTGCTAGCCAATCTTGTGGGTCCTCAGTAGCTCTATGTGAGTCTGGGATTAGACATGTAGGCCTAAAAAGTAGCAAAGCTATTTGGCTACTTCCTACTCCTACCATTGGCATTTGCATCTATGGTTGAGCTTATCTGTATATCAACGTCCAAAGTATTACATTATGAGAATGGTGCTACTGGCCACAGCCTCATTACTATAGCTTACTTTCTCAATTGCGATATAGGTAAAAAAGGAAATCTTCTAATAATTAAATAAAATTGTGCTGTAGTATGTAACAAATGAAATACACTAAAACATATTTGTGGAATGAATATTCTTCTTCATTGCCTAAGGAAAAAATCAGTTGTCTGCAGCCTATGTAAGTCCTTAGTTACTATTTTCCTATTAACGATTTCAGTTTATCAGATGTTATAAAGAAAAAGAGAGAGAAAGCCGGGGTGGGACTACTTTCAACTGTATATGTATTAGAAGCATTGCAGTATAAAGAGCATAAACTTTGCAGCCAGACAGCCTGGATTCAAATCCTGGTTCTATCATTTATTAGATGTGTGATCTTTGTTTGCTAAGTTTTGGCTACTCTATGGTTCAGTTCCTTCTTCTGCAAAGCTGTCACAGAGAATAACACAGAGAATTTGTATACAACACTTGGCACACCGTAGCTGTTCAATGACGATCTCCGTTAGAGATGCTAAAGTTGAAATGGTGACTAAAGTCGAAAGCGAGGCTTTTCTTAATGTTTCCCATTTCCCGTACTATATACCCGAAAGGGGTGGGGGTGGGGGTGGGGGGGTGGTAATTTGAAGTTCTCAAAGGGAATACCTTCCATGCTGTCGAATTTACTGAAAAAAAAAAAAAAAACAAACCCTAAATAAGAAACTTTATCTACTCACCACGTAATTATGCAGCACAGGGGCAGCCAAGCAAACAGAAAAACACGAAGCTAGAGAGGAAGGCATTTTTGCCTTACCTGCTTTTCCGTTTTCGAGGTGGTTTCTCCACTGTGCCAGACAGTCTACAGACCAAACAAATGAGACCCGTAACTAAGACAACACACCCTTTGCCTTGCCTGTGGGGCACTCCACGTACCACCCTCGGGGGCCACAGGCCGACCACAGGTTGGCTCTGCCTACCCGTGACCTTACAAACACCCCTCAAGCAGGGCTTCCTTCCCTCCCATAACCAAGCGACCCGGGACTCACTGGCCCCCGAATGCTCTCGGTTCCCTGCCCCAAATGTTCGGCTCCCCCAACCACCCCCCGGTCGGCCTCATTGTCTGCCCAGAGCCGCAGGCCCCCCTTAGCTCCCCTCAGACCCGGCCCCGCCCCTCAGACCCGGTTCCCCGCATTCCTTGGCTCCCCGGTGGGGAGCGCGCCCTCGCTCCCCGCCCCATGGGCTGCTCTCCTTTGGCGCCCCCAAGATGCCGAGTGCCTGTACCCCCTCCCCTTCAGGGCTCGGCGGCTCGACACCACGGCCGCCACCCCCAGGCCCGCTTTCTGGGCCCCTCGCCCCTAGCCTCCGCCTCACAACGCAGCCCACCCCACCTGGGGGCCAGGCGACTCCGCGGCTGCTGGGACTGCCGGGCTCCTCTGACCATCCGGCTCCTGCTCCGCCGCGGGAGATGCTCCGGCGGCCGCAGGGCTCGCTCGGGAAGCTGAAGCGGCGGAGGCTGGAGTAGGCGGAGAGACGGGAGGAGGGCCTCGCGCCTCGGCCAGACTTGCCGCGCGGGCCCGCCCCCTCCTCGCCTCTCCTTGCTTTCTACTGGCCACAACGGAAGGGTACCTGAAAATCCGACCGCTGATTGGGCGCTCAGGCCGTCACGTCCCGCGAGGCCCACCCCGAGGTTTGGTTGAGACTGCAGGTAGCGGCAGTGGTGCCTTAAACACTGCTAGCGAAGCGGGAGGAGCCCTGAGCGCCTCCGTGTGTCAGAAAGGGGGATTTACATCTCCGGCGCCAGACACCTGCCCGCAGGTTATCTTTGGCTAGCATCCGGCATCCCAGACACCTCCCAGACACCTGTCAATTCCTCTGCCTCCGCACCGCTCCAGAACCAAAATCAAGCACTGCACTTTCTCCAGACACATTCAGAGGTTCGAGGGCAAAGCAGTTCTCTTTACTAGTCTTCTGAATCACCTCGAATGCAGTCCCTGCGGCTTAGTGTTACCCTTCAAAAAGGACTCGATCTCAAATTGTAGGGATCCAGCAGTTTGGCTGCAGGAAAGATCCTAAGCTTGGGTGCAAGCTTTTAAGAAAGAAATATTTCTTTAATTACCTCGAAAATGAGAAACAGCACTGCAAAAAGAACCAATTACAATAACCACAAGGAATGTATTCCATTTTGAAACGCCTAAAAAGAACTGCTTCTTGTATAAGCTAGTCATTCTGTGCCATTGCAGATGATTCAAAAATCTAACCAGTTAATCATTTTTGGTATATTTCACTGCATTTTTGACAGACCTAAGCATGCAAAACTACCATCATGTAAGTACAATTAATACTAGTAACCTTTTCTACTCTGCTCTAACAAAGAACTATCTTTCAAAATATAGCAGATGTACACGTAACCTGAAGAATATAATTCTTAAAATTTATGCAAATCTGTGTGGCAGATTCTTTCATTTGGGAGAAGGCATAAAACTTTCTCTTGAGTCATTTTCATTTTATTAGAACGTATTTTGTTAAAACACACACCAACGATGTAGTGGCGGATATATGGCTTAGCAGAGTAAAAGGTGCTTGCTGTTCAAGCCTGACGTGGCTTGTCCTCGAACCCACAGAGGAACGCTTTCAAAGACTCTCTGACCTCCACATGCACATGGCACACACACCTGCACACACAGCACACAATAGCAAAATTAGTATTGAGATACTAATTTTTCACAAATGTATTTGGTCCAAGGGGTTCTCCTTTATTTCTAAATGATTCATCTTGCATCTATCTTCAATGCTGGAATGGTCTTCCTCTTATGAAATAATGGGATATTGCCAAGTTGTAGGGGGATTTTATTTTTGCACTGCTGAGGAGCTATTCTTATTGCATTTATGAAAGGGAGAAGAAGGGAGTAAAAAGAGAGGAGAGGAGGGAAAGAATATGAGTCATGTGAATGAATGCTAGGACATTAAGGAGGCCAGACGACAGCTTGTGGGACTCCTCTCCTTCCATCATGTGGGTCCTGGGGAATCAAAACCAGGTCAATCGGTGGCAAACACCTTAATCTGCTAAACTACCTTGCTGGCCCACTGCTGAGGATGTAGTCGAAGACCCCCCAGCATGTGCTCCTTCAGAATTGCATTTCCAGATGTTATGGCAATGCTCTGTTATAGGATTTTAAAAATAGCTCTGACTAGGGAAAATATCAAAAATCCGCTGTTCCCCCAAATGACGTAATCCTAAGGCCACTAATCATGTCAAGTTCATCCTATTTCTATTCACCTTATCAGTCCAGCAAGAAGAAATTAAGGATTTTCAGGGGGAGGAACCCTGAGGTAATCTTGAAGTATTACTAAAATCTTTCTCATACTATCCCAACATTTTCCATGATTGGACAGTCTTCTCTGAAGCATAAACGATTTGTCAACAGAACTGTTGTTCCTAGTTGTTGGGCCTTTCTATAATGAATACTTCATGTCGTGTCCAAGTTCTATCATCTCAGCTTCTGGGCTCTTATATAAAACATGCAAATTCTATTACTCCAGCCCACTATATCATGCCTCCTCCTGCACCAAACACTTCTTTTAAATCCCTTGTATTTAAAAGGCTACACTGTGGGGCTGAAGTGATGGCTTAGTGGTTAAGAGCACTTAAACTTGCAGAGGGCCTGGGTTCAGTTCCTAGCACCAACATGGTGGCTCACATTCATACCTAATCCTGGATCTGATGCCCTCTTCTGAACTCTGCACATAACATAAATGCAGGTAAAAACATTCATTCACATAGGACAAATAAACTGCTTTTTTTTTTTAAAGCTATACTGTTAGTAATTATGTTTCATTCAGGGTTCCTTTTCCTAATCTCACTGATTTTAGTTGGGTCCTCAGTAAATAGCAGCTTTAGCAGCTTTGGGTCAAGTACTGGGAATTTTGTGGGTGTTATTTTTAATACTATAATCAACTTTACTATATTCCTTTTAGAACAGAAATAAAAGATCAGAGAATTCAATTTGTTCAGGGTCACACAGCTGCAAAAACAAATAGTGCTTAAAATAGAAGGCTTGAGCAGTCACTGTGGTGTACCCTCAGGGTTCATGTTCCAGTTCTCCTGTGTGACCTTGACAAATTACTTGTTCTCTTCAATTCCATTTCTTCATTTATGCTGGGCAGTGGGGAAGCAACATAGGTAGAGGTCCATAGCAAGACACCACAAGACACAGGTTGGGAATGGTGGAGTATGCCTTAAATTCCAGCACTTGGAAGGCAGTTTGATCTACATGGTGAGAACCCGTCTAAAAAAAAGAAAAGGACATGCCTGGCTGGGCACTTACCTAGCATGCGTAAGGCCCCAAGGCCCTGAGTTCTTTCCTCAGCACTGCAAAATAGGATATGGTTAGCATCTACCTAAAATGTTTGATTATAGATTTAGATATATATTCCACTCTCATTTATATACAAAATGTGAGAACCATTATTAGGTACTCACCGAGTGGCATATATTATACAATAAATGTTTTTGTTGAAGTACATAAAGGAAATTGTGTATAAACCTCATACATTGTTTAATTAAGGACCATGTTAGTAATCTAAGCACAAACTTATTCTCATAAGAAAGGCCCATATTCATGCAATGAAGGAAACTTGCATTGTTCTAGAGACTTTTCAAATATTTCTGGGTTGGAACAATAAATAGTGCTTTTAAGAGACTGGAACACTTAGCCCATAGGCAAATGCAGGGGAGAAAAAAGGTTAGTTCTGTTTACCAGTCAGGCAACCAAGTGAAAAAGCAAGCATTTCCTTGAAAACATAAATTATATGAAATGCTACCTTCTTCTCAGGGAATTCTATAGATTGTATTAGATAAAATTATTTTTCACAAACTTCCTATAATCTTTTTATTAATTGACACCGAGGGAATATAGCACCTTTCATTCAAAGAACTGAAGGTGCTTTACAAACATTAGCATTTAAAAAACAATGACATTTAAAAATTTGGATTCTTATAGATAAATCTTGTAGTTAAATCTCTCCGGCTTTGTACATAATTTTCTGGAAGCTGACAAACGTGATTCTACTTCTGACAATGGCAGGCTTTCACAGTACAGGCATTTTCCAACACCCGGGGCTGGGGTTACAGAGCAAACACACACAGATCTTAAATGCAATGAACATTTTGAACCTTATTTCAAAAGCAAAACTCAGCATTTAAGATGTCAAAATCTTCCAACAGTTCTAGACATCCAGATGGAATAGGAGCAGGTACAGGTTGTATATTAGATGTAGTCAAGGCTTTTTAGGATCACGCACGAGGGAACACATTTAAAGAAATGAGATTCTTCAGGGAGAAGCATTGACCTATGGAAAGCTAGCCAAGAGTCTATCAGCCTGTGAAGAAAGGAGAAGATGGCAATTCAAAGTAGACAGTTCTCACTGGAGCCTAGAACACTTTATTAGAAACCAGGTATATCACAGGCAAATAAAAATAGTTCTTAGCTCCACTGATACAACATAAGGGATTTTACATTCGGCCTAGATACAGGGAGTAGCAGATTCCCTCGCCTACAGATCTCTGGCTTGCAAGTATCTCCCACAAGATTACTCTGTATAATACATAGCCCTTGTTTAGTAGAGGGATCCAAATATTCTTTTTCAGGCTTACAAAGTCCAATACATTCACTCTCTCTTTCCTTCACAAGTCTAAGAGCAAAAACTACTTTTTCCATGCCCCAAAGCCATTATCAGTGGAAGAATAGTCAGGCAAAACAGAGATGGCAGCTAAGGAATGGACAGAATATTATTGGCACATGCCCAGCTAGTGACAAACAAATGCAGTACACCATGACTTGAAAATAAGTCACATTACAAGGAGAATAAAAACAACTACATCAACTAAGCTAAGGAGTGTGAAGTGGAAAGGGCATTGAGAGTTACTGGTTTTACTGGTACAACTTAAAGCGGTGGAGGGCAAGTACTTAATACAATTTATGGTAACATGAACAAGAAAATACTGCAGAGCTGTTCAAAAACTACACCAAGTTGTCTGCATCATAAATTCCAGTGTTTCACAATTAGTAAAATACATAGCTACATATTCCTGTGAGATAAAAATACCTTTCCACCTGAATTACACTGGGGTTAGGGTATTAACACAAAGCCTCTGATCCACTATTAGTTCAAGTGTGTGCATCAAATGTCTCAGCCACTTCTTTCATAGAGCTACATGATTAAAAACTGTACAAGGAACTGGGTGGGTGGGGACAAATAAAATCAAAATAATATTGTGCTCATTCAGTAAAAGAAACCCTGATGAAAGATTATTTGCCAAGAAGCTTAGACTATTAAGATCTTTATTGCATTTTTAGATAACCTGGAAGTTCTTATCCTGAAGGGGAAAAAGTTGTTTTTAAAACTACCTGAACAGATGCTAAAGTGCTTTATCAATCAGCTTCACACAAATTTCCTAGGATGACAAGAAATTATAAAGGGATACCAACAATTTCATAAGATGGTACATCCCCAAATCATCTATGACTACAGTCATAAGAGATAATGATATACTTGTCCTTATTAAGTGGACAATTATATATCAAGAACTGATCATCACAACCCTTTAGATAGTCAAGTTACAAGCACAAAGCTGAAATATGGTATGACAGACCTTCATGAGAGAACAGTCTGTTTCTTCTCATACTTTAAATAATCTGCTTCAGATTATAGTTCACAAACAAAAGGGTTCTGATTGTTCAGTCTTTAAAATTGCAGTTAAAAACTGAATACTTTGTAAAAGTTAAGGTCAAGGGTTACAGTGAGAGAATGCTTGCTACTGAAAAGTACATGTGTTTACTTGAGGATACTCACGACAGAGTGTAAACTGGACTGAGCACATTCTACTCAACCGGTATCAAATCAACACATCAATGCTACAAGTATTAAATGTTTTTCTAATACTATAGAAATAAAAACATTAATATGGCAGTTATGTTCTTTAGGCACAATTTAGTGATTTTTTAAAAAAATATTGAATATCAATTGAAATTTTTAACTCAACCAAAGGGTCAAAATCTCAACAAAGAAAACAAAAAAGAAAAAAAAAAAAGAAAGAAAAAGTAACTTTCAGCTAACAATGTAAGTTGTTTAAAATCTCTAACACTTAACCTATCTTGGTTTTAAGATTATTTTATTAAAAAATACAAGATTTCTGAAAAAAGATCAGTACAATTATCTTAATGTACAAAGTCATAGCTGTAGCAGTTTTTAACTAAAATTTAAAAACACAACAAGGAGGGCAGCCCTTTAGACCAATTTATTTTATACCCTTTTAAAACATCAAATTATCATCCAACAAAGGACAGTGAAGTTTACAGCCAGGACAAGGGTACATGACTCAGGCATATGCAGTCCATCCTGCCCACTGGACAACTTTGCTGCTGAAATTTCTTAAACTCTACCAAACAAAAACAGAAGGCTGGCTGATACAAATGAGGAGGATTTCCATGTAATCATCAATTGACTTTTTAAAAAAAGAAATGCTTCCTGTCTCCCCAGAACAGCAAAAAAGCAAGAGCTACGTGCAGCAATGTGAATATTAAGACATTTCTCAAGTCTTCTCAAACGAGTCCAAGGTGGGGTGGGATGAGTGACAAAACTGATGGTAGAAGAACACTGACACCATAACAAACAATAAATTTAGATAATTTAAAATTAAAAAAAAAGGCAAGAGGCAGCATTTCAGCAGCAAAGTGCTCAGTAAAAAGTATATTGTAGAGGGTACAAGAAAGTTGGGGTAAAAGAGGGCAAAAAGTGGGCCAGTGGGATGGCAAAGGCCTCAAAGGAAATACGGCGTCGTGGTTCTGGGAGGAATAACACGTTCTGAATCTGGAACTGCTCGGAATAACTTTGGTTCTCTCGTATTGACATCTTTGAAGACCATGATGGAAGCAATGTTTCCACAACGATAGCAGTAGTTAGGAGCAGACCACACTGTGACCAGCTTCTCGTCAAACATAAACTTATAACCTTCGTGCACAAGCTGATGTGCTCGGCAGATGAGCTTTAAGTTGTTGATATGAACAAACTGCAATTCAGAAAAGTTTTGTGAGTATTCTGTGCCAGTGCATAATAACCATTCCAAGCAGCAAGTATCACAAATAAAGTTATCATGATTCTAAACCACATTCTATAATCACCCCCAAAGTTTCCAGTCATTTTGGCCCAAGTCTATTTTGAAGTACAAGGTCCACAATTACAAGTTTCTGAGGCTGGTACAGTAATTACCACCTGTACTCTCAGTTACTTGGGAGGCTGGGTAGGAGGACCACTTGCACCCGCAAATTTGAAAACTACCTCTGCAACACAGAGACAGCACATCTTTAAAACAGTAATAGTAACAGTGTAGTAGTAGTAGTAGTAGTAGTAGTAGTAGTGGTAGTGGTAGTGGTAGTGGTAGTGGTAGTGGTAGTGGTAGGGGCAGGGGCAGGGGCAGGGGTAGGGGCAGTGGCAGGGGTAGGGGCAGGGGCAGGGGCAGTGATAATAATAATAATAACAGTAATAATAGATGGGTAGGTTGGTAGACAGGTAAGAGAGAGAGAGAGAGAGAGAGAGAGAGAGAGAGAGAGAGAAACAAACAAATAAGCAAATAAACATTACAGAAAACGCTAAGAGAACTCAGAGTTTGAGACCAGCCTGCACCACCTAGTTAAGAACTGTATCAGGTAAAAAAAGAAATTTCTAGGGGAAAATAATTACATAATTACTATCAATTAAAAAGCAAAGGTTTTCTATTTAATAACTTCATAATAACATTACTTCCAATATTATTATATAAGGATTTACTGCATGCCACAAAGAAATTATCCTTCTTTACAACCTAAAAGAGAAAAAGGTCCAGACAGGGTAAAATCTTTCTATAACAAAAAAAAAAAAACTGAGGACAAAAAAAATGGTCCCAGTGCCTGGACTCCATTATGTCGGAACACATCTCGACAGAACATTGTTCCTGTGTCTGTGAATGCTATTTGCCCATACACTTGTACTTGGCTCTTTTGATGTATGCATTGTTTTGTATGTGTATAGGACAACTAGATTCATAATTTGATAAAGCTGTAGTCATAAAATAGTAGATGACAGAATTTCTGTGTATAGCTTATTTGTAACTTATTTACCCTAAAGTTTTAGCAAATAGTTTCTGAATTTTAAAACTGTTGCTGTATTCATGCAGCCAGCACTGTAGATGATCAGAAATCAAAGATTGTAATCATAATATGTTTTGTAAGTTTTAAACAAGAAGTTATATTATTATTATCTAATTGTTCATCGTAAGGGTTCTTGTTTCCACCTAGTCATGAAGATTCAATACATACCTTAGCTCATGTGTGTTATTTTAAAATTTGAAATTTAAAATTATTTTAAGTGTTGGATTCTCCTTAGCTCATGTGTGTTATTTTAAAATTTGAAATCAAACTAGAGAGATGTTTTAGTGGTTAATAGCAATGGCTCTTTTTCCAGAAGATAAGGGTTTGATTCCCAGCTACCACACAGCAGCTCAAAACTACTTGTAACCCCAGTCCTAAGATCTAACACTCTCTTCTGGTCTCCTCAAGCACTTCATGCACATGAGGCACAGACATAGATACAGGCAAAACATCTGCGCACATAAAATAAAAAATAAAGATTATGCCATGCATAGTGGTGCACACCTTTAATCCCAGCACTGGAGGGTGGGTTGGGGTGGGGGTAGAGGCAGGCAGATTTCTATGAGTTAGAGGCTAGCCTGATCTACATAGTGAGTTCAGACAACCAGAGTTACACAGACCCTGTCTCAAAACAAATAAACAAACAAAAGGCTTAAAAATCGTTTTAAACAAAAAATAAGTAAAATAAAATTTGAACTCAACCAGGATTAGACTGTCAGAATATATGTATGTTTCAGGATATATGACCTGCCATTAAAACAGAAACAAAAAAGTTGTCTATCTTGTTTTGGTCGTTCTGTTACTTAACTATTATTTTAATAATATCAGCAGATAATGTTGGAATAGGTGCTTTCACTAATAATCTCATTAAACCATTCAGGAAGCATAAATCAATCAACTACAGTAGAAATCTGATACCCAATAACAACTATAATTTTAATAAATTAGGCTATGAGTTTAATAGATGAGCTCACCATTATTCTTTTACCAATCAAAGAATTACTTTTCCAAAAATGTCATCTTTACCTCATTTGTGACTTTCGCTCCAAACAGCCAGCCTGCTCCTCTGGGACTGATTGCCCAAGTGTCCACATCTTCAGGATCTGACCACACCAGGTCACAAAATGCTCCTTTGTGAGGAATTTCCTGATTTCGTTCAATAGTTCGAATTTGATCCAGTGTTTTGATATCAGGAGATAAACCACCATGAACACACAAAATCTGCTCATCTATTAACTAGAACAAAAAAAGAATAACAAAGGATAATAATAAACTCAAATTTAGTCATGTATAAATTCAACAATAAATACTAAAACTAAGTAAATGGCCACAACTGCTAAAAACATGTAATGTTATTGGCAAGAAAAATATCTGAAGCTCTAAAGAGATTCATATAAACTTACAGCTGCTACTGTGAGCATGTCAAAAACTTTGGTACAGTATCTCCAGGCATTAGCATTTCCATATTTGGTTTGGCACTCATCTGTGAAGAAAACAGAAATGTTTTCATTAATGAAAGCTATTATCTAACAATACACATATCCTAGTGAAGACTGGGCTATAACTCAGTGGCAGGTGCTTACCTTGCACGTATAAAGCCCAAGTTCAATCTAGAGTACACGTACACATGCATATATACAAATAAGACTGAGCAGGCGAGATGGCTCATCTGTTAAGAACACTTGATGCTCTTGAGAAGACCTTGGTTCATTTCTCAGTAGCCACATGGCTCAAAACTACCCAGTGAGTGGATCTTATGCTCTCTTTTGGCCTCTGTAGGCACAGGGCACAAATGTGGTACACACACAACATTCAGGCAAAAACACTCACGCACATAAAATAAAAAATAAATAAATCTTTAACACTATGTTCCCTAAAGAAATTGCAATCCTTTTCATTCTAGGAATGACCCTAAGATAAAGCTGGAAATATTAACCAAAATGCTATCAAGAGGAAGCAAATTATTGATTTCACATAATTCAAACCAATGCTTTGGTCAGTTATGCTAACACCAAATAACTCTATAACAGTGCGTTACTTTAATAGGAATGCCTTATTCTAGGAGGATAATCAAATCAAATAAGTTTGAGAACCCTTAATTATAGGAGCACAAGTAATTCCTATCCAACATTCCTCAGGGCAAAGTTGTTTCTTGAGATATCTTCTGAAAACTGCAACTAAATTCTACATCTAGTCAAGTTCTAACAGGCAGAACTGAATAGGCTCAGAAGGGGTCAGGAAGATGGCTTACCAGTTAAAGGCATTTGCCCCCAAGCCTGATGATCTGACTTTGAACCCTAGAATCCACATGGTAGATTGTCCAGGATGTCCTCTGACTTCCACTGACATACACACACAGATATGCACATACATTCTCAAGAGATCCATTCTGCTTCCTGAGTCCTGAGAGTAAAGGCATGAGCTACCACAGACCAGCTTCATACATTCTCACAGACATTCATAGGAAAACGTGAACATGTGTACACACACACACAAATAAATGTAATTTAAAAAATTCAAGCCTCGGGGCTGGAGAGATAGCTCAGTGGTTAAGAGCACTGACTGATCTTCTGAAGGTACTGAGTTCAAATCCCAGCAACCACATGGTGGCTCACAAACAAGATCTGATGCCCTCTTCTAGAGTGTCTGAAGATAGCTACAGTGTACTTACATATCATAAATAAATAAATCTTTAAAAAAATTTCAAGTCTCCAATGAATTAAGCAACCAATATATTTAATAGGTATTTATGGCTTTAAACCACTTTAAATCCCATGGTAAATAAAATTATCTTTTCCCTGAGTAACTACTTACTTGTTGTTAGATAAAACTACTAGATGAACACACTTCTGAGAAAGAAAAAATTCAACACCAAATTTGGTACTGTTAGCATTTTCTTCAGTCAAAACATACTGACTGAAAGATCTTATACCCTCTCCCCTTTTTGCTCCTTTGCCCTACATTGAAGACTGCAGTGGTATAATTATACACATAAAACATTTCTCTATCTTTTTTTCTTATACATATATTTTTGAGTATCCATAATCTAAGTCTAAAATTTAAAATGCTGCAAAAAAAAAAGCTAAGCCTTTTAAGCATCACAATAACACGCACAGCAAATTTTATAAATGACCTCAATTACAATGGAATCACACTAAAAATAAATATTGGGAGACTGAAAATAAACTGGGAGGTTATGGAGTGAGGGCTTAGTGGTTAAGTTCATTTAATGCTCTTGCAAAGGACCTGTATTCAGTTTACAGCATATACATCATGCACAGACATACACTTAAGCCAACACTCAGACACATAAAATAAATAAAAATGCACATAATTTTTTTTTTTGAGACAGGGTTTCTCTGTATAACAGAGCCCTGGCTATCCTGGAGCTCCCTTTGTAGACAGACCATTCTGGCCTCAAAATTACAGATATCTGCTTGTCTCTACCTCTCAAGGGGATTAAAGGTATGTGCCACCATGTCCAGCAAAAATGAACAAATCTTAAATAAAGTACAGATATGGTGCATGCCTTCAATTTCTGTGCTTGGGAGGCACAGGCAGGTGGATTTGATGGTGGTCTGCATAGGAAATTCTAGGGCATCCAGGGATGTAATGGTAAGCATATTAAAATACACACACACACACACACCCCCACCCCCACACCACACATTTTTAAATAAAGATTAGGATACAATCTCAGGCTTGCCACCAAGCCTGACAACCTAGTTCAATCCCAAGAACGCACATGCTTGAAGAAGAACCAATTACTATAAAATGTTTCAATTGTGTCTGACCTCTACTCATGCCCATGATGCAAGTACATTAGCTCTAGTATACATACACACAAATGTTTTAAATGTTTATTTCTATATTCCTTTAAAACAAATAAGCAGGATGTTGTGCACACATCTTTAATCTCATAGCTCAAGACATAGAGGCAGACAGATCTGAGTTCAAGGCCAGCTTGATAAACATAGTTCCAGGACAGCCAGAGCTAGGTAGAGAGATCCTGACTTAACAAAATAATAAAACCCAAACAAACCTACAAACAAACAAAGGATATATATTTATAATCCCAGAATTTGGGAGACTAAGGCAGGAGGATTACCATAATTTTAAGGTCATTAATGAACCTGACCAGTCTGGGCTACAGAATGAAACCCTGTCTATAAATGGGTGGGTAAATAAATAAATAAAAGTTCAGTAATTTAGGAGAATTACTGAACTTTTGAGGCTAACTTGGGGAACATAGTGAATTCTAGGCTAGCCTGAGCTACAGAATAAGATTCTGTCTCAAATAAACAAATGTTTCATATGCCTTATCTGAACTATTTCTTCCCATGTGAATGCTCAGGCATTTAGGAGACTAAGGCTGGCAGTTAAGACTGCCACGAAAGTTCAAGGCCAGCCTGGCCAAGCAGAAAGCTCCAGCCCACCTACATCTATGTAGCAAAATCCTATCTCAAAATTCCAGAAAGAAAGAAAGAAAAAAACAAAAACCAAAAAAAAACCCAGGGTTGTGATCCATAGCATTTCAAATTTCAGTTTAAGCTTGAGGTGTAGCTTAGTAACAGAGTGCTTGGTTTGTATGCCCTAGGCATGTGCCCCACATAAAACAAAAGTATCGAAAATCTGAAACTTTCAAGTGCCAGATCCACAATCTGAAACTTTTGAGTGTCACGGTGGTGCTCAAAGTTTCAGACTTTACAGATGATGATTTGGGGTTATGAATTTTCATATTGGAGATACTCAATATGTATCATACAAAATTACTTTGAGACTATATATTACATATAGTATATAAAAATTATATTTTATGGGCTGGAGAGATGGCTTAGCGGTTGAGCACCAACTGCTTTTGCAGAGGTCCTGAGTTCAATTCCTAGCAACCACATGGTGGCTCACAACCATCTGTAATGGGATCTGACGCCCTCTTCTGCTGTGTCTGAAGACAGTGACAGTGTACTCATTAAAGTAAATAAATAAATCTTAAAAAAAATTGTATTTTATATATTATATAATAAAATTATATATTGTACATACAAAACATAATTGTGTTTAGATTTGTGTCTTATCCTAAAGAAATCCCATGTTTTCCAAACATTTCAAAATCTTAGCATTTAGGAGGCTGCCACAGAAAAGATCATGTCATCAAGGCCCCCCAGGATGACAGTGACTTCTAGGCCACTTTGGGCCTCTATGGGTCTCTATGGAGACAACCTGTCAAAAACAAACAAAACCACCAAAAGATTAAGGAAGTAAGAAAGTCGGCTAAGAACACGGCATAGAATTAAGGAAGGACAGGGGATACAGCTCAGTTGTAGAGTACTGGTCCAAGAACACATAGGTTCTGGATTCAGTTGCCCACACTGACCAAAACAAAGAAGAGGACAGGAGAAGGGGTGCAGAGGGGGGGGGGCCACGTGCAGATAAAACCCCAGTGTTTAATGTACACAGCATCCACCTTCAGTAGATTGTAGGGTCCTATGATGAATTTGATTACAATGTTTGAAGTGAGATCCAGCAATCTACATTTTTTTTTATTAAATTGGGGTTGGAAAGATAGTTCAGCAGTTAAGACTGAGCCGTAGATTGGAGTCAATTTCCAGTACCCCATCAGGCAGCTCATAACTGGAACTCTAGAGGAACCAATGCCTCTGGACTCTATGAACACCTGAACTCATTCATGTACATACACCTACACACACGTGCACACACACACACACACAAATCTAAACATAAGTAAAAATAATAGAATAATTTTTTTAAAATTTTATTTTTATTTATTTATTCTCTGTGTATACTGGAAGTTATGCTGTAGAACGCACACGTGGAGGTTGGAGAATACTTCAGGAGTCAGCTTTCTCAGTCCACCACGTGGGCCCTGGCAATCAAACCAGGGTTACTAGGCTTAGCAGTGAGTGCCTTTACCCACTGGGTCACCTCACAGGCCCACAAGATGCATTTTTAACAAGCAATCAGTGATTCCAAAGTGGAAAATTTAATATTATATTCCTTTTTCACACTAATTTAAAAAGATGTATACCAAAGCCTTAGTAATAGCATTCAGCCTTTCACAATATGGCAAGATTTTCAGTTGACTGGGGAAATGTGGAGTAGAGCAAAAAACAAACACAGTATTTTTCCCCCCAAAAGCAAAATACCACTCAGAATCAGACAAAAGAAGGTCTTACCATAAAATCCATACACCTGTGTTATCTGTCTACTCTCATGATTTCCTCTTAAAAGTGTAATACGGTCAGGCCACTTAGCCTTTAGTGCAAGAAGATAAGTGAAGGTCTCCAAACTATAGTAACCTCTGTCTACAAAATCACCCTGTAAAGAAAAAGTTCACAGTTACAAACTGTACAATAGCATAATAGCCCAAAAGAACAATAATAAGCAGCTACACATTGCTTTAAAAAATAATTTCTTAAGACTTTAAAAACAGGAGTTATTTCTCTATAAGCTTGAGGAGCTTATTTCTCTATAAGCTTTGAGTCCCTAATATGGATGTAAAAAGATGGTTGCACATGCCTATAACCCAAACACTGGGGCCAAGAAGGGAAAGCCTGGGAGCTGCCACCTGGCTAGCCTGCTGAAATCCAGAGTTTCTGGCTCAGTAAGAGATTCTGTTTGCAAGACAACAAATCAGAAAGTAAGCCTGGTCTACTTAGAGAGCTTCAGGTCAGCCAGGACAACACAGTAAGACCCCTTACAAAACAAACAAACAACAGAAAAAAACCCCTACATATATAAAATACTATTTACACTTCCAAATAATGTCTGACTTAGACCAATAATATACCGATATTTAAAAATAGCTTTAAAAAACCGTTATAGGGTTTGAGAGGTAGCTTGGTAGTTAAGAGCAATGGCTGCTTTCCCGAGCTGCAGAAGACCCAAGTTCTATTGCCAGCATCCACATGATAGCTAACAACATCTGCAACTCCAGTTCCAGGGGGTCCGACACTCTCGTCCAGTCTCAATGAGCACCAAGCATGCATGTGGTAAATAGACACACATGCAGGCAAAACACCCATAAACATAAAAAATAATACATTTTTAAAAACTTAAAATATTAATAATAATTAGGAGAACTTTGCAACAGCACTTGTTCTTGCAAAAGGCCTGGGTTTAATTCCCAGCACCCACATGTGGTTCACAACCATCTGTAACTCAAGTTCCAGAGGACCCAATACTCTCTGTTGACCTCTACAGGCATAAGCTATACATGTGGTACAGACACATATGTAAGCAAAACACTCATACACATTTTTTTATTAATGGGCTGGAAAGATAGCTTAGTGGATAAAGTACTTGCTTTGTAGGTATGAAACCATACTTAAACTCAATCCACAGAACCTACATAGAACCAGCAAGGCATGCTGCCACGTTCTCATAATCCAGTACTGGGGAGACAGGCAGAAGGAACCTTGGGACTTGCTGTGAGCCAGCTTAGCCTACTCAGGGAGTTCCAAGTAATGAGACCGTCTCTCAAGAGCAGACAGGTGGCACCTGAGGAACAATGTCTACGACTGTCAATGGCCTCCATGTGTGCACACACAAACACACAAGACTCAGAAAAGAAAAAAAACCCATTATATTCAAAAAGGAAAGTTAAAAAAAATGAACCATAATAGCAAGTGTGTATTAGGAAAAAGTATGAAATAACAAACTATACCTGCATGTACTCATCCATTTACAGACTAAAATAGGGGTTCTATGTGGTCCTCCCTACATACTACAGCGACAACCAGTCCTATTTACACAGTGGCTTACAAATATAACGATTACATGCAACTGGAAGATATGACAAAATATAGAAAAGCAGACTCACCTTTTCATACATTTAAATAGCAATTATTATAGAATTTGCATGTAATAAGTTAGGTCCTTTTATTTTAAATAAGCACTTGGCATTACTAGTGTTTACATACCATAAATATGTAGTTTGTGTCAGGAACCTGACCTCCAGTTCTGAACAGTTCACAAAGATCATAAAACTGTAAAAGAAAAGCAATATATGCTAATTATAAATTCTTGTGCATGAGTTAGATAAATTTGGAATAAGATATGTAAAGAAACAGTTTAATAGACTTCAAATATTTACATTTGAAAGAAAAAATAAATTATATGCAAAACTGCCAAGAATCTAATTCCCAAACACAAAAAGCACTTAGAAGTCTCCAAAAATGTTAGTTCATGAATGGAAAAACAAATTGGTAGAAACTGGAAATGTAGCTCAGAGGTTAAAAGCCCTGGCTGCTTTCCAGAGAACTTGGGACACAGGTTAGCCTTGAATTTTGCAACTCCGGCCTCTGCTTCCCCAAGGGGAGCAGTGTTTGTTATCATTCTCATATAATAGTGCATATTCTACTTTTGACACTATTTTATTTTATTCTACTTTTATTCCAGAAAGAAAATTAAGATTAATTCACGATATGAAATCTAAAATCATATTAGAATGAATGTAACACCATATCACAGTGTGGCCAACCTAATGCCACTTGCTCTGAGTAAATGACACACTGGTCATTAAGAATATGAAATGATACTTCTTTATATACCACTGAAATATCTGCTAAGATCACCAATTATCAGAAAAGTCTTAAAAAAGTATCAGAAACTTTCAGGCACTGTAGGACACTTCTTTAATCCCAGCACTTGAGAGGCAAAGGTCGGTGGAGTTTTAAGCCAGCCTGGTTTACATACGTAGTAAGTTCAAGGCCAGCTGGAGCTATATAGTGAGACCGCATATTAAGAAAAAGGGTTTGGTCTACAGAGTGAGTTCCAGGACAGTCAGGGCTATACAGAGAAACCTTGTCTCAAAACCCTACTCCCCACCCCCCCAAAAAAAAGTAAAGAAAAAGAGTTCGGTTCATGATTATACTGAAACTTTTCCAAATCCAAAATTTTCATTAGTAAACTCCAATATTGTCACTAACAACAAATAATGTCAACTGTTTCCTTTAAAATTACTAGTTTATGTCCTTCATCTTTATAAATATCCAAGTCTAAGTAACCACAATTTGTCACTTTTCTCTCAAATAAAAAGCAGTATTAGATTTTTTAAAAAAGCAGCTTAAAAATATTTATTTATATACTCACTTTACATCCTACTCACTACCTCCCCCTTTCTGGTCACTCCCCTCCCACAATCCTTCCCCCATAACCCCCTTCTACTCTGGTAGGCCTCCTGGGTATCCTCTAAAAGCAGCTTTTTTCAACTCATGATTCAAAGTAGCCATGAACACTTTTCCATGAGAAAAGCATCTCTGGGATGCAGAAGGCAGGCTTTATACACACTTCCTAGCACATCCCACAGAACAGCGCAGAGCTGTGTATCCTCCAGCACCAAGAGTTCCTAATGATATTTGCTGCTTGAATGAGGACAATCTTAAGCAAAACTGGTGTCGCTCCCCTTAGTCACAGTAAATCACAAGAAGTTTTGTCATTGTTTCTTTTGTATTTGGTTCTGAGGCAGGGTTTCTCTACATAGCCATTAGTTGTCCTGGAATTCACCATGTAGACCATGCAAACCCAGAACTCAGAGTGCTAGGATTAAAGGTGTGTACCATCATACCCTGTGCACTAGAAGTTTTACACACACACACACACACACACCCCACTGTTTTTACCACTTGCAAGGTCTGTAGATCCCACTTAAGAGAATCTGTGTGCAAGATCAAGTAGCTTAAGTAGCAAATATACAGCCAAATCCACATTTTTTTGAGCCCTGAAGTCTATAATCTATTCCTTAGATAATGCCAACGTCTCATCACGACCTTATTGCCAATACGTTTATTTAGAATCATAACTTGATCCTGAAATTAAAGACTGCAATCTCATAGATTTATTTTTTCACATATTAAAAAGTCTTGGTCATATGGTATGGTGGTACACACTTGTTATGCTACCACTAATAAGCTGAGGCAGAAGAATCCCAAGTTTCAGGCCTCAAAAAACCAAAAGAGGGGCTGAAGAGATGACTCAGCAGCGAAGAGCACTGGCTGCTCTTCCAGAGGTCCGGGCCTTAGTTCCTAGCACCTATATCGCAGCTAACAACCATCTGTAATGCCAGACTCCAGTTCTAAGAAATCCAGTGCCCTCTTTCAGCCTCCATAGGCACCAGACATGCAGAAGAAATACCCATATACATTAAAAAAAAAAAAAGCCAAAATACAAATAGGAGAAGCTCCTTCTTATGATCCTAGTACTTAGGCAGCTGAAGTAGGACTGCCACTGTCTAGAAAAGTGCTTGAAAAAGCAAAAAGGAAATAGCTTTGTAGGGAGCTAATTTTTTTTTTGTTTTTTTTTAATTTATGAAGCGGCCTCTATTCTTTTCTGAACTTTTGCTATTCTCATTTTCACTAAAGAAATTAGCATATTTCAATAAGACATAATTGAATGATCAAGAAGAAAGTACTTAAAATCAAACCATCTCATGTTGACTGTAATTACTATGAGTGTCTTCTACCCTCACAGAATAGCCCACATTATTCTACAGAACAACACATCAATCTACATATCTCATAAGTGGAATTCAAAAGAAGTTCATGAAATATCTGAGCATTGCTTTTACTTGCCAGTACAGTGAACCAGAAACCACTGGTGGGACCTATCCACTAGCTGCGTCTTGTTTTGTTTATTGTGCAGCACAAGTTAGAAACAAATGGATCACTGACGGTACAAATTCTAAAACTTCCTTGTGAAATTTACCTGTCCATGTATGTCCCCGCACACTGTTACTGGTGTTGACACTGGCTGAACATTTGACTCTTCCAAGAGCAGATCACAAACATAGTCACACAGCCGCTGAAAAGAGAAAGGGAAGAAAATGCCAAGTTTTACAAGTTTTAAAATGGAAGGTCAAAAACAAAACAACCCCAAGGACTAATTTTTAAAAACAAACAAAGTTCCCTTTAAAAAACATTTTATTGCATGAGTATTTGCCTGCATGTACCATTTGCCTGCCTACAGATCTCCTGAAATTAATACTATGAGGTGCTGGTTCTAAAACTAGGTGCTCTGAAAGACCAACAAATGGTTTTAACTAATGAGCCAATTCTGTAGCTTCCCAAACCTCAAGTCCTTCCTTTTTGATAGGAAAGATAGGAAAGCAGATAAAAGCAGACACCTGTAAACCATGGGAAGTAGAAGCAGAAGGATCAAAAATTCAAGGCCCTTCTTGGCCTACACAGAGAATCTCAGGCTAGCCTATGACATACAAGACCTAAAAAAAATTAAAACTGTATACTTACCATATGACCCAAGAATCGCACTAAGTTTACATAAAAATTGTGATCTATCTGAATAACAAAGATTACAACTTAAAAATGAACTATTAATATACAACAACCTGAATTAATTTCAAGGGGCTTATATGCATACTACATGATTCCATTTACATACAATTCTTTTATGCTGTTTTTTGAGACAGGGTCTCATGTACTGGCCTCAATCATCTATGTACCAGACTATGTGAACCCATCTTCTGTCTTCACTTTGCAAGCATTAAGATTACAGCGTGTACCACCACACCCAGCTATATAAAATTCTTTTTAAAAATTACTATATTTTATGTGCATACGTGTTTGTCTATGCACCACATGCACACCTGGTGTCTGTGGAGACCAGAAGAGGGCATCAGATCCTTTGGAACTGGAGTTATACATGGTAGTGAAACACCATGTAGGTACCTGGGGACTAAACCTAGGTACTCTGGAAGAGCAGTCAACATTCTTAACCATTGAACCATCTCTCCAGTCCCTATATAATATTCTTTAATGGCAAAATTAAAAGAAATGAAGAGCCAGGTCATAGAGAGTTGGTTCAGCAGGTTGGAGCACTTACCACTAAGCTTGACAGTCTGAGTTCTATCTTTGTGATCCATATGGTGGAAGGAGGGAACCAACTCCCACAAGATGTCCTCTGACTTCCACATACATGCCATGGTGCTTGCACCTCCCCCAAACACACACATTAGCACATAATAAATAACTAAAAATGTAATTAGAAAGGAAAAAAGTGCCAGGTGTGGTACCAAACAACTTTTTTTTTAATTTTGTTTTTAAAGATTTTTTTTAAATTGAATATTTTATTTATTTAAGCTTCAAATGTCATCCTCCTTCCCAGTTTTCCCTTCAGAAACCCCCTATCCCATCCTCCCTCCCCCTGCCTCCACGAGGGTGCTCCTCCACCCATCCACCCACCCATTCCTGCCTCATGGCCCTAGCAGTCCCCTACACTGGGCCATTGAGTTATACCAAGAGCTTCTCCTCCCATTGATGTTCAACAAGGCCATCCTCTGCTACATATGCAGCTGGAGCCATGGGTTCCTCCAAGTATACTCTTTGGTTGGTGGTTTAGTCTCTGGGAGCCTTGGGGGGGGGGTGTCTGGTTGGTTGATATTGTTATTCTTCCTATGGGGTTGCAAATCCCTTCAGCCCCTTCAGTCCTTTCTCTAACTCTTCCATTGGGGATCCCATGCTCAGTCAAATGTTTGGTTTTGAGCATCCCACTCTATTTGTCAGGCTCTGGCAGAGCCTCTCAGGAGACAGCTATATCAGGCTCCTGTCAGCAACCACTTCTTGGCATCCACAACAGTGTCTGGGTTGCCTTTCCTTCAGTCTCTGCTCCACACTTTGTCTCTGTATCTCTTCCCTTGAGTATTTTGTTCCCCCTTCTAAGAAGGACTGAAGCATCCACACTTTGGTCTTCCTTCTTCTTGAGCTTCATGTGGTCTGTGAATTGTATCTTGGGTATTCCAAGCTTTTGGGCTAATGTCCACTTATCAGTGAGGGTAGCAAACAGCTTTAATCCCAGCATTCCAGGGGCAGAGGCAGAAGGATCCCTATGAGTTCTAGAACAGACTGGTCTACACAGAGAGTTCCAGGCCAATCTATGACCCTGTCTCAAAAACCTAAAATGAAAAAAGAAAGCAAGCAAGCTGATCAGCGCTGACCAGTATTCAGTTGACTGGTTTGTAGGGTCTACCATGAAGTCAGAGCAGATGCTGGAGGCAGACTCAAATTGCAGAAAATCCTTACTCAGAGTATGGCCTCACAATGTTGACAGGATAGAAAAATTGAGAAGGTTAATGCATAATAGTCATTGAAACAGAAAATGGATCTACAGTCATTGCTAACTTGTGCATACATGGACCAGACAGTTGTGCCTATCTTATTACAGGGACTTGCTGTGCCTGCAAAGGAAAGACCACCAAATTCCATCAGTTTCCAGCATTTGGTTGCTACTGTAGATTTACATGATTACAGGGCAGCTTTAATTGTCATTGATTCCCTTCCCTTCTCTAGAAGTCAAAGAACCAGCAGGACAACAGACCTCATTTCTGGAGCTGCAGAAGAGAACATAGACCCCATCCACATCTAATTTAATCATTACATTTTTTAATGAGCATGCTTATTTAATGAGTATCTGTGAAATTTTTTCTCAGATTGTGTATTGTTTTTTAAAAACAATCTTCAAAATAAACTGTTACAACACCTGGTCTGGAGTTACATGGTAGCTCACAATCTATATTCATCTGTGATTCCAGTTCAGGGGCACCAGACATGTATGTGGTACACAGACATAAATGAAGATAAAACTCCCAAACACATGAAATAAATAAATAAAACTGTAAAAGGCAACAAGAGGGAGTGTTCTTGTGTGAGGAGATCTTCTTGGCACTGTCTTGGGATTCGTTTCCTCACCACTGAAGGAAGCAAGTGAACTTGGCTGGCCTGTGTGCGAGCAGCAGAGTGCTTTATAAAGCCTGTCAGCAGGGAGCCTCTTTCCAGAAGCTAGGTTATTGACTGTGAAACACATCTGAATTTGATATCTTTGTGAAACAGGAAATGGCTGTACACTAAATTCTGTCACCAGAGGTCTCTAAGATGATTAGAAACGGCTTTACTGTGGATAGAAAAGATGCTCAGTGGGTTAAGGGCACTTGCTCCCAACACTAAAGAACTGAGCTTGATCCTTGGAGTCCACACAGTGGCAGGAAGAGAACTGACTCCTTGCAACCCCTACAAGTTGTCGTCCGCTCCATGACACACATATACACACATTAAAAATAAGTTAATTAGCCAGAGGTGGGGGAAGCAGGGAGCACACATATCTTTAATTCCAGAATATGAGAGACAGAAGCCAGCCTAATCTACATAGTGAGTTCTGGGTCAGTCAAGGGTATACAATAAAACCCTGTGTCATGATATAATTAAATAATAAAAAGAAATATAATAAAATAATTAAAAGAAAGAGATGGCTTCCATGCTTCTCAGCTTTTGTGGTGTTCCTGGGTAGGAGCACAGCTTTGCAGTGCAGTCTTAAGCACTTTGCTCCCAAAGCAGCAGGAATGTGGCGAGTCTGAGAAATATGGCCTCTCCCTCAGGGTTCTTCAACATGTTTTCTCTTTTTCATCCTCTTTTAATGGATCTGGGATCACCCGGAATTATTTTTGGTTTAAATTTAATATAATCTGATTTATATCCATAACTATGGATTCTACTCTAACTGCAGCAAAGGCTACCTGTTAGTGGAGGGAAGTATTAGGAAGTTCTCTCACTCAAAACATGTAAGCACCTCTAGTCTATACATGGAGTTCGTCTGGCTAGCAGTTCTTTCATGTCTATTAAGAGTACAGAAAACTGATTTAGGACAGAGGTTATGGAAGCAGAATGAACTGTGGTCAGATCTTGGCATCACTGCTGAATTAACTCTATGACCTCTCAGAAGTATCTTAAGCTTACAGTTAGCCTCAAGCTTTTCAGGGAAAATGAAGGATAATAAAAACAGTCTCCATAAGTAAACATTTGGGCAAGGCAGTCAGTATAAGCACATTGCAGAAAAAGAAAAAATGCAGAACAGGAAGAGCCTGAGTGACAATGATCCTCAGTATCAGCCACCTCCTAGGCATAAGGAATGAGGGGAGGGGTAATCACATTTCTTCTGAAATGCGGAAAGTTCACTGCTTGCTAAATGCTGCCTAATACATCAGGCTGAAAAATCCTTCTTATCATTAATATGGAAGCCTAGCATCATTTTAACTAACAGTGATTTCCCTGGCAGGACTGGATGGCAGGACAACTTAAAAACTACTAACTTTATCTGGAGGAGAAAAATACCTGTAAAATTTACTAGATTAATTTTGCAAAACCAATACAGATATTAAGGCTATTGACATATCAGTTATTAAAAGGCTACTATATATTCTAAGGCTACTATAATTAAAGTAGTTTGATGGAGGAATAAAGCGATGAGTACAATATAAGACTTAAAAATATATGCAAATACAAAAAGTTTAGAATGTAGTAAAGGCAGAGCTAAGGATGTAGCTCATTCTGCAGTGTCTGTAGAATGTAGAGAAAAACTCTTGTGTACTAGATGGATGCAGCACCTGCCAATTAAAGCTGATTGGCCTGTAGCTGAGGCAGAAAATAGGAGTAGAAGTTCCTATAGATCGGGAAGTAAGGATTCAGAGAGAGAGAGAGGTGGGAGAGGATTAGCCTGGAAACATAGAGGACAGAGCACAGGAGCCGAGCCGAGGTAACCAACCACGTGGCAGAACTTAGAACAGAATAAGGTGTAATATATGAGCTACTTGGAGAATAAGCCAAAGCTTATGGCCAAGATGTTTGTAGACTTTGAGTCTGAGAGTCATTATTCCAGGAGCTCAGGGAAGGAGGAAAACCCCCGATTTTACAGCTCAATATTTGCAGTCTTGTGTTTGATCCTCACTACCAAACAAACTGGACACAAGGGTAAGCCCGATAATCCCAGCACTTCAAAGTGGAAAAGAGAGGAAGGGGATGAGGAGTTCAAGGACACTCTCAACTATATAGTTGGAGATCAACTGGGACTATGAGAGACCTTGTCTCAAAGAAACAAAAAATAAAAACTAAATTCAATGGTTAAATAAAAATTGCTGCTTGAATGGCTGACTTTAGTTTCAATTCCTCCCCCTCCTCCTGATATCTCTCTCTCTCTCTCTCTCTCTCTCTCTCTCTCTCTCCAGGGTCCTAGCTTCCTGTAACTCCCTATGTAGACCAGGCTAGCCTTCAACTCAGAGATTGCCTGCCTTTTGCCTTCCAAGGGTTGGGATCATAAGCATACAACACCATGTCTGGCTTTAGTTTCATTTCTTAAAATCACTAAATTAACTTTGGTTTGGGATTAAGACAGAATTAGAATTTCCAACAGCTTCTCAAACAGTTCTGCAGTTCTATACTATGTATTTATATAAAGTGGCATTCTTATCATTATAACATCAAAATATCTATTCATCAACAAGGAAAAGCTAAAAATATCATCTTACAGTATCAAATATTCTCTCTAGAATTATAAACAAGAACATTCATTTTATTAGTATGCAAACTTTCTTCCACTTAAATAAGTGATAAAATTACATGCACACCAAGAATGGCAACAACAACTATTACTTCTTCCTCCTCCGCTTCTTCTTCTCTTTCCTTCTTTTTCTTCCCTTCCCTCCTCTTCTTTCTCCTTCTCCTTTTCTTCTGATGACAGTTTTTAAAGACAGGGTTTCTCTGTGTAGCCCTGGCTGTCCTAGAACTCACAGTAGACCAGAATTCACTCTGTATACCAGGCTGGTCTCAAACTCAGTAATCTGCAGGCCTCTGATTACTAAGTGCTAGGTGTGTGTTACCACACCTGGCTTCTAGGGACTTGTTTTAAAGTAATTTTAAAAGTAATTTTTACGAGTATAAATAAAAATGTCTAACTTATATACTTGTATTCCAGAGGTTTCATAGAATCCTTTGGTGAAAGGGATTGTGAGTGAAAGGTTTAAGAAGCTCTGATCTAGGAAGCCTGTCTTCACTCTTATTGTACTACCTTCCTTTTCCACCTGTTCTTTTCTTCTGAATTGTACTTTAATGCCATGCAACCAATCTGTAGTGACATGTTCTCACTATTGAATAAAGCCTCCACGGAGTGTGTTACTGTGTGGACTATAACATGACACACAGGAGACTGTGACCAAACCTTTAGGGAAGACCTAAGCAGGAAGCCTCTGTTCCCTCTACCAGAGACAGTGCTTTACTTGACAGTGCTTTACCTGGCTTCCATCATCTTAAAAAAACCCTCACATTCCAATATTAACCAGTCAGCTTCTATAATGCTTAAGTGTCTAATTTTTAGAAAGTGACCTGGTCATTGCAGTATTTATTTTATATGCCATGTTTTCACTGGTATATAAAATATACCAGTGGTTTCATGGTTCCAACTTAACTTATTTTCTGACTTGTTTTTCCTTATTTATTCTTTTTACTATTCTATTGAGCACATTTTTGGAAAACACCCATTATCCTTTCTGTAACAAAACAAGTTATCATTTAATAAATGTTTGAAATGAATCATAATCTTAATGGAATCCTGAAAGGCTCCACAGTTTCCACATTCCAATATTCTAGCATTTGTACCCAGTTGAAGCTGGATCTCATAGTCCATAATGACTCCCGAACTCCAAGTTCTGGTAAGTGACCTACACTCCATTCCATACTCAGTACCATGAACTAAAGAACATCACCAAGAAGCCTTGTCAACCTCAAAGGCTGAGTGCCTAGAGAAGACATGTCAACTACTTAGACAGGATGCTTTTTCCTTCATCTAACCCAGGTATGCTAACTAGTAGAGTAAGATTATAACTGCTTCCTATGAATGCTAGTTCTGTGAGTCCCAAATGAGGATTTAGACAGCAATGTCCCTAAGCATTACCTTTCATCTCTAATTCGGCAGGAGCTTATAGCGAGGGATATGGCTGAGGGGCAGAGAACTGCCTAACAATCCTGGTTTCAATCTCTAGTACTAAAAGCTGAACAAATAACAGAAGTAGCATATAAGTTCCTATCAAGTATCCACAAATAAAGAAAAGTCTAAAACTCCAGCATGGACCCTTTGTAAGTCAGCAACTCCACTGCAATGGCCTCATAAAGCCTAGGCATACCATGGGCAAGACATGAGCTTTCCTTCTCCCAAACCCTTCAGAGCCTTGTTTATAGCTTGATTTGTGGAAAACTTGGCTTCTCAGTCAAAACCTAAAAAAATCTTATCTCAAATTCAAGGCAAATTAGTTCCTCTCCCTATCATGCTCAGTTAATTCTTTTGTGGTTTTTTGTTTGTTTGGTTGTTTTTTTTTTTTTTTGTTTTTTGAGACAGGGTTTCTCTGTGTAGCCCTGGCTGTCCTGGAACTCACTCTGTAGAGCAGGCTGGCCTTGAACTCAGAAATCCGCCTGCCTCTGCTTCCCAAGTACTGGGATTAAAGGCGTGTGCCACCACTGCCCGGCCAGTTAATTCTTTTTTTTTAAGAGTAGAATTTTATTGATATAGAAAGGTATCAATTATTAACAATGTCAAAAGCTAAAAGCAGTATACAAAACAGTACATACAACATGGACACATTTTAGTGAAATAGACATACACATGCACATACATGCATACATACAAACCTGGAAAAAACTGATGCTTTATTTTTTTGGTGATCTATTCCCTAAATTTCTATAGTTGGTAATACTCCTCTAAAAATAATACTTGGTGGTACTGGAGAGAGATCAATAAAGTTCAGTCAATAAAGTACATCAAACAATCATGAAGACTTGAGTTCAGATTGCTAGCATCCATGTGAAAAGCTCATGGCATACATTGTAATCTCATCACTGAAGTGGAGATGGACAAATCCTTGAGCTCACTGGCCAGAAGACCTAGACAAACCAGTGAATTCCTCTTTCAGAGGGACCTTGTCTCAAAAAGTAAGGTGGAAGTTGGGCATAGCCTTTAATTCTAGCACTCAGGAGGGGGAAGCAGATCTCTGTGGGTTTAAGGCCAATCCGGCCAATACAGCAAATTCCAGACCAGGTAGAACAATAAAGTAAGACACGGCAGCACCAGCTGACAGTCTTCAATCAAGCCCTGTACCTGGTAGTATCAGGCTTCACCTAGCAGTTTTCTGAGTTCTCTGATACACTTAGGCAGTGACACCAACCTGTCCCTCAGGTAGTAGAGGATTGTACCAAAGTGGCAGCCACTCCAGTTAATCAGCACCCAACCTCCACATGGCCGCTGAACATGGCCTTGAGAATGGTGTCCTGTCCCTGTGAGGGTGTGCAGCATAGTGTAGTGCAGTGATCCCCCCCATCCCTTCAGCTTCACATACTTGTTCGGGGTCAGGGGCTTCAGATTGTAAAAGGGAAAGCCAGGCTACACGCCCTAGGACTGCCACTGAGCCAGAGGCCTTGGCCAACATGCCACTGAGCAGATGTGGGTGGCAGTCGAAGGCTATCTGTGTGCCCCAGACCACTTCCCAGAGACCCACGACTTCAGTGTAGGCATCTGACCACGATTGGTGCACACGCCCATTTGCTCCACATGTTCACCCTCTGACCCATCGTGGGCACTCTCTCCACCTGCAAGATGGTGCAGGATGATATTTAACTAATTCTTAATCCTCAGACAATAACAGTTTCATGGACCCACTCTTAGGAAAGTCTCTTTTGATGCAAAAAGCAAGAGGAATTTATTGTTCCAACATATTGGGGTCACCCTGCACATCCACTTTCTCTTCTCTATATCTTCCTCAAAATATACATTCATAGTCTCCTATTTTATTCTCTGCTCCTGACTCCCTGTTCCCCCTTGACCCTCAAAATTACAAATATATAGAATATATATTATATGTATGGTTGTTGTTGTCATGTAGTCCAGGTTCTCTACATAGTTGAAGAAGACCTTGAACTCATGACCCTCCTGTCTCTACCTTCTAGGTGCTGGTATTACAGGCCTTCACTACTACACCTATTTCTGACAGTCATGTCTCATTCCAGTCCATGGTCCATAATGTTGCCAGAATATTATTTATAAAACCTCCCTTTTACTGCCCTTAGAAATCCCTCAAGAGTATTCCTTCAAAATAATCATTCAGACATTCAAATTCCATTCAGACACCTTTAAGATTTTGTCATATTCTTACCACATAAAACAGTGTATTTTTAATCCCATGTGGTGGCCCAAACCTTTAATCCTAGCATTCAGGAGACAAAATTCTGTGAGTCTGAGGCCAGTCTGGTCTACAATGCAAGTTCCAGGTCAGGGAGGTGTTACACAGAGAAACCTTGTCTTGAAAAACCAAACCAACCAACTAAACAAACAAACAAACCCACCACCAAAACAGTCTCTCTGTATTGCCGGGCACAGAGCCCAGACCTTTAATTACAGCACTTGGGAGGCAGAGGCCAGTAGATCTCTTTTGAGCTTGAAACTAGTCTAGGCTACCTAACAAGTTCCGGGCCAGTCAGGGTTACATAGTGAGACCCTGTTCCAAAAACAAAGGATGTATCTCTAAATTGACCTTTCTTTTAGTTAGTCATATATTAACAAGATCTCAAAATTAGATTTTTCTAATATCCATAAATGTGAATATGTGTGTGTGTGTGCGCGCGTGCATTTGTGTAGATGTAACTCAGGTACATAACTGTGATTTCAGCACCAGAGAAGCAGAAGCAGGAAGACTACTGTAAACAAGGCTAGCTGTTAAGTGAGACCTTGTCTTAAAAACAGAAACAAACTCACATTCAAGGCTCTGAGTTTAGGCTTCTATTAGAGCATCTGCTATGCTGTATAAGGATAATCTCTTTATGTCTCTAATCTTTTATTATACTGAGAGACCTCCAAAGGGAGAGAAAGATGCACCTAATTCTATCCTTGGTATTCACATGACATACTATTTGATACAGAGACTACTAAATATATAGAATATATATTATATGTATGTACTTAAGAAAAGAGTTAGGCATGGCGTTCTATACCTGTAATCCCAGCACTTGTTTGGCCACATCAAATTTAAGTAAGTCTGAAAACCTGTTTGGAAACACACATGTACATGAGAGAGAGACAGAGACACACACACAGAAAGACAGACAGAGACAGAGACTCAGTAGTTAGGTCTTGTGCAGTATGTATAAAGTCCTGGTTTCTATGTCTCTCTGACATACATATTTGAAACTGTTATCAATATTCATTTTAACTGTTTTAAAAAAAGATTTATCTTTATTTTAAATTGTGTGTATGATATGGGTCTGTGCTCATTGAGTGCAGGTGCCTAAAAATGCCAGAGGCATTGAGTCCCTCTAGAGTTGGAATCACAGTCAGTTGTGAATCACCCACTGCGAACAAGTGCTGGGAACCAAGCTCTGATTCTCCGCCAAAAGCATCAAGCTCTCTGAATCGAAGAGCTACCTCCACAGTTCCAATATATATTTTAATTTATTGTTTTGTTTTACTTGAAACAAGGTTGAGCTGCCTGGCTGACTGTGAACTCAAAGAGATCCGCCTCTGCTTCAGTGCTTTATTTCTCACCATGGACATATGAGGGCAATGGTGTGCACCCATAGGGCATATTCCAGAATGAGTAGTAGAGATTCCCCGAGGGGGAATTACAAGTGCTTGTGAGCAGTACAACCTGGGCTCTGGGACCCAAACTTGGGTCCTCTATGTGAACAGTACACACTTAAGGACAGCTAGCTCCCCAGCCCCTTTCATTTATTTTTATATTTTACAGAAAATGTAGCTACTAGAAAATTGAAGGCATTGTGTTTATACTAGGCAGTATTGCTACAGAATATTTTAAAATGACACAGGAGAAGATGACTCGGAAGCTAAACAGTCAAACAAGCCGCCAGGCATTACCAAAAAGGGTTTAGAAAATACTCTTCTAACATTAAACAGAAAGCACAGTGTAGTGTGGCACGGTGGCCGGACAAGGTGATACACACTTGTAATCCCAGAACAAGGAAGACCAATGAGGATAAATGCTCGGAGTTCAGGCCAGCTAGGGCTACGTAGCAAGAGCCTGTCTCAAAAACTCAAAGAGAGAGGAGACAAATCTCAATTTTATAGCTATAGAACCCTTCCTCAATTTTTATTTTTTGAGACAGGATCTCATGTAGTACAGACTAGTCTCAAATTTGTTATATAAAGATGGCCCTGAAATTCTGAACCTCCTGATTCTGCCTCTAAGACTGGTTTTATTCATTGCTGGGGATCAAGTCAAGTGCTCCATTTATTCTAAGCAAATACTCTACCACCTGGGGTACTTCCACATCCTCTCCAAATGGTTTTTTTTTTTAATCTTATTCTTTATTTTATGTGTGTTTATTTTGAATATATGTCTGTGTACTATGGGCATGAAGACATTTGTTCAGTGCCTAAGGAGGCCAGAAGATGTCATCAGATCATCTAAGACTGGAATTACAGGTGGTTGTGAGTTGCCATACAAGTGCTGGGGTCCAACATAGGCACTTTTAATCTCTGAGCCATCTCTCTAGAATTAGGTCTCTCTCCAAAAATAAGGGTAAGAATTTACGTGATTCAGGTTATAGTTTAGTGATAGAGGTTTTACCTAGCAAGCACAAGATGCTATGTTTGATCCCCAACATAACAGAAGATGAAATCTCTTAAGTTTTTCATTATTTACAATTTTCATATTATATTTTATATTATATTAAATTATATACTATAATTTACTACTATTATTCATTTTTCTACTTAACCAGGTATGAAATCTGTACTTTCAGGTTAGAAAGATGGTTCAGTCAGTAAAGTACTAAACATGAAGACCTCAGTTCAACTCCCATAATCTATCTACATTATACTTAAAAAAAAAACCAACCAAACAAACAAAAATAAAACCAGGCCTGGTGGTGCATGCTTGCAATTTCAGATTCCAGAGGTGCTGACCAGTCAGCCTATCAGAATCTAGGAGCACTAGATCTAGTAAAAGACTCTGTCTCAAACAAAACCAAACCTCAAAAAACAAACAAACAAAACCCAAATCAAACTAAAAAACCCAAGGAGGATAATGACTGAAGAAGATACCTGAGGTTGACCTCCTCAACACATATGTGCAAACACATGTATTAGAATGTACTCACCCACCCACAGCTTAGAAAATTTGTTTTTGTTGTATTCTGTGGAGTCTTTCTTTCTTTCTTTATTTTTTTTGGTTTTTCGAGACAGGGTTTCTCTGTGTAGCCCTGGCTGTCCTGGAAATCACTCTGTAGACCAGGCTGGCCTTGAACTCAGAAATCCGCCTGCCTCTGCCTCCCAAGTGCTGGGATTAAAGGCGTGCGCCACCACCGCCCGGCTTGTGGAGTCTTTCTTAAGACATTACACCAATGTCTGCTCACCTTCATTCCTTCAATACACCTGGTGCTAGTGATCTAACCATTTCCAATTCAATCAGAGTACTACAAATTCATTTAGAAAGATAATTTTTTAATGCTGCCAACTTCTAATTAACTTAAGAATACAGTAAGGGGCTCGAGAGATAGCTCTACAGTTAACAGTACGTGCAACTCTAGCAGAGAACCCAGGTGCAGCTCCTAGAACCCACATGGCAGCTCCAACTGTCTGTAACTCCAATTCCAGAGTATCCGATGCTTTCTTCTAGTTTTCATGAGCACTACACGCATGTGGCACACATACATACAACAGAAGCAAAACACTCATAAACATAAGACTATATCCTTTTTTTTAAAAAATGCATACTATTCTAGGAGATGATCCAAATTCATACATCAGCTAGTTCACAATGACCTGTAACTCCAGCTCCATGGGATCCAATCTCTGGTCTCCTCAGGCACCTGCCCACACATGCACATACCCACACATGTATACATAATTAAAAACAGTAATAAACTTGTCTAATTTCAGAAGAAAAACTTTCTATAATAGTTATTAAATATCTCTAATTATTTCTCTCCTTCCTCTGGTAGAATCTTTTATTTTGGCATTAAAACCTCAAAAAAGATAGTGCTAGGGGCTGGAGAGATGGCTCAGTAGTTAAGAACATTGGTTGTTCTTCCAGAGGATCTGTTTTTAATTCCTAGGACCTATATAGTGGTTCACAATCATTTGTAACTCCAGCCCCAAAAGAGCCAATGCCCTCTTATGCCCTGCATGCATATGGTATACAGACAGACATGCAAGTAAAATATCCACACATAAAATAAAATCATACAATTTTTTTTAATACTCAGAGCTAGAGAGATGGCTCAGCAGTTAAGAGCACTTCTTGTTCTTGCAGAGGACACATGTTCAGTTCCCAGCACCCACACAGTGGCTGGTAACCTTCCAGAAACTCTAATTCCAGGAGATCTGAAGCCCTCCTCTGACTCTCGCAGACACCAGTCATGCACATGGTACATACATGCAGACAAAACATTCATATACATAAAATAAATAAATAATAAAATCTCCTAGAATACTTCATTGGACTACCTATTTTTAGTTTGTACTTTATGCCAGGCAATACAAATAAAAATTTATTTTTTCCTCTTCAGAACTCACTACGTAGACCAGGAGCATAAATAAAATTGAATTTCTCTTCTCTCTCTTCTCTTCTCTTCTCCTATCTCCCTTCCCTCTCTCCCTTTCTTCCTATTTGAGGTAGAATTTTACTATGAAGCCCTGACTGGGCTGAACTCACTATGTAGACCAGGCTGGCTTCAAAACTCAGAGATCTACTTGCCTCTTCCTTCTGAGTTCTGAACTAAATGATTGGCCACCAAGACTAGCTAAAATTGAACTTCATAAACACTAGATAGTCAGGAATGCTGACTCACATTTGTAATTCCAACACTCAGGAGACAAGAGGCAGGAAGACTGCAATTGCAGTTAGCTCAAGGCTAGGCTGGGCTACATAGTTGAGTTCCAGGGAAGACTGGACTTTAGGGCAAAATCCTGTTGTAGTATAATATTTGGGGGTTTCTACCCACCTTAGATCAAACCCTTATATTTATAATGAGTCTTAAAGCATTAAAGCTGGGTAGTTAATCAACCCTCTATGCTAGTTTGTCTACTTCCCTGTCAGTAACTCTGAGATATCACTTGCCATGTTCTGCCTGGGCTACTGTCCTACTCCAACTGGCCTACCTTTGACCCCAAACCTGGCAACTGAAGCTCCACCTACCTCTCTTTTGCTACAGGCAGTAGGCATCTTTATTCAATTGATAGTTTTAAACTAAGGAGCAAGGTTTGTACAAAAAAAGCTGCCATATGTGAGAATTCACCTGTCTTGAGGCGACTAGACCTTAGGATACAGAATTACAACACATAGCAACAGACCAAACCTCACCAAAAGCCTGTCTCAATAAATAAGCAACCAAGCAAATAGAAACTATATCAGAGACTGGCTGCACAAGCAAATCAATCTGATAAGACTGTTTCCAGGATAGGAAACATTTTTTTTGGAAGGATATAGAGAAAAATTAGATTTTCTTCCCCAGTAGTTAAGACATTAGGGGAGTAAGGAAGTCTAGTAAGAAACAGATACATGCGGAGCTGGAGAAATGACACAGCAGTTAAAAGCACATATTTCTTTTTTTTTTGCAGAGAATCTGCACTCTATTCCCAGCACCCACGCCACGCTGCTTACAACTGCTTGTCACTACAGCTTCAGAGAGCCTCTACCTCTACAGCTTCTAATGCCTCTGGTTTCTGAAGGCATCTGCACTCATGTACCCATATCCCAAAGACACACGGAGGATCTCTGAGTTCAAGGCCAGCCAGGTCTACAGTGACTTTGACCCAGGGCCACACCGAGAAACCCTGTCTTGAGAAACAAAACTAATTAATTAATTAATTAAAAAAAAAAGCACACAATAGGAGAAATGGCTCAGCAGTTAAGAGTTTAGTATTCTTGCAGAAGACTCAGGTTCAATTCCTAGCACAGGTATTAGGTAGTTCATACCACCTATAAATCCAATTTCAGGGGACAGGAATGCTCTCTGCCTCTGCCAGCACCAGCATACACATGGTGCACATAAATTCACACAGGTACACATACATATACATATATAAAAAAACAACAAATAAATCTTTTTAAAAATTCAGCCCAACCCTCACACCACAATAAAATAAACCACTATTAAGGTGGAAGCAGGAAGACCGGGGGTTCAAGGCAAGCTACACGATACCCTGTATCAAAACATCTATATCTAAGACCTGGAGAGATGGCTCTGTAGTTAAGATTGTACAGAGGACCTGAGTTCAGTTTCCATCACCCACATCTTTTGGCTCACAACTGCCTGTACCTCCAGCTTCAGGTGACCTGGTGCCTCTGGTCTCCAAAGGCAAAATGTGCACATAACCCGCCACCCAACTAATTAAAAATAAATCTTATTCATTTATTTAAAGAAAAAAAAGGACAAGAAAGAAAAAACCAGGCATATTGGTTAGGGTACAGAATTTGGGAATTTCAAGGCCATCCTCAGGTTCATACTGGGTTGGAGGCCACCATGAACATGTTTTTTTTTTAAGATTTATTTATATTTTATGTGTATGACTGTTTTGCTTGCACGCATGTCTGTGGAACACATGTGTGCCTGGTGACTATAAAGGTCAGAAGAGGGCATCAGATCCTTTGGAACTGGAGTTACAGGATGTTACAAACTATCATGTCCTTGCTGGGAATAGAACTTGCAGGTCCTCTGGAAGAGCAGTCAGTGCTCTTAACCACTGAGACATCTCTCCAACCCCAGCAAGAACTATCTTAAGATCTCATGTCAGGAAGAAAGCAAAAACAAGACAAAATAAAGTTACCAAGCAGAAAGAAGAGGCAAAGGACTGATTCAGGTGGTGGAAGATAAATACCAATCATATAACACATGCAGTCAGTATGTAAGTCCAAGGTATGTACTTTCACACTACCAACACATGAGGTCTTAAACATTTTGCATACTTGTTGGCTGATTTAAATATAAACTTCATGTACCAGATGAGACAGGAAAACAGAAACAGAACAAAATCTTCACAAGAGAAATATAATTAGTTAAGGAAAAGGTATTTTTTTTCTTAGAAAATTAAATTGTTTTAAGCCCGTGGTTTAAAAATATTATAAAAACAGCATGAAAAAAGTTCAAATGATCGAGAGTGACTTACTACATAGCAAATCAAAGTTAACGGAATAAAACAGACATTAGCAACCATAGGATAAACACCAATGTGGTCCTAAGCACTAGTTTTTGCAGAAACAAAATACGTTTGAAAACAGTGGTATACTAACGACTTACTTCCTTTACTTCATTCACTTAAGCTGAACTGAGTAAGACCTCCTTTGGAAAACCAAGAAAATGACACCTCGAGTTACAATGGAATGGCTTATTCACTTAAATAGCTCAACAAAGTGCTAAGAAATGGGATCCACATCCAAATTATCAGAAGAAAACTACCATTCTTAAGAAGCAATTTAGGGGAGTGGTGAAGCAGAGGCGACTTGTCATTCTCTCCCACTATGGTCGCATCGATCCCGCCCACCGGCTTCCCACTTCTCAGGGACCTAAACACACTGTGACCGCGTCCCTGGAGCAGACAGCAGCTCCTGTTACTTCTGCTGGGAGGACCCCATCCCGGGAGCACTGCCCGCTAGGCCGGGCTCCGTCTCCCGGAGACCGAGCGAGTTAGAGTGAGAGTCTTTAAGCTCGGAGTCCCGTGGGGGCCAGGGGATCGTGACATCCCCCGGGATCTCCCCTCAGGGAACTGGACAGCATTCGGGGGATTCGGGCTCCCCTGGTTCTCAGCGTCACGCCGCCTCGGACCCGGTCCTCTCACACCGCGGAGCGCCCTCCGCCGCGCCAGGATCGGGCGCCCGGTAGGGATCCCGCCGAGGGAGAAGGGCGGGCCGGCGGGAGCCCCACAGCCGGAAGGGGCTTGCCTCGCAAGCTGGACGGCCTCCGGCCCGGCTCACCTTCAGGTCGTTCTCGGGAAGGTACTTGCACTGCCGCGCTATCTCCACATACTTGTCCAGATCCAGCGGCGCCATTTTAGGAAGAACAAGCCGCGGCAACAGCGGCAGCGGCGGCGGTGCCTGTAGTAGCGGAGGTAGCGGCGGAGGCCGAAGCCGGAACCGTCTTTACGTCACATCCGACCCGTGAGTGGCGTCTGCAAATCGACGTAAAAACTTGACTCGCTTCTCTTCCGCTCGCTCTCAGGCGGAATTCTGGGCCGCGGATCTCCAAGAGAACCTGGAGGGCTTTCTGATAAAGCCTACTGGGACCCGTAGCTTTTTGCTGCGGGGAGTGCTGGGATTTGTAGTTTTAGTGAAATGCTCTTCTTCTCCTACCCTTGCTTTCAGACTTCACCCCCGAAAAACCAGATGAGATTTTTTACTAGGGAAGACCACGAAGTGGTTAACTAAGAATTCCCGAGCTCTCACTCCTACCCGGTAAAGAATCTTCAGTTAAAGTTAGGGTTTCTGTTAGTCTTTCCAGGACTAGTGAAGACCTGGCCAGATATTTGAAACAAACTTAACACCCCCAATTCTCCGGCTTTGTGAAAACAAACAAACATACAAACAAACAAACAAACGTTAAAGGATTTCTTATGTCAAATTCTTTACAAATACTGGCACCTTTTTTTCCCTGTTCACTTCTTGTAAGACTGATGGGAATGCAAAGCTTACATGTGTTACTTGCCCCAAATCTCAAAGGAAACAGAAAAGATGGAGTCTAGACTGGAAAACTGGCTGCTGATTAATTTAACGCGTGAGTTTCAGGAGTGGGCAGGAAAGGTATTTTTGTTTGGCTGTTTTTTTTTGTTTGTTTTTGTTTTGTCTTATCCCAGTGCCAAGAGCAGTTCTTGACACCTACTATAGCTTTTACATTGGTCCATTTGACATCTGTATATTGAACAGCAACAAAGTACAGATACACTTACAAGCAGTTAGACTACCCAATGGCTGCAATAGACAAAAATTTCTATCCTTGGGGCTGGAAAGATTGCTCAGTGATTAAGAGCACTAGCTGTTCTTCCAGAGGATCCAAGTTCTGTTACTAGTACCTATGTGGTTGCTCTCAAGTCCAGTTCCAAGGGACCAGCCACCTTCTTCTGGGCACTGTGTGCATGTGGTACAGAAATATATTTGCAGACAAAATAAATAAAATAATAAAAAGTAATGTATTAAAAACTCTGTCCTCGACTTGTAATTTACTTCTGCTAGAGATAAACAACAAATGTAATAAATTACTCAGAGCATGTTACAACGTGATAATTGTTAAGAAAAAAAAAATCCCAGAATAGTAAGGAGAATAGGTTGACACAGGATTAAGAATTAACCAGTCAGCTGGCCATAGTGTACCACATATTTGACCACAGCACTGATGAGGCAGGAGGATAACTGTGAATTTTAGGATAGCCGAGTCTATGTAGCATGTTGCAGGCCAACCAGGACACCCTGTCTCAAAAAAAAAAAAAAATCAACAAAGTTGGGAAGGTGGGAAGTTGTATGGAAGATGTCTGATGCATACCTAAGTCTTTCTGGGGCTTTTGTGGAAGAGCCATGCTATACTGGCTGGAGATTAGAGGAAAAAGGGAATACATAGATTTATTTTTCTTTTGATTCAATGGACTACTATTGTAGGATTTTAAATAGAGGCAACATGATCGAACTTATTTGGATTTTTAAATTTTGTTTTCTTTGGTTAATTTTATTTGAGGCATCTCTTTAGCCCCCTGACTCCCATTTTAAAAAACAGAATTCAAACATTCCTACAAGAATTTAGGAATGTAATTTCTAGTCTAAAAGGGTTGGTTCCAACAATTGTAAACTATACCCCTCCAGCATGGCTTCTTGAGGTATCCAAGCCAAAAGACCCAGGGCACATCAAAGCATTCTGGAGCTTTACTTCGGAGAAGTAATCACCGTCCAAATACACATTGGGCACATGGCAGCGCCAATCTTGCCCTGGTTCCCTTTCCAGAAGAGTGTATACCTCTAAATTCTTTGGCATTCAGTAGGTGCTTTCTGATAATTACAGGCAGTCACAAAGACTGTTTTTTGAGTTCTACCCTCAGCATAAGAGTATGGTACTCTGATCACACATAGGCACATAGGTGAGTCATCTCTGTTTTAGGAAGGTCAAGGAGCACCTATAGCTAGGACATAGATCAGAGATGATGCAGATGAAGTTGTCAACAGAGGGTAGATCGTTTATAGATAAAAACAATCATGGCTTTTACAGAGGGACAACTCTAGGTCTCCACAGATATCTGACCACAACCCCTATAGAAATCTTAAGATTTCTATGTTGCAGAGAGAAGACACCCAAAGTATTAATATTTTTCCCCAAGAACATATAATTTCAGTGAATTTTTTATTCCTTACCCTTTACAACAGAACTTCCTAGTTGTCGTTCGTGTTTAATATCTCTGATCAGCCTGTGAGCTCCCAGAGGCCAAGAACCTGTGGTCTTGGAACATGCTGTAACCACAAACGGAAATTATGGAAACGACCCGCTTTAGGCTCCACAGCTTGAACCCACCTCAAACCTGCACAGGCAAAGCCTAGCATCCTGTGGCATGCAGGAAATCTCACTCTGGAGGCTAGAGCAGAGTTCAAGGTCAGCCTGGCTTACAAGAGTTCCAGACCATCCTTCCCCTTCATAAGTCACTACTAAGGACTGCTGTAACAAACTCTGAACAAGGAATGTGCTCATGGATCGGATGCCAACAAGTAAGCAGGATTCCAGGCATCCCTCAAAGGGAGTCAATGCTGGGGAGAGACCGGAGGAGCAAAGCTGTTGGCCTGGACATGTATTAGGAACCTGGAGCCCCAGCTCATGGGTAGAGCCACATCCAGAATGAGTCAGAACTAACTGGTGCTGGGTTGGAAGTATCCAGGCTCCGCCATCTGGAGGAAAGTGGATCTCTTTCCTTAAGGTCCTGGGCCTGAGTTAGGTGGGCAGGGCAGCATCTCTGGCCGGCCACATTAGTAGAAAAGCAGGCAGCCACTTCTCCCTGATCCTGACTTCTTTCACACGAAGATGTGGCTGAGAGAGAGTATGTAAAGGAAGTGGCTAGGAAAGAACCTGTAAATGTGAAGCTGCCATTCCTACCCTACCTTCATGAACACATACATATATTGCTAAATTATTGGTGAGCTTCCCACA
Organism: Tokudaia tokunoshimensis; assembly: GCA_036184795.1. Classification (NCBI taxonomy): domain Eukaryota; kingdom Metazoa; phylum Chordata; class Mammalia; order Rodentia; family Muridae; genus Tokudaia; species Tokudaia tokunoshimensis. The sequence continues at coordinate 12,996,485 of BTHU01000004.1, forward strand.
GTATATGAACTGTGAGTGATGGGTTAGTGGTGTAAGTCTAATACAGGACATACACTAAGATACAGGCCTGACCCTCCCATAGTACGTGGCCATGAGTGTTGCATTACTAGTGTGTGTCTCCCATAGTACATGTACCATGAGTGCTGGGTTACAGGCATGAGCTACCAATAGTACCTATACCACTGTAGTGGCTGTTCCTGATTGTCAACTTGACTAAATCTGGAATGAACTAAACAAGAATTGGAAGGCTCACCTATAATCCTAAACTGGAGGCTCAGAGATACAAGTTTCTGACCTGGAGATCTTGATGCATAGTGACTATGAATTTCAGAAGATTAAGATTAGGGGATCTCTGAGTTCAAGGTCATCTGCTGACTATTGTTGGGGAGTTGAACTACAAGCTGTAAGTCATCCACAAATTCCCTAACTATATAGGGACTACCCATACGTTCTGTGACTCTAGAGAACCGTGACTAATACAGAAGTTGGTACCAGAAGTGGGGTATTGCTATGATAGGCCTGACCATGCTTTTGTTTGGAAGAATGTGGGTTTTGGAAAGTCATGGAATGCTTTAAGTGGGGCTTAGTGGGCCAGCCTAGTAGGAATATGGAAGACAGTGGTATTGAGGGTCATTTGAACTGTGTAGGCCTGATGACCCAAAAGGTTTCAGTGGAGAAGAACTTTCATATGTGGTTGAGAGACTGTTTTTGTGATGTTTTGGTGAAGAACATGGCTGCTTTTTGCCATTTTCTGAAGAGACTGCCTAAGGCTAAGGAAAAAGAGATGTATATTAATTGTATTGACAAAGGAAGTCTCAAAAAAGCCCAACAGAGACTTTGTTCTCTGGTTAAGTCTGATGAAGAGCATTTTGAACAAATATAGCAAGCTGAGAAAGGAAACATACAAAATATATAGCTTGAGCATTAAAGGGACACCAGGAAGTGAAATGGAGCTGAATTCAAGGATATTAAACTGAATTAAGGAAGTAGTGACTTTGAGGCAAGATTCCTCCCAGCTAAATTTAGGTTCAGGCATGGTAGTACAAGCCTTTAATCCCAGGAGACAAAGATAAGCAGATTTCTGAGTTCAAGGCCAGCCTAGAACAGAGCAAATTCTAGGTGAAGAAAAACTTAAATCCAGGTTTGGTGGATCATACCTTTAATCCCAGTGCTTAGGAGACAGGCATGCAGATCTCTGAATTCAAAGTCAGTCTATGGAGCAAGACCCAGGACAGCCAAGCTTAGGCAGTGAAGGAGTTGGAATAAAGGAAGCTAGTGATAAGGCAATAGAACAAGGGGGCCAATGTTCCAGCTCCTGCAAACAGCAGAACTCAGCAGCTTAGGCCATGTGTCTCTGGCTTTATATTCAATAGGAGAAGGAGACTATTGGGACAATTGATGCTGGTTAGCTGGAGCTAAGAAATTAGTGGTGATTAAGAAAAGACCAGCATCACTTAGGTGATATTTTCTGGGAAGTGTTTCCTGAGAGCACAAAGAAGCTGTGTTCCAGAGATAGCCAAGGCTGTACCTCATGCTGCAGCTGTACTTGGTAATGTGTAAGAATAATCCAGGTGGTACTGGTTTTGAAGGCATGAAGGCATCATGAAGAACAGTTGAGGTGTGGCACTGTGAGAGGCCATGGAAGGCCATTGGTGAAAGTGCAGCCTCTGTTGTAGTTGACAGCGAAGGACTGAAGGGGTCATGCAAAGGAGTTGAGGCTTGATACCATGAAGACAGCCTATGAGAGGCTTTGGTGAAACATAGTTGCAGTAGAAGACCCTAGCATATTGGAGATGCCAGTACCATGGGATTACCACCAAGAACAGCAGTGGCAGCGGAATGGATCAACCTGAACTTAGAGTGCTACAGAGGGCAGAACTGGAGAAGTGACACCAGCCCTTTGGAGATGCACAGAAGATCATGTGTGGAACTCAGACATTGGAACAAGAAGCTGTGAAGCTGAAGTTGACTTGGGGACCGCAAGATGTTAAAGATGCCAGAGACACAGGATGCCTGCCAGGAAAGCTGCTAACAGGGAGTGGAACCAGCCCAGGAGAAAGAACCTTGTTGCAGTCAACAAAGATGAAAAGCAAGTTGAAGATCTGAAGACTGCTTTGCCATCATACATGGAGATGCAGAGTTTGGAGACTGCCCAGCTGGTTTCCTGTCTTGCTTTTGGGATTACAGTTAAGTGATTGGATGAATCTCAGAAGAGACTTTGAACTTTGGACTTTTAACACTGTTGAGAATACTATAGACTGTGGGGACTTTTGAAGTTGGACTAAATGTATTTTGCATTATGCTATGTTTAGGTATGGCCCCCATAGACTTATGTTTGAATAAGCCTATGGGGACTAGGGAGTGGAATGTGATGGTTTGTATATGCTTGTCCCAGGGAGTGGCACTATTAGAAGGTGTGGCCTTGTTGGAGGAAGTGTGTCACTGTAGGGTTGGGCTTATAGATCTCTCTCTTAGATTCCTGAGGATGCCCAGTCTGTTCCTGGTTTCCTTTGGATAAAGGTGTAGAATCCTCAGCTCCTCCTGCACCATGCCTGCCTGGATGTTGCCATGCTTCTGCCTTGATGACAATGGACTAAACCTCTGAACCTGTAAGTCAGCCCCAAGTAAATGTCTTTTATAAAACTTGCATTGGTCATTGGTGTCTGTTCACAGCAGTAAAACCCAAACTAATACAACCACGGATACTGAATTATTGCAATGATCCTGCCACAGGACATGCATCATTAGTGTTTGGTTACTGTTTTTAGGCTCCCACAGTTCATGCAACACAAGTGCTGAGTTATAGGCATGAAACTCCCAGAATACATAAATCATCAGTGATGTGTTACTGGCTTGAGTCTCCAACAATACATACCCCATGAATGATGGGGTACAAGTGTGAGTCAGCTTGACTCCATCTGGAATGAACCATAATACAGAAATAGAAAATACACCTGTGAGAGATTATTTTTGCTTGGTTTGAAGTGGGTGAATCCACTTCTAGTCCAGACCTTTGCAGTAGGAAAACACATACCTATGATCCAGATCTTGAGGTAGGAAAACACACCTTTAATCTGGGCTACACCTTCTGCTGGAAGTCTACATAGACCATGGAAGAAGGAAACCTTTGCTTGTTGTCTGCTTTCCCTCACCTTGCAGGCACATCCATTCCTTCACTGGCATTGGAGCCTGCTTCTTTGGGATTCCAGAATATACTGAAGATCAAATTATATATATAATGTATATATATTATATATGTGTGTATATGTTTGTATGTGTATATATGTGTATGTGTATATGTACATGTATATGTATATATAGTTTCTAAGTGTGCCCTGGAAGAAAACCTTTTCTCCAGTAGCCACAGAGCTCGTGTTGTAAAAAATAAAACTGAAGCTCTCATTGTTAGGTTGGCTGAGTTACAGTGAAAACTCAGAACCAGCCTCAGAGTATGTTGGCAGTTAAAGTAAAGAGTGGTAAAGAATGGTATCCTGTAACTTTGGATGAGGATATGTAGAAGAACCCTATTGAAGCAGAGAGCTTTGAATCTTCAGATTCTCAAGGGTTTATTCCACCTGAGGAAGTAGGACCCTAATCCCCAATCTTTGAGATAATTGCTTTTTCCACCTTTAACTGAGGAAATTAATACTTCATGTATGCTGAGCCAGCAGTGGCTTTCTCTGAGGGAAATTTAAGACAAGATAATATTGATGTCCCTCAGGACCATCAATAGTTGCCTCTAGACCTAGGACCAGACTGAAGGCAAAACAGGCCCCTAGAAGGGAAGTAGAAAGTATTGTCCATGAGGAGTTGCATTACACTATTAACGAAGTTTAATGAATTTGCTATTTCATTCAACCAGAAGTCTGAGGAATGTGTGTGGGAATGGATTTTAAGGATGTGGGATCATGGTGAACTGAACAAAAAACTAGATCATTTTGAGTTTATTGATATGGGCTCTCTGAGTGGAAATTCTCAGTTTAATATGGAAGCTCTCACAGTTAAAAAAAATGTGTTAAAAGTTTGTTTGAATTGTTTGTTGAAGCATATGTCCAAAGATGGCCTACTGAAAAGTAGGTAGAGATTCCTCCTATCCCTTGGCTTAGTGTTGATGAAGGGATTTTTAAGACTCAGGAGCTGGAAAATGGTGGTGCACGCCTATAATACCAGCACTTGGGAGGCAGAGGCAGGTGAATTTCTGAGTTCGAGGCCAGCCTGGTCTACAGAGTTAGTTCCAGGATAGCCAGGGCTACACAGAGAAACCCTGTCTCGAAAAACCGGAAAAAAAAATAAATAGCAGAGTCCTAGGGTTTTGAGTCTCATGGCTTGAGGTAGTGTGGGACTCTTCTGTACACAGCTCTTGCTACTTTCAATTTTGACTGTGAATCCAAGGAAACTTACTCCTCTAATTTACTCTATAATCAGTCTCAGGGGCTAAGGGAATGCCTGGGAACAGAGAGCAGTGGTACTTGATAGAAGGTAGGCGCCTGGTCACTGTTCTCTGGCCTTCCAGAATAGAGTGACATTCCAGAGAAAACTTTATGCCATAATGATAGGTTGGAACTTGTCATGCCTTTATTTTGTTTTTCTTTTGAGTCAGAGTCTCATGGTGCAGCACAGGCTATACATAATCTTGAACTCACTATCCTCCTGCCTCAGCGTCCCAAGTGCTAAGATGGTAGGCCGGCATCCTCATACCTGGATGTGCCAAACTTAGGAAATGATAGTGTGTTCTTCCTCTAATTTGGGAACTAACATTATGAGTAAATCTAAGAAGTCCAGTTCTTGATTCTGGTTACACTCAGAGAGTGTCTGAACATGTTTTATGTGCTTCTGTTGAACTCAGGAAAAACGAAAAACAGAAGTTGCTGAGTGAGTCTGATGTCAATCTGTCAGTCTGTCTGTGTAGCACAGTTCAGAGGTTTCCTACCACAGATTGCCAGCTTTCTTTGCCTTAATCTTCTCCAAAAGATACTGAGAACCTTTCTCATTTCATCTATATGTCTAGAGCAAAAACAATAGGACAAGGAGATATGGCAGAATGACCTGGCATCAGAAGGGAAAAATAGTTTGTCAGTGTGGGCAAAGGTGAGAAGGATAGATCCTGGTCCAGAAGAATTGGTAAATATTTGTAAATACCAGAAGCCTACTTTTGTAAACCATAGCTTTCTGGCTTCCAAATGATGTGGTAGGGAAAAGGTGGGATTGAAACAACATTTATTCAGATCATGAAGACACCAAAGCAAATGAGATGTTCAAGCCCAAAATGACAGGGGAGGTGGGGGAGGCAGGTCTAAGCTTCAAGTTCAATGGAATGTTTGTTGTGGCTCCCGGAAGGAGTATTCCCTTCTCTGGGGCCAAAACTTCTAGACTAGCAGAACTTAAGGTTGTGGGAATAGTTGTAAGGGTCCAAAAGTCACTGAAGAAATACTCTAGACTCAGTATGCAAAGAAAAATGGCGTTTATTCTACAGAAACATCTAGCATGCAAGGGTTACCATTGTTCATAATGGCAACAGAGATAGAGACATTGAGTCCCTCATAAAGAAGATATATATACCAGGATGGAGAGGTGATTTAAAGGTTAAGAGCACTGACTGATCTTGCAGAGGTCCTGAGTTCAATTCACAGCAACCACATGGTGGCTCACAATTATCTGTAATGGAATCTGATGCCCTCTTCTGGTGTGTCTGAGGACAGCTAAAGTGTACTTACATACATAAAATAGATAAATAAATTATAAAAAAACAGAAGAGGAAGAAGAAGCAGAAGCAGAAGCAGAAGAAGCAGAAGAAGAAGAAGCAGAAGCAGCAGCAGCAGCAGCAGCAGCAGCAGCAGCAGCAGCAGAAGAAGAAGAAGAAGAAGAAGAAGAAGAGGAAGAAGAAGAAGAAGATATACACCACAGTACCCCAGGTACAAAAACAGGAGATACTCACTGGATTTGTCTAAACAAAACTTCAATGATAATGCTTAGTTACAGTCTTAAACTTTCCATGACTCTACAACTAGTAATAAATGCTCCTAGTGAATATGCACATAGGCATTCTGTTATAACTTCTTATTCAATTTATGACTGAATTTATGTGTAGACTTGCAGTAAGCTTTTACCATGTGAACTGAGAACAAAGGGCAGAGCTAAGCCGCCACTCTCCTTTTCTCCCCAAAACTTCAACTTAGAGCGGAGCAATTCCAGCCAAGACAGGACAAAGACTGTTTTCTCTAGAACCGCCCCCCCACCACACCCCCCAACTGTGTCACTTTGAGGTGCTAACTGGAGGCTACAGCTTCCAGCCTTAAAGCAACTCAGTCAAGCAGATTAGCTTCAAGAGAAAAGTAGCAAGTGGCTTGTGGCCTAATTTCTGGGTGGAGACAAAATTGGATATGAAAAATGAACTCCTCATAGGAAGCAAAAGTTTTCCTAGTAGGTCACAAGGGGTTATAGGGAGTAGAACGATTACCTTTTCTATCCCTCGATTACTGGACTTATGAATTCTGGCTGTGGGAGAAACTGTACAATATATTAGATGTTGATTCAAAGTATGTACTGCCTTCTAGAGAACTCTGTTCTAGCCCTCCAGGCTGTTGCCACCTAGTTGGTACTGTAACTGTGTCTTAAAAGGCCATTCCCTCTTTCTATCAAACCAGCTACTTCAAGATGATAAGGAACATGGTAAGACCAAGGGAACTCCATGATCATGGGCCCACTGTTGTACTTCTCTAGCTGAGAAGTGTTACAGGATATTTGATTATTCTACATAGAAAACCTAATTGTTAGCAAAATATAAAAGCCTAAATAGATATTGCATTTGTCAGAGGCAGTTAGGTTTGTACTAATGAGATGCAGTTTGGACATGCCTCTAAAAGCCTCCATAGATACAAATGCTAAAGAATGGAAAGGTCCTGCTATTTTAAGGCAAATTGCTAGTGGTCTTTCTCTATGACCTGAGACAAAGCTGAGTGGCCTTGAACTGCCTCACTGTGAAGGTAAAATGGTTCTGCCTCTACTGACATGTCTTGGAGGCCCACCACCATGACAGTGATGTGGTTCAGCCTGCCAAGTGTGTAGGAGAGGAGCTAGAAGCTTCTTTTGTAAGCAACTGAACATTTGCTAGGTCTCTCCCTCCCTCCCTCCCTCCCTCCCTCCCTCCCTCCCTCCCTCCCTCCCTCCCTCTCTCCCTCCCTCTCTCCCTCCCTCCCTCCCTCTCTCCCTCCCTCCCTCCCTCCCTCCCTCTCTCCCTCCCTCCCTCCCTCCCTCTCTCCCTCACTCCCTCCCTCCCTCCCTCCCTCCCTCTCTCCCTCCCTCCTTCCCTTACTCACTCACTCTTCTTTTTGGCTTGGAAGAGCCTTGTGGAAGGAGCTCCAGGTAAAAGATAGGGATCTCCTCTTAGGGCTTACAGGACCAACAGAGAAGCAGCTGGCAGGACACAAGTAAAAAAATATTGAAGGAAAGAGCTAAGGAGTCCTCTTGGGTTTGGAGGAACTCAAGAGAAAGGTAGACTAGTTCGGTAGAATGACAGAAAGATTTCTAAAGGTCTGTAGTTTAGTTGTAGAATCAGTTTTATAAATAGATATTTTGTATATACTTCAAACGATAAAGTTACCTTGCTGAGTTAGCAGGTTTTTAAGTCAGTATATGCCTCCCATGTCTTTATTTGTATAAATACCAGATAATTTAAATGGTTACATATTGGTGCTTCAACGTGGGGCAGAAGGCTAGCCAGCAAAAGTATACGAAGACAGACATTGAACTGCCACACTATATTTGGCACTTCAATGCCTGGCAAAAGTACATGGAGGGAGAAATCAGACAGAAAAATGCCAGGCAGCAAACACATAGTATGAGCAGAAATCAGGCAGAAAAAATCAGGCCAGCTGCAGACACATGGATCCAGCAGAAGAAACTGAGAAGCCAATAGACTTGGAAAGATACCTGGGAAGAACTTAAGGGGGGAGTTAAGTAATATTAAAAAGAATAATCCACATAAGGATGGGAAATGCCGTAACACTATATAGGTATTAGGACCCTATATAGTGCTATCTTAGATGGCTTAAAAATATAAACAGAAAATGAAAAGATAAATGACTTAACTAAAATTGGCTTAATACCTGACTGAGTTTGGCTTAATACCATTTATGATTACTATCATTTTGGTATTTCATATTTTATCCTTAATAGACATAGTGGCTTTCTGTGTCCTCTCCCCCCGCCCAAAAAAAAAGCTTTAGAGATACAGGAAAAAATATGAAAAGTGGATTGATTAGAAATAGTTATAAATAAAAATGAGAAAGATACTCATACAGAAACAGAGGAATTAAGACAAAAGCCTACCATGCGTGAACAGATATTAAATTCTTGGGCAATTTAAAATAGAATAATCCCCCAAGACTGGAAAGATACGATAAAAGCAATATTAGAAGCTGGTCCTCAGTTACAATGATGATCATGTGGAAGGAAGAAGCTAAGGACATAAAACAGAGAAACTGGGCTAGAGGTATCAATATTTCACAAGCTCAGTTGCTAGATGAAGGTCAATATGCTGAGGTACAAATGCAGGTTGACTATGATGATGCAACCTTGGCAATGTGTCATTCAGCAGCTTTAAGTACTTGAGACAAGATTGAAGAAGCAAGAAAAATGTCTGAATCATTTACTAAAATTATACAAGGTCCAAATGAAGAATTCACTGATATTTTTTTTAACAAAGCTTGACTTCAGCTGTAAATAAAAGAGTATCAGATTCAGTAGGTAAGTATTAATTGACTCTTTGACTTTCAAACATGTTAGTTCTGAATGCAAAAAATGTAATTAGGCTTCTAAAGGCAAGAACAGCATCAGTAGATGAATGGGTTACAAATATGACTAATATTAGATCTCATACTTACAACACAACTTTAATAGGAGAAGTAATAGCTAAAGGTTTTAAGAAAAAAAATCAACTGTCAAATGTCTTGACTGTGGTAAGCAAGGTCATTTCAAAAGAAATTATAGGAAGAGCCAAGCTAATTCAGAAAGAACATCTGAGCCTTCTGGAATATGTAGAAGGTATAGAAAGAAAAGGCCAGCATTAGAATAATGAATGTAGATCAGCAAGAACAAACAAGGGAACCCCTTGTCAGGGAAACATCCTACAGAGCCTTTCTTAGGCCACAATATCAATTTCACTTTCAGGTCAATAGAGAATCTGAACTCATTCACAGAGCAATTAAACAGCAGTGAATATAGTCACTAATACCTCAGATATCAAAGTCAAAGCAACTTCAATAGGTAAAATAGAAAATTCAGGAAATCCCACAAAACAAGTATTTTGGCAAACTGCTATAGATGATCAGAGGCCAAAAACTACAAATATTTATAAATGATATTGAAATTGAAAATTTGATAGACACAAGAGCAGATGTAACAATAATTTCATTAAAATCCTGGCTTCCAGATTGCCCTCTTTAGGAGATAGATAATTCAGTTTCAAGGGTTTGGAACTTTATCCTATGTTAAAAAAATAAAAAGTATGAGATGGCTTGAATGCATAGGACCAGAAGGTCAAATAGGAAAATTAAAGCCATATGTGGCTAATATAGCCATGAATTTTTGGAGACATGATTTGTTGCAATAATGGAAGACACAGATTAGCATTCCTTCAAACTCAGAAATAAGCTATAAAATAAAAAATACTTCTGAGAAAGATATTGAAAGGTTTTATAACAGACTGTCCAGGTTATTCATAAACAGAATATGGCAAAGATTGGTTCTTTCCCAATAGTGGGGAAGCCACTATTGATAGAACACCAACTGTCTTACCACTGAACTGGTTAACTGACAAGCCTGTTTGGGTAGAAAAAAGGCCCTTAAATAAAGAAAAGCTACAGGTACTAAAATAGCTAGTTCAAGATCAGCTGGAAGCTCAACATGTGGAAGAGTCTACTAGCCCTTGGAATTCTCCTATATTTTTTCATTGAAAAGAAATCTGGAAAATAGAGAATGTTGACAAATCTAAGAACAATCAATAAAGTTAGTCAGTCTATGGATTCCTTATAACCTGGAATCCCTTTAAGTTCTTTGTTACCTAAGACATAGCCTGTTATAGTAACTGATTTAAAAGATTGCTTTTTCATAATCCCTTTACATGACAACGATAGGGAAAGGTTTGCTTTCTCAATACCTACGTTTTTGTTTTGTTTTGTTCTGTTTTTTGAGACAGGGTTTCTCTGTGTAGCCCTGGCTGTCCTGGAACTCATTCTGTATACCAAGCTGGCCTCGAACTCAGAAATCCATCTGCCTCTGCCTCCCAAGGGCTGGGATTAAAGACGTGCACCACCACCACCCGACTTCAATACCTACTTATAATAGTAGCTGTCCAGTGAAGATATATCACTGAAAAGTCTTGCCACAGGAATATTAAGCAGTCCTATCTCATGTCAATATTTTGAACAATAGCCATTAGAAATAATTTGTAAACAATTTCCTCAAAATTTGCCATTATATGGATGATGTCTTACTGGCTAATTCAGACACAGATATCTTAGAAAAGTGTTTGAAGTAAGGAGAATTTTGCTTTGCTGTAGATTACAAATGCTAGGGTTCAGGAATCACCACACAAACCATACAAACACTGATATCAATTAAGCAAGAATAGTTTATTGAATGCATACCCCAAGACTGATCAGGACCACTAAAAAGGATTCAGGAGCCCAACTGTGGTACTAGTGTGTTCTTAGGACAGTCTTTTTATAGAAAAGCCAAGTTCAGAAGTTCAGAAGGCAAAGGTGAAGGCAGTAATGCATTTTGGCTAACTAGACAAAGTAATATCAACTGACTTTTAAGCAGATTGGTCCTAAGTGAGGTAAAAGGGCTGGTGGACTGGTGGTAAACAGGAGGGGAGTTTCAGAACAGTGAGATAACAGAGCGTAAGTAATTCAATCATAGTATTATGGCTTTTTAGGAAGAATTTTCAGTGTCAGCTATAGATAATTACTTCTGGGAAGTGGAGATTGAGAACCTGAACTTAATTTCACCTTTTGAGCAAAATGTACATTGAATACAAAATGGCCACATTTATGTTAAAAGGAGCAGGCCTCAACAACAAATTGCTCTTGAAAAATTACAGAAGGAGAGTTTATTAATTATCTAGGATATACGATAGGTCTACAGAAAACTCAATCATAGGAAGTACAAATCAGGAGAGATCAATTACAAACTTTTTTCAAAAATCATTGGGAGATATTAATTGGCTAAGACACATAATTGGATTGATTACTCAAGAGCTAAGTAATTTATTTCAAATTTTGCAAGATGATTCAGACTTAAATAGTCCAAGAAAATTGTTATCTGAGGCTGAGAAAGAATTGGCTCCAGTAGAAAGAAATTATAGATGTGCATGTGGATCATTTGAATCCAAAGCTAGGTTATACTTTGGTTATTTTGCCTTCTACTCATTCTCCTGTAGGAGTTTTTATGCAAAAAGAAGGTATCTTAGAATGGATTTTTTTAACACACAATCAGAGTTAGAAATTAAAGATCTATGTAGAAAAGATTTCTTAATTGATTTTGAGAGGAAAAAATGAGTACAGGCCCAACTTTAGTATTGTTATTTTTTTTTATTTTTTTAAGTGACATTGCCTGCCTCTTCTGCTGCAATTTATTTACATTTCAAATGATTTTCCCTTTCTGGTCCCCCCCTCCAAAGTCCCATAAGCCATCTTCCCTCCCCTGTTCCCTAATCAACCCTGTCACCTGGGAGGCTCTGATAGTGCATGACAAATACAGAGATGGACACTCTCAGCCAGCCACTGAACTGAGCATAGGGTCCCCAATGGGGGAGCTAGAGAAAGAACCCAAGGAGCTAAAGGAATTTGCAGCATCCTAGGAGGAACAAAGATATGAGCCACCCAGAATTCCCAGAGCTCCCAGGGACAAAAACATCATCCCATTGGGGACACTGTGCTCAGTTCAGTGGCTGGCTGAGAGTGTCCATTTCTGTATTTGTCATGCACTATCAGAGCCTCCCAGGTGACAGCTATATTCGGCTCCAGTCAGCAAGTACTTGTGGGCATCGATAATAGTGTCAGGGTTTTGTAACTGTGTATGGGATGGATCACTAGGTGGGGTAGACTCTGGATGGTCTTTCCCTCAGACTCTGATCTACCCTTTGTCTCTGTATCTCCTTCTGTGGGTAGTTTGTTCCACCTTCTAAGAAGGACCAGAGTATCCATACTTTGTTCTTCCTTCTTCTTGGGCATCATTTGATATGTGAAATGTGTCTTGGGTATTCCGAGCTTCTGGGTTAATATCCACTTATCAGTGAGTACATACCATGTGTGCTCTTTTGTGATTGGGTTACCTCACTTAGGATGATATTTTCCAGTTCCACCCATTTGCCTAAGAATTTCATGAATTCATAGTTTTTAATAGCTGAGTAGTATTCCATTGGGTAAATATATCACATTTTCTGTATCTATTCCTCTGTTGAGGGACATTTAGGTTCTTTCCAACTTCTGGCTATTATAAATAGGGCTGCTATGAACATAGTGGAGCATATGTCCTTATTACATGCTGGAAAATACTGTGGGTATATGCCCAGGAGTGGCTTAACAGGGTCCTCTGGTAGTCTCATGCCCAGTTTTCTGAGGAACCGCCAGACTGATTTCCAGCAGAGGACTGCCTGGTCTGGCCTCTGAGAGAGAAGATGCACCTAACCTTCGAGAGACTTGAGGCCCTAGGGAGTAGGGAGGTCTGGTAGAGTAGGAATGGGTATGGGGGGGAAGCTATGGGATGGGGAGTGGTCAGTGGTCAGACTGGGAGGGGGATGAAGACTGAATTGTACAAAAGGATTAAAGAATAAAAATTTGAAAAAAATAAAAAAATTATGATATTTTAAAAAATGGGGTAGAGAATTAACAGAGATTTTCAACAGAAGAATCTCAACAGAGAAATCTCAAATGACTGAGACACAATTAAAAAATGTTCACTGTTTTAGTCATCAGGGAAATGCAAATCAAAACAATTCTGAGGTTCTATCTTACACCCATCACAATGACTAAGATAAAAAACTCAAGAGATAGCACATGCTGGTGAGGATATAGAACAAGGAGAACACTCCTTCATTGCTAGTTGGAGTGCAAACTTGTACAATCACTTTGGAAATCAATTTGATGGATCCTTAGAAGACTGGGAATAGTTCTACTTCAAGACCCATCTATACCACTCCTGTACATATACACCCAAAAGTTGCTCCAAAATCCTACAAAGACACTTGCTCAGCTATGTTCCTAGCAGCTTTATTTGTAATAGCCAGAAACTGGAAACAACCTAGATGTCCCTCAACTGAAGAATGGATAAAGAAAATATGGTACATCTACACATGGAATACTATTCAGCTATTAAAAACAAGGATATCTTCAATTTTGCAGGTGAATAGTTGGAACTCATCCTGAGTGAGGTAATTCAGTGACAAAAAGAAATGTATGGTACATACTCATTTATAAGTGGACATTATCCATAGTGTAAGATAACCATGCTACAATCCATAGACCCAAAGAAACTGGGTAATAAAGAGGTCTCAGGGAAGAATGGATGCATCTCACTCAGAAGGGGAAAATAAATAATCTTTAGACATGAATGGAATGAGGGAACTGGGTAAGAGAGGGGAGGATGGTGACCAGGTGTAGGGAGAGGGATGTGAGAGGACTGGGAGTGAGAATGGAAATCCACGGGGGATATCTCTGATGACTAGCTGGAGGCCTGGGACAGGGGAAGATATGGGGAGTTTATGGGGGTGATTATAGCTGAGATTCTACCAGAAAGGGTATACAGACTGAAGTGGCCACCTACTGTAGCCAGGCTGGACTTTCAGAGGAGGGAGGGGGACATCAATCCAACCATAAAACCTTCCTCAAAATTTGTCCTGCCTATAAGATATGAAGGAATAAAGATGGAGCAGAGACCTAGGGAACAGCCAACCAATGACAGCCTCAACTTGAGACCTATTCCATGTGAGAGACAACCAACCCCTGACACTATTATACTCTGTTATGCTTGCAGACAAGAATCTAACATAAATGTCTCCCGAGAGACTTCTTCCAGCAGCAGATGGAGGCAGATATAGAGACCCACAACCATACATCTGGTGGAGCCTGAGGAGTCTGGTGGAGGAGTGAAGGATAGAGATGAGAACTTCAGAGGGGTCAAGGGAATCACAAGAAGACTCACAGAGATAACTAACCTGGAACCGTGAGACCTTACAGAGTTTGGGCCGCCAACCAGGGAGCATGCAGGAATTGGACCTAGACTCCCTACATATTTGTAGCAAATGTGAAGGTTGGTCTTTTTGGTCACCCTGACAAGTGGAGCTGGGTCTGTCTCAGTCTGTGTTCCCTGCCATTGGATCTCCTTCCTCTACCTGGACTGCTTGGTTGGGCCTTGGGAGAGAATGTGTCTAGTCCTGCTGGGACTAGATGTCCCAGGGTGGGGTAGTACCCAAAGGGGCTCCCCTTCTCTAAGTAGAAGGGGAGGGGAAAATGGAGGATGAATTTGTAAGGGTGGGAGTGGGAGAGAGGAGGGAGGAGGGAGGAGGGCTGTGATTGGGATGTAAAGTGAATACAAAACATATAAAAACAAAACAAAACAAAGAATGAATACAACATTAGAGAATTTACTTTTCTTTTTTATTGAAAAAGGAAGTAAAAACATTTTATGATAAAATTAAAGATTTACATGGAAAATGTTTCTGACAAAATTGAAGAAGCATATAGAAAAACACATTAAGATTGACAATTTTCATGGAAAATTAAAGAGTAAAATGGTAGACGTAAAAAATTGCTAAATTAATTGAAAAAGGAATTAGAAACATTTTATGATAGAATTGAAGATTTACATGGGAAATATTGCTAATAAAATTGTAGAAAAATATAAAATAACATTAAAATTTAAGATTATCATGGAAAATTACAGATAAAATGGTAGGCATAAAAATATTTCTAAGTTGATTGAAAGTGGAATTATAAACATTTTCTGATAAAATTGAAGATTTACAAGGAAAATATTTCTGATAAAATTCAAGAAATATATAGAAAAACACATTAAAATTGACTATCTCATGGAAAATTATACAGATAAAAAGGTAGGCATAAAAATATTTCTAAATTGATTGAAAGTGGAATTATAAACATTTTCTGATAAAATTGAAGATTTACATGGAAAATATCTCTGATAAAATGAAG
Organism: Tokudaia tokunoshimensis; assembly: GCA_036184795.1. Classification (NCBI taxonomy): domain Eukaryota; kingdom Metazoa; phylum Chordata; class Mammalia; order Rodentia; family Muridae; genus Tokudaia; species Tokudaia tokunoshimensis. The sequence continues at coordinate 13,011,697 of BTHU01000004.1, forward strand.
AAATATATAGAAAAACACATTAAGATTGACTATTTCATGGGAAAATTATACCGAAAAAATGGTAGGCATAAAAATATTCCTAAGTTGAATGAAAGTGGCGTTATAAACATTTTCTGACAAAATTGAAGATTTACATGGAAAATATTTCTGATAAAAATTGAATAAATGACTCCGCCATCTTTGCTCCAGTGGCCGGGAAGTTGGGACTGCCAGGCTTAGAGGCAGACAGGCATAATATCGCTTGGGTCTCGGGCGGCTTGTATGTACGTTGCTCCCAAGAGCTGGGCAGGTCTGCAGTAACCAGCCTGCCAGCTCTGCTATGGGACTTCTGCCTGGCAGAGGGACGCACCCTCCTCCCCCCACTCTAGGAGAGATCACACACCCCTGCACAGGGCAGGAGCCTACCAGCCTCCCTTTGGCGACCTCTGCTCCAGGAATCCACTATGCTGAACCTTTGGATGTGCAAGGACTCCTCAATATAACATCACTTGGGGCAAGGCACATCAGGGCTCCAAAGTCACTCAGGAGCAGGGCACGCCCCAGAAATCTGTGCCAGGGGAATCCTGGTAATCTGGGAGGGGGGACAGAAATAGCTTTGCAGGCTCATAGGAGGTCCAACCAACAGCCAGTGACAGCAGGACCAACTAACATCAGAGGTAACCAGATGGCAAAAGGCAAGCGTAGGAACGTTACTGACAGAAATCAAAGTAATATGGCACCATCTGAACCCAACTCTCCAATAGCAGCAAGTCCTGGATACCCCACCACACCCGAAAGACAAGATCTGGATTTAAAATCACTTCTCATGATGCTATTAGAGGATCACAAGAAGGACACAAATAAATCTAATAAAGAATTACAGGAGACCATGAATCAACGGTTAGAAGCCCTTACAAAGGAAACACAAAAATCGCTTAGAGAAATGCAAGAGAACATGGATCAAAAAATGGAGGCGCACAAGGAGACAACACAAAAATCGCTTAACGAGATGAATCAACGGGTAGATGCACTCACAAAGGAATCACGAAATTTGCATAAAGAAATGCAGAAGAATATGGGTCAACAGACGGATGCCCATAAGGAGGCAACACAAAAATTGCTTAAAGAAATGAATCAACGGTTAGATGCCCTTACAAAGGAAACACGAGAACTGCTTAAAGAAATGCAGGAGATGATGGATCAACAGATGGAATCCCATGAGGAGGAAACACAAAAATCGCTCAGAGAAATGCAGGAGAACGTGGGTCATCAGGAAGAAATCCTGAAAGAGGTAATGCAAAAATACCTTAAAGAAATACAGGAAAATACAAACAAACAAGTGAAGGATCTCAGCAAATCCATCCAGGAACTAAAAAAGGAAGTAGAAACAACTAAGAAATCACAAAGGGAGACAACTTTGGAGATAGAAAACCTTGGGAAGAAATCAGGAGTCATAGATGCAAACATCAACAATAGAATACAAGAGATGGAAGAAAGAATCTCAGGTGCTGAAGATTCCATAGAAAGCATCGACTCAACAGTCAAAGAAAATGCAAAATGCAAAAAACGCGTAACCCAAAACATCCAGGAAATCCAGGACACAATGAGAAGACCAAACCTAAGGATTATAGGTATAGATGAGAGTGAAGATTTGCAACTTAAAGGGCCAGTAAACATCTTCAACAAAATTATGGAGGAAAACTTCCCTAACTTAAAGAGAGAGATGCCGATGAACGTACAAGAAGCCTACAGAACTCCAAACAGACTGGACCAGAACAGAAATACCTCCCGTCACATAATAATCAAAACACCGAATGTTCTAAACAAAGAAAGAATACTAAATGCAGTAAGAGAAAAGGGCCAAGTAACATACAAAGGAAGACCTATCCGAATCACATCAGACTTCTCACCAGAGACTATGAAAGCCAGAAGATCGTGGGCAGATCTCATGCAGACACTAAGAGAGCACAAATGCCAGCCTAGACTACTATACCCAGCAAAACTCTCAATCACCATAGATGGAGAGACCAAGATATTCCATGATAAAACCAAATTTTCACAATATCTTTCCACAAATCCAGCCCTGCAACGGATAATAGGTGGAAACCTCCAATACAGGGAGAGAAACAACACCCAGGAAAAAATGAGATAATAACCTTCTTGAATCAAACCCAAAAGTAGATAACCACTCAAACATAGAGATAGCGTCAAGAATGGCAGGTGGCAATAATCACTATGCCTTAATCTCTCTTAATATCAATGGTCTCAATTCCCCAATAAAAAGACATAGACTAACAGACTGGATACTTAAACAGGACTGAGCATTTTGCTGCATGCAGGAAACGCACCTCAGTGTCAAAGACAAACACTACCTCAGAGTAAAAGGCTGGAAAACAATTTTACAAGCAAATGGCCCCAAGAAACGAGCCAGAGTAGCCATCCTAATATCAGATAAAATTGATTTTCACCCTAAAGTCATCAAAAAAAGACACAGAAGGACACTACATACTGATCAAGGGAAAAATCCACCAAGAAGAACTCTCAATTCTGAAAATCTATGCTCCAAATGCAAGGGCACCCTCATTGGTAAAAGAAACTTTACTAAAGCTCAAAGCACAGATCGCACCTCACACAATAATAGTGGGTGACTTCAACACCCCGCTCTCTGAAATGGATCGTTCAGGAAAGCAGAAACTAAACAGGGACACAGTGAATCTAATTGAAGCCTTGGACCAAATGGAACTAACATATATATATACATTTCATCCTGGAGCTAAAGAATACACCTTCTTCTCAGCACCTCATGGTACCTTCTCCAAAATTGACCATATAATTGGTCACAAATCAGACCTCAACAGATACAAGAAGATAGAAATAATCCCATGCCTCCTATCAGATCACTATGGAATAAGGGTGGTCTTCAATGGCAACAAAAACAAAAGAAAACCCACGTACACATGGAGGCTGAACAATGCTCTACTCAATGATAACTTGGTCAAGGTGGAAATAAAGAAAGAAATCAAAGACTTTTTGAAAGTTAATGAAAATGAAGGCACAACATACCCTAATTTATGGGACACAATGAAAGCTGTGCTAAGAGGAAAATTCATAGCCCTGAGTGCCGCCAAAAAGAAACAGGAGACAGCATACACTAACAGCTTAATGGCACACCTGAAAGCCCTGGAACAAAAAGAAGCAAATACACCAAAGGGGAGTAGAAGGCAGGAAATCATCAAACTCAGGGCTGAAATCAATCAAGTAGAAACAAATAAAACCATACAAAGAATCAACAAAACGAGGAGTTGGTTCTTTGAGAAAATAAACAAGATAGATAAGCCCTTAGCCAGACTAACCAGAGGGCACAGAGGTAGTCTCCAAATTAATAAAATCAGAAACGAAAAAGGAGAGATAACAACAGAAACTGAGGAAATTCAAAAAAATCATCAGATCCTACTACAAAAACCTGTATTCAACACAACTAGAAAATCTTGAGAAAATGGACAATATCCTTGACAGATACCAAATACCAAAATTAAATCACGATCAAATAGACCATGTAAACCATCCTATAACCCCTGAAGAAATAGAAGTTGTCATTGGAAGACTTACAACCAAAAAAAGCACAGGTCCAGATGCTTTTAGTGTAGAATTCTATCAGACCTTCAAAGAAGACCTAACATCAATACTCTTCAAACTGTTCCACAAAATAGAATCAGAAGGAACCCTACCCAATTCGTTCTATGAAGCCACAATTACACTAATACCAAAAGCACACAAAGATCCGACAAAGAAAGAGAATCTCAGGCCAATCTCTCTTATGAATATCGATGCAAAAATACTCAATAAAATTCTTGCCAACCGAATCCAAGAACACATCAAAATGATCATTCACTACGATCAAGTAGGCTTCATCCCAGGGATGCAGGGATGGTTCAATATAAGGAAATCCATCAATGTAATCCACTACATAAACAATCTCAAAGAAAAAACCACATGGTCATCTCATTAGATGCTGAGAAAGCATTTGACAAAATTCAGCATCCTTTCATGCTAAAGGTCTTGGAAAGATCAGGAATTCAAGGCCCATATCTAAACATAGTAAAAGCAATTTACAGCAAACCGGTAGCCAGCATCAATCTAAATGGAGAGAAACTTGAAGCAATCCCACTAAAATCAGGGACTAGACAAGGCTGCCCTCTCTCTCCATATCTTTTCAATATAGTACTTGAAGTTCTAGCTAGAGCAATTAGACAACAAAAAGAGGTCAAAGGGATACAAATTGGAAAGGAAGAAGTCAAACTATCACTATTTGCAGACGATATGATAGTATTCTTAAGCGACCCAAAGAACTCCACCAGAGAACTCCTACAGCTGATAAACGACTTCAGCAAAGTGGCCGGATATAAAATCAACTCAAGCAAGTCAGAAGCCTTCCTATACTCAAAGGATAAGCAGGCTGAGAAAGAAGTAAGAGAAATAATACCCTTCACGATAGCCACAAACCATATTAAGTATCTTGGCGTGACTCTAACCAAACAAGTGAAAGATCTGTATGACAAGAACTTCAAGTCTCTGAAGAAAGAAATTGAAGAAGACGTCAGAAGATGGAAAAATCTGCCATGCTCATGGATTGGCAGGATTAATATAGTAAAAATGAGCATCTTACCAAAAGTAATATACAGATTCAATGCAATCCCTATCAAAATCCCAACTCAATTCTTCATAGAGTTAGAAAGAGCAATTCAAAAATTCATCTGGAATAACAGAAAACCCAGAATAGCTAAAACTATTCTCAAGAGTAAAAGAACCTCGGAGGGAATCAGTATCCCGGACCTCAAGCTGTACTCCAGAGCAATAGTGTTAAAAACCACATGGTATTGGTACAGTGACAGGCATGTAGATCAATGGAACAGAATTGAAGACCCAGAAATGAATCCACACTCCTATTATCACTTGATCTTTGACAAAGGAGCTAAAACCATCCAGTGGAAAAAAGATAGCCTTTTCAACAAATGGTGCTGGCTCAACTGGAGGTCAACATGCAGAAGAATGCAAATTGACCCATTCTTATCTCCTTGCACTAAGCTCAATTCCACGCGGGTCAAGGACCTTCACATGAAACCAGACACACTGAAACTAATAGAAAGGAAACTAGGTAAGAACCTTGAACATATGGGCACAGGGGAGAATTTCCTGAACAGAACTCCAATAGCTTATGCTCTAAGATCAAGAATAGACAAATGGGACCTCATTAAATTACAAAGTTTTTGCAAGGCAAAAGACACTGTCAAAAAGACAAAGCAGCAACCAACTGACTGGGAAATGATCTTTACCAACCTTACATCCGACAGAGGGCTAATATCCAATATATACAAAGATCTCAAGAAGTTAATCTCCAGATAGGCAAGTAACCCTATTAAAAAATGGGGTACAGAGCTACACAAAGAGTTCTCACCTGAAGAATATCTAATGGCTGAGAAGCACCTAAAGAGATGTTCATCATCCTTAGTCATTAGGGAAATGCAAATCAAAACAACCCTGAGATTCCATCTCACACCAGTCAGAATGGTTAAGATCAAAAACACAGGAGACAGCAGTTGTTGGCAAGGATGTGGAGAAAGAGGAACACTCCTCCACTGCTGGTGGAATTGCAAGCTGGTACAACCACTCTGGAAAGCAGTCTGGCGGTTCCTCAGAAAACTGGGCATGACACTCCCGGAGGATCCGGCTATACCACTCCTGGGCATATACCCAGAGGCTTTACCTGCATGCAATAAGGACACATGCTCCACTATGTTCATAGCAGCCTTATTTATAATAGCCAGAAGCTGGAAAGAACCCAGATGTCCCTCAACGGAGGAATGGATTCAGAAGATGTGGTATATCTACACAATGGAATACTACTCTGCAATTAAAAACAATGAATTCACGAAATTCCTAGGCAAATGGTCAGAACTTGAAAATATAATCCTTAGTGAGGTAACCCAATTACAAAAGAACACACATGGTATGCAGTCACTGATAAGGGGATATTAACCCAGAATCTAGGAATACCCTAGACACAATTCGCATATCAATAGATTTCTAAGAAGATGGAAGGAGAGACCCCTGGTCCTGGAAAGACTGGATGTAGGGGTACGCCAGGAGAGAGAAACGAGAGGGGGTTGAATTGAGAAAAGAGGGAGGGAAGGGGGCTTATGGGACTTTCGGGGAGGGAGGAAACGGGAAAGGGGAAATGATTTGGAATGTAAATAAAAAAACTTAGAAAATAAAAAAAAATTGAAGAAATATATAGAAAAATGTTAAAATTAAACATTATCATGGAAAATAGTACAGTTAAAATGGTAGACATAAAGAACATTACTAAATTGATTGAAAGAGGTATCACAAACATTTTCTGATAAAATTGAAGATTTACATGAAAAGTATTTCTGTTAGACTATGTTTTTTTGTTGGGGAATTGAGTCCATTGATGTTATAAGATATTAAGGAATAGCGATTGCTGCTTCCTGTTATTTTTGATGTTATTTTTATGTTTGTTTGGTTACTTTCTTTTGGGTTTGTTGGAAAAAGATTACTTTCTTGCTTTTTCTAGAGTGTAGTTTCCCTCCTCTGTTGGCGTTTTCCATCTATTATCTTTTGTAGGGCTGGATTTGTGGAAAGATATTGTGTAAATTTGGTTTTGTCATGGAATATCTTGGTTTCTCCATCTACAGCAATTGAGAGTTTTCCTGGGTATAGTAGTTTGGGCTGGCATTTGTGTTCTCTTGGGGTCTGTATGAGATCTGCCCAGGATCTTCTAGCTTTCATTTTCTCAGGTGAGAAGTCTGGTGGAATTCTGATAGGCCTGCCTTTATAGGTTACTTGACCTTTTTCCCTTACTGCTTTTAATATCCTTTCTTTGTTTAGTGCATTTGGTGTTTTGACTATTATGTGCCGGGAGGACTTTCTGGTCTCGTCCAGTCTGTTTGGAGTTCTGTAGGCTTCTTGTATGTTCATGGGCATCTCTTTCTTTAGGTCAGGGAAGTTTTCTTCTATAATTTTGTTGAAGATATTTACTGGCCCTTTAAGTTGGAAATCTCTCTCTTCTATACCTATAATCCTTAGGTTTGGTCTTCTCATTGTGTTCTGGATTTCCTGGATGTTTTGGCTCAGGAGCTTTTTGCATTTTGCATTTTTTTTTGATTGTTGAGTCAATGTTTTCTATGGTATCTTCAGCCCCTGCGATTATTTCTTCTATCTCTTGTATTCTGTTGTTGATACTTGCATCTATGACTTCTGAATTCTTTCCAAGATTTTCTATCTCCAGAGATGTCTCACTTTGTGATTTCTTTATTGTTTCTACTTCCATTTTTAGATCCTGGATGGTTTTGTTCAGTTCCTTCACTTGTTTGTTTGTGTTCTCCTGTAATTCTTTAAGGGATTTTTGTGTTTCATCTTTAAGGGTCTCTACCTGTTCACCCATGCTCTCCTGTATTTCTTTCAGGGATTTTTGTGTTTCCTCTTTAAGGGCTTTTACTTGTTGACCCATGTTCTCCTGTATTTCTTTAAGGGAGTTATTTATGTCCTTCTTGATGTCTTTTAACAGCATCATGAGATGAAACTTTAAATCCAACTCTTGCTTTTCTGGTGTGTTGGGGTATCCGGGACTTGCTGTGGTGGGAGAACTGGGCTCTGATGATGCCAAGTAGCCTTGGTTTCTGTTGGTAGGGTTCTTGCGCTTGCCTTTCGCCATCTGGTTATCTGTGGTGCTAGTTGGTTCTGCTGTCTCTGGCTGGAACTTGTCCCTCCTATGGGCCTGTAAGCCTGTGTCTACTCCTCGGAAACCAACTCTCTTCTGGCAGGGTCTGTGCACAGAAGGCTGTGGAGCTGTGTGGTTCCCTGCTGCAAATGGCGGCCAGAAGGGAAGACTCCTGTCCCAGCATCTCCACTGATCTTATGCCCTGTGAGCTCCTAGCTGCACCCCTCCAGATAGAGGGTGGAGATCTCACCTCTGCACTCAGAAGTGAAATCAATTTCTGCTGGCGGGCTAAGCACTGAAAATTTACTTTTCTATATATGTGAACATTCTAGTGATGTTAAACTCTCTTCTTTAAGCCCATAAAGGTTATAATTTATTTGTATTTCATTAAATTTCCTAATGAGGGGAGAGGAAGCCTAATAGCTTTTTTCCCCATTCAGGTTAGCATTCTCAAAAGCTGAAGAGTCAATTAGTATCTCTCGCATCTAGATCTGATACTGCTCTATTTACAGCTGAAGTTAATCTTTGTAAAAAAAAATCTGTAAAAGATTTATCTTAGCTTTGGGTTATCCTGGTAAATGATTCAGATCATCTTCCCTGTTGTTCAAACTTGTCCCAAGCATTTTTTTTTATTTTATTTTTTAAATTTACATTCCAAATCACTTCCCCTTTCCCGTTTCCTCCCTCCCCGAAAGTCCCATAAGCCCCCTTCCCTCCCTCTTTTCTCCATTCAACCCCCTCTCGTTACTCTGTCCTGGCGTTCCCCTACATCCAGTCTTTCCAGGACCAGGGGTCTCTCCTTCCATCTTTTTAGAAATCTATTGATATGCGGATTGTGTCTAGGGTACTCCGAGATTCTGGGTCAATATCCCCTTATCAGTGACTGCATACCATGTGTGTTCTTTTGTAATTGGGTTACCTCACTAAGGATGATATTTTCAAGTTCTGACCATTTGTCTAGGAATTTCGTGAATTCATTGTTTTTAATTGCAGAGTAGTATTCCATTGTGTAGATATACCACATCTTCTGAATCCATTCCTCCGTTGAGGGACATCTGGGTTCTTTCCAGCTTCTGGCTATTATAAATAAGGCTGCTATGAACATAGTGGAGCATGTGTCCTTATTGCATGCAGGTAAAGTCTCTGGGTATATGCCCATGAGTGGTATAGCCGGGTCCTCCGTGAGTGTCATGCCCAGTTTTCTGAGGAACCGCCAGACTGCTTTCCAGAGTGGTTGTACCAGCTTGCAATTCCACCAGCAGTGGAGGAGTGTTCCTCTTTCTCCACATCCTCGCCAACAACTGCTGTCTCCTGTGTTTTTGATCTTAGCCATCCTGACTGGTGTGAGATGGAATCTCAGGGTTGTTTTGATTTGCATTTCCCTAATGACTAAGGATGATGAAGATCTCTTTAGGTGCTTCTCAGCCATTAGATATTCTTCAGGTGAGAACTCTTTGTGTAGCTCTGTACCCCATTTTTTAATAGGGTTACTTGCCTCTCTGGAGTTTAACTTCTTGAGTTCTTTGTATATCTTGGATATTAGCCCTCTGTCGGATGTAAGGTTGGTAAAGATCATTTCCCAGTTAGTTGGTTGCCGCTTTGTCTTTTTGACAGTGTCTTTTGCCTTGCAAAAACTTTGTAATTTAATGAGGTCCCATTTGTCTATTCTTGATCTTAGAGCATAAGATATTGGAGTTCTGTTCAGGAAATTCTCCCCTGTGCCCATATGTTCAAGGTTCTTCCCTAGTTTCCCTTCTATTAGTTTCAGTGTGTCTGGTTTTATGTGGAGATCTTTGATCCACTTAGAATTGAGCTTAGTGCAAGGAGATAAGGATGGGTCAATTTGCATTCTTCTGCATGTTGACCTCCAGCTGAGCCAGCACCATTTGTTGAAAAGGCTATCTTTTTTCCACTGGATGGTTTTAGCTCCTTTGTCAAAGATCAAGTGACCATAGGAGTGTGGATTCATTTCTGGGTCTTCAATTCTGTTCCATTGATCTACATGTCTGTTACTGTACCAATACCATGCAGTTTTTAACACTATTGCTCTGTAGTACAGCTTGAGGTCCGGGATACTGATTCCCTCCGAGGTTCTTTTACTCTTGAGAATAGTTTTAGCTATTCTGGGTTTTCTGTTATTCCAGATGAATTTTTGAATTGCTCTTTCTAACTCTATGAAGAATTGAGTTGGGATTTTGATGGGGATTGCATTGAATCTGTGTATTACTTTTGGTAAGATGCTCATTTTTACTATATTAATCCTGCCAATCCATGAGTATGGCAGATTTTTCCATCTTCTGAGGTCTTCTTCAATTTCTTTCTTCAGAGACTTGAAGTTCTTGTCATACAGATCTTTCACTTGTTTGGTTAGAGTCACGCCAAGATACTTAATATGGTTTGTGGCTATCGTGAAGGGTATTATTTCTCTTACTTCTTTCTCAGCCTGCTTATCCTTTGAGTATAGGAAGGCTTCTGACTTGCTTGAGTTGATTTTATATCCGGCCACTTTGCTGAAGTCGTTTATCAGCTGTAGGAGTTCTCTGGTGGAGTTCTTTGGGTCGCTTAAGTATACTATCATATCGTCTGCAAATAGTGATAGTTTGACTTCTTCCTTTCCAATTTGTATCCCTTTGACCTCTTTTTGTTGTCTAATTGCTCTAGCTAGAACTTCAAGTACTATATTGAAAAGATATGGAGAGAGAGGGCAGCCTTGTCTAGTCCCTGATTTTAGTGGGATTGCTTCAAGTTTCTCTCCATTTAGATTGATGCTGGCTACCGGTTTGCTGTAAATTGCTTTTTTTTTTCATTCTTTTTTTTTTATTTTATTTTTTTAATTTACATTCCAAATCACTTCCCCTTTCCCGTTTCCTCCCTCCCCGAAAGTCCCATAAGCCCCCTTCCCTCCCTCTTTTCTCCATTCAACCCCCTCTCATTACTCTGTCCTGGCGTTCCCCTACATCCAGTCTTTCCAGGACCAGGGGTCTCTCCTTCCATCTTTTTAGAAATCTATTGATATGCTGATTGTGTCTAGGGTATTCTGAGATTCTGGGTCAATATCCCCTTATCAGTGACTGCATACCATGTGTGATCTTTTGTGATTGGGTTACCTCACTAAGGATGATATTTTCAAGTTCTGACCATTTGCCTAGGAATTTCGTGAATTCATTGTTTTTAATTGCAGAGTAGTATTCCATTGTGTAAATATACCACATCTTCTGAATCCATTCCTCCGTTGAGGGACATCTGGGTTCTTTCCAGCTTCTGGCTATTATAAATAAGGCTGCTATGAATATAGTGGAGCATGTGTCCTTATTGCATGCAGGTAAAGTCTCTGGGTATATGCCCATGAGTGGTATAGCCGGATCCTCCGGAAGTGTCATGCCCAGTTTTCTGAGGAACCGCCAGACTGCTTTCCAGAGTGGTTGTACCAGCCTGCAATTCCACCAGCAGTGGAGGAGTGTTCCTCTTTCTCCACATCCTCGCCAACAACTGCTGTCTCCTGTGTTTTTGATCTTAGCCATCCTGACTGGTGTGAGATGGAATCTCAGGGTTGTTTTGATTTGCATTTCCCTAATGACTAAGGATGATGAAGATCTCTTTAGGTGCTTCTCAGCCATTAGATATTCTTCAGGTGAGAACTCTTTGTGTAGCTCTGTACCCCATTTTTTAATAGGGTTACTTGCCTCTCTGGAGTTTAACTTCTTGAGTTCTTTGTATATCTTGGATATTAGCCCTCTGTCGGATGTAAGGTTGGTAAAGATCATTTCCCAGTTAGTTGGTTGCCGCTTTGTCTTTTTGACAGTGTCTTTTGCCTTGCAAAAACTTTGTAATTTAATGAGGTCCCATTTGTCTATTCTTGATCTTAGAGCATAAGATATTGGAGTTCTGTTCAGGAAATTCTCCCCTGTGCCCATATGTTCAAGGTTCTTCCCTAGTTTCCCTTCTATTAGTTTCAGTGTGTCTGGTTTTATGTGGAGATCTTTGATCCACTTAGAATTGAGCTTAGTGCAAGGAGATAAGGATGGGTCAATTTGCATTCTTCTGCATGTTGACCTCCAGCTGAGCCAGCACCATTTGTTGAAAAGGCTATCTTTTTTCCACTGGATGATTTTAGCTCCTTTGTCAAAGATCAAGTGACCATAGGAGTGTGGATTCATTTCTGGGTCTTCAATTCTGTTCCATTGATCTACATGTCTGTTACTGTACCAATACCATGCAGTTTTTAACACTATTGCTCTGTAGTACAGCTTGAGGTCCGGGATACTGATTCCCCCAGAGGTTCTTTTACTCTTGAGAATAGTTTTAGCTATTCTGGGTTTTCTGTTATTCCAGATGAATTTTTGAATTGCTCTTTCTAACTCTATGAAGAATTGAGTTGGGATTTTGATGGGGATTGCATTGAATCTGTGTATTACTTTTGGTAAGATGCTCATTTTTACTATATTAATCCTGCCAATCCATGAGCATGGCAGATTTTTCCATCTTCTGAGGTCTTCTTCAATTTCTTTCTTCAGAGACTTGAAGTTCTTGTCATACAGATCTTTCACTTGTTTGGTTAGCGTCACGCCAAGATACTTAAAATGGTTTGTGGCTATCGTAAAGGGTATTATTTCTCTTACTTCTTTCTCAGCCTGCTTATCCTTTGAGTATAGGAAGGCTTCTGACTTGCTTGAGTTGATTTTATATCCGGCCACTTTGCTGAAGTCGTTTATCAGCTGTAGGAGTTCTCTGGTGGAGTTCTTTGGGTCGCTTATGTGTACTATCATATCGTCTGCAAATAGTGATAGTTTGACTTCTTCCTTTCCAATTTGTATCCCTTTGACCTCTTTTTGTTGTCTAATTGCTCTAGCTAGAACTTCAAGTACTATATTGAAAAGATATGGAGAGAGAGGGCAGCCTTGTCTAGTCCCTGATTTTAGTGGGATTGCTTCAAGTTTCTCTCCGTTTAGATTGATGCTGGCTACTGGTTTGCTGTAAATTGCTTTTACTATGTTTAGATATGGGCCTTGAATTCCTGATCTTTCCAAGACCTTTAGCATGAAAGGATGCTGAATTTTGTCAAATGCTTTCTCAGCATCTAATGAGATGACCATGTGGTTTTTTTCTTTGAGATTGTTTATGTAGTGGATTACATTGATGGATTTCCTTATATTGAACCATCCCTGCATCCCTGGGATGAAGCCTACTTGATCGTGGTGAATGATCATTTTGATGTGTTCTTGGATTCGGTTGGCAAGAATTTTATTGAGTATTTTTGCATCGATATTCATAAGAGAGATTGGCCTGAGATTCTCTTTCTTTGTCGGATCTTTGTGTGCTTTTGGTATTAGTGTAATTGTGGCTTCATAGAACGAGATGGGTAGTGTTCCTTCTGTTTCTATTTTGTGGAACAGTTTGAAGAGTATTGGTGTTAGGTCTTCTTTGAAGGTCTGATAGAATTCTGCACTAAAACCATCTGGACCTGTGCTTTTTTTGCTTGGAAGACTTCCAATGACAACTTCTATTTCTTCAGGGGTTATAGGACGGTTTAGATGGTCTATTTGATCCTGATTTAATTTTGGTACTTGGTATCTGTCAAGGAAATTGTCCATTTCCTCAAGATTTTCTAGTTGTGTTGAATACAGGTTTTTGTAGTAGGATCTGATGATTTTTTGAATTTCCTCAGTTTCTGTTGTTATCTCTCCCTTTTTGTTTCTGATTTTATTAATTTGGATACTATCTCTGTGCCCTCTGGTTAGTCTGGCTAAGGGCTTATCTATCTTGTTGATTTTCTCAAAGAACCAACTCCTCGTTTTGTTGATTCTTTGTATGGTTTTATTTGTTTCTACTTGATTGATTTCAGCCCTGAGTTTGATGATTTCCTGCCTTCTACTCCTCTTGGGTGTATTTGCTTCTTTTTGTTCCAGGGCTTTCAGGTGTGCCATTAAGCTGTTAGTGTATGCTGTCTCCCGTTTCTTTTTGGCGGCACTCAGGGCTATGAATTTTCCTCTTAGCACTGCTTTCATTGTGTCCCATAAATTAGGGTATGTTGTGCCTTCATTTTCATTAACTTTCAAAAAGTCTTTGATTTCTTTCTTTATTTCCACCTTGACCAAGTTATCATTGAGTAGAGCATTGTTCAGCCTCCATGTGTACGTGGGTTTTCTTTTGTTTTTGTTGCCATTGAAGACCACCCTTATTCCATAGTGATCTGATAGGAGGCATGGGATTATTTCTATCTTCTTGTATCTGTTGAGGTCTGATTTGTGACCAATTATATGGTCAATTTTGGAGAAGGTACCATGAGGTGCTGAGAAGAAGGTGTATTCTTTAGCTCCAGGATGAAATGTGTATATATATATATATATATATATATATATATATATATATATATATATATATATATGTTAGTTCCATTTGGTCCAAGGCTTCAATTAGATTCACTGTGTCCCTGTTTAGTTTCTGCTTTCCTGAACGATCCATTTCAGAGAGCGGGGTGTTGAAGTCACCCACTATTATTGTGTGCGGTGCGATGTGTGCTTTGAGTTTTAGTAAAGTTTCTTTTACGAATGAGGGTGCCCTTGCATTTGGAGCATAGATATTCAGAATTGAGAGTTCTTGATGGTGGATTTTTCCCTTGATCAGTATGTAGTGTCCTTCTGTGTCTTTTTTGATGACTTTAGGTTGAAAATCAATTTTATCCGATATTAGGATGGCTACTCTGGCTCGTTTCTTGGGGCCATTTGCTTGTAAAATTGTTTTCCAGCCTTTTACTCTGAGGTAGTGTTTGTCTTTGACACTGAGGTGCATTTCCTGCATGCAGCAAAATGCTGGGTCCTGTTTACGTATCCAGTCTGCTAGTCTATGTCTTTTAATTGGGGAATTGAGACCATTGAAATTAAGAGAGACTAAGGCACAGTGATTATTGCCATCTGCCATTCTTGACGCTATCTTTATGTTTGAGTGGTTATCTACTTTTGGGTTTGATTCAAGAAGGTTATTATCTCATTTTTTCCAGGGTGTTGTTTCTCTCCCTGTATTGGCGGTTTCCACCTATTATCCATTGCAGGGCTGGATTTGTGGAAAGATATTGTGAAAATTTGGTTTTATCATGGAATATCTTGGTCTCTCCGTCTATGGTGATTGAGAGTTTTGCTGGGTATAGTAGTCTAGGCTGGCATTTGTGCTCTCTTAGTGTCTGCATGAGATCTGCCCAGGATCTTCTCGCTTTCATAGTCTCTGGTGAGAAGTCTGATGTGATTCGGATAGGTCTTCCTTTGTATGTTACTTGGCCCTTTTCTCTTACTGCTTTTAGTATTTTTTCTTTGTTTAGAACATTCGGTGTTTTGATTATTATGTGACGGGAGGTATTTCTGTTCTCGTCCAGTCTGTTTGGAGTTCTGTAGGCTTCCTGTACGTTCATCAGCGTCTCTCTCTTTAAGTTAGGGAAGTTTTCCTCCATAATTTTGTTGAAGATGTTTACTGGCCCTTTAAGTTGCAAATCTTCACTCTCATCTATACCTATAATCCTTAGGTTTGGTCTTCTCATTGTGTCCTGGATTTCCTGGATGCTTTGGGTTACACGTTTTTTGCATTTTATATTTTCTTTGACTGTTGAGTCGATGCTTTCTATGGAGTCTTCAGCACCTGAGATTCTTTCTTCCATCTCTTGTATTCTATTGTTGATGTTTGCATCTATGACTCCTGATTTCTTCCCAAGGTTTTCTATCTCCAAAGTTGTCTCCCTTTGTGATTTCTTAGTTGTTTCTACTTCCTTTTTTAGTTCCTGGATGGATTTGCTGAGATCCTTCACTTGTTTGTTTGTATTTTCCTGTATTTCTTTAAGGTATTTTTGCATTACCTCTTTCAGGCTTTCTTCCTAATGACCCACGTTCTCCTGCATTTCTCTGAGCGATTTTTGTGTTTTCTCCTCATGGGAATCCATCTGTTGATCCATTGTCTCCTGCATTTCTTTAAGCAGATCTCGTGTTTCCTTTGTAAGGGCATCTCTCCGTTGATTCATTTCTTTAAGCAATTTTTGTGTTGCCTCCTTATGGGCATCCGTCTGTTGACCCATATTCTTCTTCATTTCTTTATGCCAATTTTGTGATTCCTTTGTGAGTGCCTCTACCCATTGATTCATCTCGTTAAGCGATTTTTGTGTTGTCTCCTTGTGCGCCTCCATCTTTTGATCCATGTTCTTCCGCATTTCTCTAAGCGATTTTTGTGTTTCCTTTGTAAGGGCTTCTAACCGTTGATTCATGGTCTCCTGTAACTCTTTATGAGATTTATTTGTGTCCTTCTTGTGATCCTCTAATAGGATCATGAGAAGTGATTTTAAATCCAGATCTTGTCTTTCGGGTGTGGTGGGGTATCCAGGACTTGCTGCTGTTGGAGAGTTGGGTTTGGATGGTCCCACATTACTTTGATTTCTGTTAGTAACATTCCTACGTTTGCCTTTTGCCATCTGGATACCTCTGATGTTAGTTGGTCCTGCTGCCACTGGCTGTTGGTTGGACCTCCTGTGAGCCTGCAAAGCTATTTCTGCCCCCCCCCCCGATTGCCAGGATTCCCCTGGCACCGATTTCTGGGGCCTGCCTGCTCCTGAGTGACTTTGGAGCCCTAATGTGCCTTGCCCCAAGTGATCTTATATTGGGGAGGCCTTGCACCTCCAAAGGCTCAGCCTAGTGGATTCCTGGAGCAGAGGTCGCCAAAGGGAGGCTGGTAGGCTCCTGCCCTGTGCAGGGGTGAGTGATCTCTCCTGGGGGGGAGGGGGCGTCCCTCTGCCCGGCAGAAGTCCCACAGCAGAGCTGGTTACTGCAGATCAGCCCCGCACTTGGGAGCCGCATACACACAAGCCGCCCGAGACCCAAGCGATATTATGCCTGTCTGTCTCAGAACCTGGCTGTCCCAACCTCCCAGTCACTGGAGCAAAGATGGCGGAGGGCACTCTCCGTGGCGCCGCTCACCCTGTAGACGCGATGGCCCGCCGATCTGGCACCCAGACGACCACAGCTCTGACTCGTTCTCGGGCACAGACGGAAGCCCCAACAGGCCGTGTCCCAAGTGATGTTATATTGGGGATAGGAAGCTTGGGGTACCTGTCTCTTCAGGGCAGTCTGCAGGAACAGAGGTCGCGGAAGGAAAGCTGGTAGGCTCCTGCCCAGTGCGGGGTCCCTCTGCCAGGCAGAAGTCCCACAGCGGAGCTGACGTGCTGGTTACTGCAGATCAGCCCCGCACTTGGGAGCCGCATACACACAAGCCGCCCGAGACCCGAGCGATATTATGCCTGTCTGTCTCAGAACCTGGCTGTCCCAACTTCCCAGTCACTGGAGCAAAGATGGCGGAGTGTAATCTGCACTCTCCGCCATCTGCCATTCTTGACGCTATCTTTATGTTTGAGTGGTTATCTACTTTTGGGTTTGAAGCAAGAAGGTTATTATCTCATTTTTTCCAGGGTGTTGTTTCTCTCCCTGTATTGGAGGTTTCCACCTATTATCCGTTGCAGGGTTGGATTTGTGGAAAGATATTGTGAAAATTTGGTTTTATCATGGAATATCTTGGTCTCTCCATCTACGGTGATTGAGAGTTTTGCTGGGTATAGTAGTCTAGGCTGGCATTTGTGCTGTCTTAGTGTCTGCATGAGATCTGCCCAGGATCTTCTGGCTTTCATAGTCTCTGGTGAGAAGTCTGATGTGATTCGGATAGGTCTTCCTTTGTATGTTACTTGGCCCTTTTCTCTTACTGCTTTTAGTATTTTTTCTTTGTTTAGAACATTCGGTGTTTTGATTATTATGTGACGGGAGGTATTTCTGTTCTGGTCCAGTCTGTTTGGAGTTCTGTAGGCTTCTTGTACGTTCATCGGCATCTCTCTCTTTAAGTTAGGGAAGTTTTCCTCCATAATTTTGTTGAAGATGTTTACTGGCCCTTTAAGTTGCAAATCTTCACTCTCTTCTATACCTATAATCCTTAGGTTTGGTCTTCTCATTGTGTCCTGGATTTCCTGGATGTTTTGGGTTACACATTTTTTGCATTTTTCATTTTCTTTGACTTTTGAGTCGATGCTTTCTATGGAATCTTCAGCACCTGAGATTCTTTCTTCCATCTCTTGTATTCTATTGTTGATGTTTGCATCTATGACTCCTGATTTCTTCCCAAGGTTTTCTATCTCCAAAGTTGTCTCCCTTTGTGATTTCTTAGTTGTTTCTACTTCCTTTTTTAGTTCCTGGATGGATTTGCTGAGATCCTTCACTTGTTTGTTTGTATTTTCCTGTATTTCTTTAAGGTATTTTTGCATTACCTCTTTCAGGATTTCTTCCTGATGACCCACGTTCTCCTGCATTTCTCTGAGCGATTTTTGTGTTTCCTCCTCATGGGATTCCATCTGTTGATCCATCGTCTCCTGCATTTCTTTAAGCAGTTCTCGTGTTTCCTTTGTAAGGGCATCTAACCGTTGATTCATTTCTTTAAGCAATTTTTGTGTTGCCTCCTTATGGGCATCCATCTGTTGACCCATATTCTTCTGCATTTCTTTATGCAAATTTTGTGATTCCTTTGTGAGTGCATCTACCCGTTGATTCATCTCGTTAAGCGATTTTTGTGTTGTCTCCTTGTGCGCCTCCATCTTTTTTTTTTTAATTTAATTTAATTTTATTTTTTTAATTTACATTCCAAATCACTTCCCCTTTCCCGTTTCCTCCCTCCCCGAAAGTCCCATAAGCCCCCTTCCCTCCCTCTTTTCTCCGTTCAACCCCCTCTCATTACTCTGTCCTGGCGTTTCCCTACATCCAGTCTTTCCAGGACCAGGGGTCTCTCCTTCCATCTTTTTAGAAATCTATTGATATGCTGATTGTGTCTAGGGTATTCTGAGATTCTGGGTCAATATCCCCTTATCAGTGACTTCATACCATGTGTGATCTTTTGTGATTGGGTTACCTCACTAAGGATGATATTTTCAAGTTCTGACCATTTGCCTAGGAATTTCGTGAATTCATTGTTTTTAATTGCAGAGTAGTATTCCATTGTGTAAATATACCACATCTTCTGAATCCATTCCTCCGTTGAGGGACATCTGGGTTCTTTCCAGCTTCTGGCTATTATAAATAAGGCTGCTATGAATATAGTGGAGCATGTGTCCTTATTGCATGCAGGTAAAGTCTCTGGGTATATGCCCAGGAGTGGTATAGCCGGATCCTCCGGAAGTGTCATGCCCAGTTTTCTGAGGAGCCGCCAGACTGCTTTCCAGAGTGGTTGTACCAGCCTGCAATTCCACCAGCAGTGGAGGAGTGTTCCTCTTTCTCCACATCCTCGCCAACAACTGCTGTCTCCTGTGTTTTTGATCTTAGCCATCCTGACTGGTGTGAGATGGAATCTCAGGGTTGTTTTGATTTGCATTTCCCTAATGACTAAGGATGATGAAGATCTCTTTAGGTGCTTCTCAGCCATTAGATATTCTTCAGGTGAGAACTCTTTGTGGAGCTCTGTACCCCATTTTTTAATAGGGTTACTTGCCTCTCTGGAGTTTAACTTCTTGAGTTCTTTGTATATCTTGGATATTAGCCCTCTGTCGGATGTAAGGTTGGTAAAGATCATTTCCCAGTTAGTTGGTTGCCGCTTTGTCTTTTTTTTTTTTAATTTAATTTAATTTTATTTTTTTAATTTACATTCCAAATCACTTCCCCTTTCCCGTTTCCTCCCTCCCCGAAAGTCCCATAAGCCCCCTTCCCTCCCTCTTTTCTCCGTTCAACCCCCTCTCATTACTCTGTCCTGGTGTTCCCCTACATCCAGTCTTTCCAGGACCAGGGGTCTCTCCTTCCATCTTTTTAGAAATCTATTGATATGCTGATTGTGTCTAGGGTATTCTGAGATTCTGGGTCAATATCCCCTTATCAGTGACTTCATACCATGTGTGATCTTTTGTGATTGGGTTACCTCACTAAGGATGATATTTTCAAGTTCTGACCATTTGCCTAGGAATTTCGTGAATTCATTGTTTTTAATTGCAGAGTAGTATTCCATTGTGTAAATATACCACATCTTCTGAATCCATTCCTCCGTTGAGGGACATCTGGGTTCTTTCCAGCTTCTGGCTATTATAAATAAGGCTGCTATGAATATAGTGGAGCATGTGTCCTTATTGCATGCAGGTAAAGTCTCTGGGTATATGCCCAGGAGTGGTATAGCCGGATCCTCCGGAAGTGTCATGCCCAGTTTTCTGAGGAGCCGCCAGACTGCTTTCCAGAGTGGTTGTACCAGCCTGCAATTCCACCAGCAGTGGAGGAGTGTTCCTCTTTCTCCACATCCTCGCCAACAACTGCTGTCTCCTGTGTTTTTGATCTTAGCCATCCTGACTGGTGTGAGATGGAATCTCAGGGTTGTTTTGATTTGCATTTCCCTAATGACTAAGGATGATGAACATCTCTTTAGGTGCTTCTCAGCCATTAGATATTCTTCAGGTGAGAACTCTTTGTGGAGCTCTGTACCCCATTTTTTAATAGGGTTACTTGCCTCTCTGGAGTTTAACTTCTTGAGTTCTTTGTATATCTTGGATATTAGCCCTCTGTCGGATGTAAGGTTGGTAAAGATCATTTCCCAGTTAGTTGGTTGCCGCTTTGTCTTTTTGACGGTGTCTTTTGCCTTGCAAAAACTTTGTAATTTAATGAGGTCCCATTTGTCTATTCTTGATCTTAGAGTATAAGCTATTGGAGTTCTGTTCAGGAAATTCTCCCCTGTGCCCATATGTTCAAGGTTCTTCCCTAGTTTCCCTTCTATTAGTTTCAGTGTGTCTGGTTTTATGTGGAGATCTTTGATCCACTTAGAATTGAGCTTAGTGCAAGGAGATAAGGATGGGTCAATTTGCATTCTTCTGCATATTGACCTCCAGCTGAGCCAGCACCATTTGTTGAAAAGGCTATCTTTTTTCCACTGGATGGTTTTAGCTCCTTTGTCAAAGATCAAGTGACCATAGGAGTGTGGATTCATTTCTGGGTCTTCAATTCTGTTCCATTGATCTACATGTCTGTTACTGTACCAATACCATGCAGTTTTTAACACTATTGCTCTGTAGTACAGCTTGAGGTCCGGGATACTGATTCCCCCAGAGGTTCTTTTACTCTTGAGAATAGTTTTAGCTATTCTGGGTTTTCTGTTATTCCAGATGAATTTTTGAATTGCTCTTTCTAACTCTATGAAGAATTGAGTTGGGATTTTGATGGGGATTGCATTGAATCTGTGTATTACTTTTGGTAAGATGCTCATTTTTACTATATTAATCCTGCCAATCCATGAGCATGGCAGATTTTTCCATCTTCCGAGGTCTTCTTCAATTTCTTTCTTCAGAGACTTGAAGTTCTTGTCATACAGATCTTTCACTTGTTTGGTTAGCGTCACGCCAAGATACTTAATATGGTTTGTGGCTATCGTAAAGGGTATTATTTCTCTTACTTCTTTCTCAGCCTGCTTATCCTTTGAGTATAGGAAGGCTTCTGACTTGCTTGAGTTGATTTTATATCCGGCCACTTTGCTGAAGTCGTTTATCAGCTGTAGGAGTTCTCTGGTGGAGTTCTTTGGGTCGCTTATGTATACTGTCATATCGTCTGCAAATAGTGATAGTTTGACTTCTTCCTTTCCAATTTGTATCCCTTTGACCTCTTTTTCTTGTCTAATTGCTCTAGCTAGAACTTCAAGTACTATATTGAAAAGATATGGAGAGAGAGGGCAGCCTTGTCTAGTCCCTGATTTTAGTGGGATTGCTTCAAGTTTCTCTCCGTTTAGATTGATGCTGGCTACTGGTTTGCTGTAAATTGCTTTTACTATGTTTAGATATGGGCCTTGAATTCCTGATCTTTCCAAGACCTTTAGCATGAAAGGATGCTGAATTTTGTCAAATGCTTTCTCAGCATCTAATGAGATGACCATGTGGTTTTTTTCTTTGAGATTGTTTATGTAGTGGATTACATTGATGGATTTCCTTATATTGAACCATCCCTGCATCCCTGGGATGAAGCCTACTTGATCGTGGTGAATGATCGTTTTGATGTGTTCTTGGATTCGGTTGGCAAGAATTTTATTGAGTATTTTTGCATCGATATTCATAAGAGAGATTGGCCTGAGATTCTCTTTCTTTGTCGGATCTTTGTGTGCTTTTGGTATTAGTGTAATTGTGGCTTCATAGAACGAGTTGGGTAGTGTTCCTTCTGTTTCTATTTTGTGGAACAGTTTGAAGAGTATTGGTGTTAGGTCTTCTTTGAAGGTCTGATAGAATTCTGCACTAAAACCATCTGGACCTGTGCTTTTTTTGGTTGGAAGACTTCCAATGACAACTTCTATTTCTTCAGGGGTTATAGGACGGTTTAGATGGTCTATTTGATCCTGATTTAATTTTGGTACTTGGTATCTGTCAAGGAAATTGTCCATTTCCTCAAGATTTTCTAGTTGTGTTGAATACAGGTTTTTGTAGTAGGATCTGATGATTTTTTGAATTTCCTCAGTTTCTGTTGTTATCTCTCCCTTTTCGTTTCTGATTTTATTAATTTGGATACTATCTCTGTGCCCTCTGGTTAGTCTGGCTAAGGGCTTATCTATCTTGTTGATTTTCTCAAAGAACCAACTCCTCGTTTTGTTGATTCTTTGTATGGTTTTATTTGTTTCTACTTGATTGATTTCAGCCCTGAGTTTGATGATTTCCTGCCTTCTACTCCTCTTTGGTGTATTTGCTTCTTTTTGTTCCAGGGCTTTCAGGTGTGCCATTAAGCTGTTAGTGTATACTGTCTCCCGTTTCTTTTTGGCGGCACTCAGGGCTATGAATTTTCCTCTTAGCACTGCTTTCATTGTGTCCCATAAGTTAGGGTATGTTGTGCCTTCATTTTCATTAACTTTCAAAAAGTCTTTGATTTCTTTCTTTATTTCCACCTTGACCAAGTTATCATTGAGTAGAGCATTGTTCAGCCTCCATGTGTACGTGGCTTTTCTTTTGTTTTTGTTGCCATTGAAGACCACCCTTATTCCATAGTGATCTGATAGGAGGCATGGGATTATTTCTATCTTCTTGTATCTGTTGAGGTCTGATTTGTGACCAATTATATGGTCAGTTTTGGAGAAGGTACCATGAGGAGCTGAGAAGAAGGTGTATTCTTTAGCTCTAGGATGAAATGTTCTATATATATCAGTTAGTTCCATTTGGTCCAAGGCTTCAATTAGATTCACTGTGTCCCTGTTTAGTTTCTGCTTTCCTGAACGATCCATTTCAGAGAGCGGGGTGTTGAAGTCACCCACTATTATTGTGTGCGGTGCGATGTGTGCTTTGAGTTTTAGTAAAGTTTCTTTTACGAATGAGGGTGCCCTTGCATTTGGAGCATAGATATTCAGGATTGAGAGTTCTTGATGGTGGATTTTTCCCTTGATCAGTATGTAGTGTCCTTCTGTGTCTTTTTTGATGACTTTGGGTTGAAAATCAATTTTATCCGATATTAGGATGGCTACTCCACCTCGTTTCTTGGGGCCATTTGCTTGTAAAATTGTTTTCCAGCCTTTTACTCTGAGGTAGTGTTTGTCTTTGACACTGAGGTGCGTTTCCTGCATGCAGCAAAATGCTGGGTCCTGTTTACGTATCCAGTCTGCTAGTCTATGTCTTTTTATTGGGGAATTGAGACCATTGATATTAAGAGAGATTAAGGCATAGTGATTATTGCCACCTGCCATTCTTGACGCTATCTCTATGTTTGAGTGGTTATCTACTTTTGGGTTTGATTCAAGAAGGTTATTATCTCATTTTTTCCTGGGTGTTGTTTCTCTCCCTGTATTGGAGGTTTCCACCTATTATCCGTTGCAGGGTTGGATTTGTGGAAAGATATTGTGAAAATTTGGTTTTATCATGGAATATCTTGGTCTCTCCATCTACGGTGATTGAGAGTTTTGCTGGGTATAGTAGTCTAGGCTGGCATTTGTGCTGTCTTAGTGTCTGCATGAGATCTGCCCAGGATCTTCTGGCTTTCATAGTCTCTGGTGAGAAGTCTGATGTGATTCGGATAGGTCTTCCTTTGTATGTTACTTGGCCCTTTTCTCTTACTGCTTTTAGTATTTTTTCTTTGTTTAGAACATTCGGTGTTTTGATTATTATGTGACGGGAGGTATTTCTGTTCTGGTCCAGTCTGTTTGGAGTTCTGTAGGCTTCTTGTACGTTCATCGGCATCTCTCTCTTTAAGTTAGGGAAGTTTTCCTCCATAATTTTGTTGAAGATGTTTACTGGCCCTTTAAGTTGCAAATCTTCACTCTCTTCTATACCTATAATCCTTAGGTTTGGTCTTCTCATTGTGTCCTGGATTTCCTGGATGTTTTGGGTTACACATTTTTTGCATTTTTCATTTTCTTTGATT